>CM069596.1:27505000-28105000 GCA_035771175.1 Paratinospora sagittata | reverse complement strand
TTTAATTAAAAGTTGGCCGGGCCCGTACAATCACAATAAGAAAGATAATGTTGGTTTAGCGGTAAGAGTTACCACCGTGGTCACCAGTTTAAGTCATAAAAACAACCTTTTACAAAATAAGGTAAAACTGTATGCAATAGACTCAAATATAGTATGACCCTTAATTTCCTATAACCCCGTATATGTGAGAGCCTCCAAAATACACCAAGTAAGCCTTTAGTAGTATTTTACCAATGTAAGAGTAATAGAGCTAAATAATGTTTGATTTAGGGCCTTTTGTAACTCATAATAGAAGTTAAAAAGTTATAAAAAAAAATAACATGATTACCCAAAATAAATGATGTGCTTAATGTAAGTCGTGATGTAACATCCCGTGCTTTTAATCAATATATTTAGTTAATTTATATGTATACTGAAGAGTATAATATACGTATAAGTACCTTTAAAGCCATGTGTACATGTGTCGATGATTATTCCACTCACATTCATTCCATTCATTCCACAAATTAAATTCTCACATGATAAATATCTATGATCATCTCATTCCATCATCCCAAGCATTATATAATATTACCACACAACTCATCGAGATGATAATACATATATCTATAATGTGTGATAATTATACATATCAAAATAACAAAAATATAATTTATTTCCTCCAAGCATACATATACATACCAGACGAAGGCTCATGTGATTATCACTCACGAATTTTTTCTTTTCCCTTCGACTCAATACCTGAAATATTGGAGGAAATGAAGTAAGCAAACAACAGCTCAGTGAATATAGTTCTTGACATGACAATCACATGCATTTTAGGAAACATGGCATATCAAATCGATTTAAAACATTTCAAAAGCACATATGCACCATTCATCAAAATAATATACGTGCACACAATATTGCTCATTCATAAATATTTTACCATCTCCTTCTTTCAAGGCAAGAGAGCGGGTCTAACCCTTGTATGGTCGTACAAGGTAGCCACAACCTCTCATTACCCAATTCATAGTCATTTCAAGGATCGCAACCCTTATTAGGACAGGCCTACTGATAATGAGGACTCGCAAAACCTCATCCGGGTCTAATTCTTAACGAAATAACATCATTACAAACTCCAATTGCTAAAATCAGTTTGCATGATCCATAAAACTCAATGCATTATATATAAAACGTCTCTGCCTACCGAACGATCCTGAGGTTCGTAAAGAAGTGCTTACTGAGATGCACTGTTCGAGGTACGCTATGCATCCTGGGGGTGACAAGATGTACAAGGATGTCAAGCGACAATTCTGGTTTTCTGGAATGAAGAAGAAAATTGCAGACTTCGTTGTTCGATGTCTCGTTGCCAAAAAGTCAAGGCAGAACGAAGACTTCCCTCTGGACTTCTTCAGCCGTTACCTATTGGAGAATGGAAATGGGAGAACATCGCAATGGATTTTGTCACAGCCTTACCTCGAAACAATAAAGGGCAAGATGCTATCTGGGTAATCATTGACAGACTTACAAAATCTGCACACTTCTTGCCAATAAAGTTCTCGGATAATCCCGCCAAACTTGTAGAACTCTATGAAAGAGAGATTGTACGCCTTCATGGCATACCACTCACGATCGTCTCTGATCGAGACCCTCGATTCACATCCAACTTTTGGAAAAGCTTCCAGAATAGAATGGGTTCTAAGATCACTATGAGCACAACCTTCCACCCTCAGACTGATGGGCAGTCAGAGCGGCTTATCCAAATCTTAGAAGACATGTTACGATGCTGCATTTTGGACTTTAATGACGGATGGGAAAAGTATTTGCATCTAGCTGAGTTTGCAAGTTCCAAGTCATGCGATGGGTAATGACCCTCATGAATCTTCAGTTGTCTGGATGCATATGCAACCACTTGGCCTTCTTGCATTAGCACGGCACCTAAGCCTTGGAGAGAGGCGTCGGTGTATAATGAAAATCCAATTGCATTTCTTGGAGTGATAAGTACAGGTGCTGTCGTGAGGCGTTTCTTCAATTCCGGAAATGATGCTTCACAGGCGGGATTCCAGAGAAATCGCACGTCTTTACGAGTGAGCTTGGTCATAGGTTCAGCAATCTTTGAGAAGTCCTTGATGAAGCGTCTGTAATAGCCAGCCAACCCAAGAAAACTCCTAATCTGAGTAACTGTGGTAGGCTGCTTCCAGTTTAAAACTGCTTCAACCTTAGAAGGATCTACCTCAATGCCATTGCCTGAAACCACATGGCCTAGGAATTGAACTCTCTTTGCCCAAAATTCGCACTTACTCAACTTTGCATACAGTTGGTGGCTTCTCAAGGTCTGTAGGACTATCTTCAAATGTATTTTATGGTCTTCCTCGGTTGAGGAATATATTAAGATGTCGTCCACAAAAACCACCACAAATCGGTCTAAGTATAACCTGAAGATGCGATTCATCAAATCCATGAATGCAACAGGTGCATTTGTTAGACCGAACGACATAACTAAGAACTCGTAATGACCGTACCAATTTTGGAACGCCGTCTTGGTGATGTCCGACTCTCGGATCCGGAGTTGGTGATAACCGGAACGTAAATCAATCTTAGAGAAAAAATTGGCATCTCTAAGTTGGTCGAACAAGTCATCGATCCTGGGTAATGGATATCTGTTCTTGATGGTGACGTTATTCAACTTCCGATAATCGATGCAAAGACGTAACGAACCATCCTTTTTGCGAACAAATAGAACTGGAGCGCCCCAGGGTGATGAACTCTTTCGGATGAAGCCATTACTCCCTAATTCTTTAAGTTGTTTGTCTAATTCGACCAATTCGACATTTGACATTCTGTATGGTGGAATTGAGATAGGCCCTGTCCCAGGTATGAGGTTGATCTCAAAATCGAATTCCCTAACTGGAGGTAGACCAGGAAGGTCATTAAGAAAAATCGTTGGGAATTCAGATATGACTGGAACATCATGTACTTCGAGAGGGTATAGTGCTGGTGAGTTGGTTTCATTGCCAAGGGATAGTGCTCGAAGTTGTGCCTTGAGAAGGGCAACGGTTGATTTGTGTATCAATTGCCTCGTTCCCTGAAGCTTGACCAACTCGCCTGTAGGCAAGGTTAAGTGAACTTGCTTCTTCATACATTCGATCTTTGCATCCAGTGGTGTTAACCAGTCCATGCCAAGGATGATGTCGAAGTCGTCAAAATCCATCACAAACAGATCGACATATATGATATGTTCTGACATTCGAAGCTCATATCGAGAACACTGCAAGTTGACGTCAGTACCAGATCCGAACGGTGATGTGACATGGAGTGTGATGTTTGTGGGTTCAGGATGCAGGCCTAAATGTCTTACCAATGCTGATGATATAAAAGAATGCATAGCACCTGAATCAAACAAAACATGCACCATTGTATTGAATAAAGGAAAGGTACCTTCGACGACATTGTTGTCTGGTAGGGGATGTTGAGCGATGGCGAATGCTCGGCCCTGATTCCGTTGACCTTGGTTCTGCTGGTTCTGCCTGGGTTGGGCATTAGCAGCAGGTGGTGCTTGTTGGACCGGAATAGCCGAAATAGGTTGCTGAAGGTGCGGACAAAGATGTTTTACATGGCCCTTCTGGCCGCAGTTGAAACATGTCGGATGATACTGCGGATGGTTCTGTTGGTCATGCTGATTGTTCTGCTGGCTATGCCGAATGTGGTGTCGACCACCACCTCTGCCATTGCCGTTTCGATGGCCACCTCTTCCATAACGACCTCCGCGGCCATGATTTCGGAAACCCTGATGGTTAGGGTTAGAAGGTTCAGCGACAGGTGTTGTGGTTTCATTCTTCGAAACCGGGGCTGGGAGGGCTGGGTTTTGATTGTAGTAGGGCTTTTTCTTGTTGCCCTGTTGCAAGCCCTGTTGGGAAAACGTTGCAGGTCGTTTGCCCTTATTCAGTCGTTGTTCCTGTAAGAGCTTCTCTTGTTCAAAGCTCATGGCCTTGTCAACAACCTCTTTGTAAATCTTGAGATCCAAGATTGATAAGGCTTGCCGAATGTCATGGCGAAGGCCATTATAAAATTTCTCAGTCTTATCTCGCTCCGTTGAGATGGTGGAGAGAGAGTAGACGGATAATTCTTTGAATTTTCCAGCATATTCTCTGACGGTCATGGTGCCTTGGTATAACTTAGCGAAGTCTTGTCGCTTCTGCTTCGTCACGGCGCCGGGAAAATTCTCATCAATAAACATTGACTCGAACTGTTGCCAAGTCATATCGGCTATGTTGACCCGTGGGTCTTCTTTCACTGTGATCCACCATTTGTTTGCTCCACCAACAAGTTGGTAGGTCGCTAGTGGAATTTTACGAGTCTCATTGACTCCCATTGCATCAAGAGCCTTCTTTGACTCATCTAGCCACTTTTGCACCTCATCAGGATCAATGGTGCCATCGAAAGTAAGAGGTTGTAGCCGCTTGTATTTAGTAATCTGATCGATTTGAGCTTCCGACGCAAATTTTACAGGTGCTTGAACCGTGGCAACCTGACTGGCTGCAGTCTCACGAACGGCAGTTTGAACGGTGGCCTTCATCGCCTCAATAAAATCAGCGAAGAAGGTTTCAATGCTTGAAGGCATGGCAAAGGGTGCGGGTGGGGGTGGGATTGCCTGCCCAGATGGAGTGGCAGTGTCGGATGTGGCCTATGCTGTTATCGGAGGCGACGGTTCCTGAATCTCAGGAGGTGCCTCAACTATGGGACGAACAGTACGTGGCCTTCCTCTCTTTCTTGTTTGCATTTTCTCACTGGCAAGGAGAAAATAAAACCAAGATTAAGAAACTGTAGGCAAGTATAATGTGATAGTATGCACAACAACAATTTCGAGAGTACTGTAATATTAAAATCACCTATTTTTCTAAGTAGAGTATAAAGTTGTTGTTGAGGAATCAAAGAATCATATATATCTCGTATGTGTGGCCATGGTGTAAAAACAAACAAGGTTAGAATGTTTATATAATAAGTACAAAATTGTGCAAATATTTCAAAAGATTTGTTTTTGGTCTTTGTGAACATACATATATTTCATTGAAAATCCATACGAGTCATAAGAGTTCTAAGATTTGCCTCGGTAAATAGCCTGAGCTAACGTTCTATCGCAAGCTTATGCATTTAGACGCTTACTCTTAGTCTTTTCAATTATTATCCAAGTTCATGTGTCCCATACCACATGAAGTTAGTAATAAAGGTGTCAACCAAGTTAAGTTGTTTGAACACGGTCTCTAAAAACATTGGCTGAATAGAAGTTCACTAATAGTATCGTCCAAATTTACTCGTCCCATACCGTGTAAACTTAGTGATAATATTAGTAATGTAACTTTCTCCAACTGTTTCTTGTCACACAAGGTCATGGGTTTTCTTACTTCCACATGTTATTTAGTATCCTCCAATTTTGTTGTGTCCCATACCACTCTAAAGTTAGTGATACAAAAGAAAAAATGGTTGTAAGTTGGCCCACCAAAGATAGTCATTAAACAAAACAATTTCATTCATATATATCAAAGAAAAGTTTACAATGCCAGTAATTAATTGTGACTTTCTTGTCTACTACCGCTCCTTCGAGATCTACTGCTACGTAGAGAACGACTACTAACAGAAGGCTGAGAGTTAGCACGCTCTGCATCGGAGTTGTGCAAACGAGTTAATATATTAGTGTGGCTCTCTTTCAGTGTAGTAATATTGGATGTCATTTCATCTAACCGTTCAAGTAGGTTAGTGGGTTGTCCCATTGGTGGTTGATGGGTCGTTTGTCCCGTAGGAGAAGGGTAGGCCATAGACATTGGGGGAAAGTATGAGTTCATAGGTGGAAGGTAGTTGTTTTGATTGTGCGGGGATCCCCTAACTGGAACTCTTTGGATATTTTGATTTGTTTGTGGTGAAAAAGTTTGAAAGAATGAGCATATCGGGATGTTTTGTCTGCCCAGATTTGGTGACGCCCAATATGGTTGTTGTTGGTTCACAGCAACTTGTGGAACTGGCAGATACTGTACCGTAGGAGTTGGAAATCTTTGGTACGAAGTGGTGCCTGGAGTGGGCACGTTCCACGTTGGTGGATTTGCTTGCATACCTTGTCTATCATGACTTTGTGTAGGTTGATTTAGTGTGGCATATAACTCTTCGTCAGTGAATGGTTGATCGGTTGGATCACTATTCGGGGCTGGGTCTGATGTAGGATTTTGATGTGAATCATTATTTGGCCCTTCTTGGACGGGCATCTTGCGTCGACTTTTGCAAAGGCAACGCCCATGCTTGTCTCTCATTTTTTCGGCATTTCCTTATTGTCGTGCCGAATACCTCTTCGTCTGTTACCCCTCCACTTGTGCCATATGTCTTGAAGATAGAGGATGCTGTAACTGGTTCAATGATGAGCTTTGACGTTCCATTGAAAGTGGCGACGTTTGCCTCGTATAGTATCCTCATAATCAAGACTCCATAGCCGAGGAATTCTTTTCTTAAAGGGTTTTGTATCACCCTCAACATTTGTTGGATAATAATGTGAGGTAGGGAGATCGTAATTTTCTTCTCTATGCAGTATAACATAAGAAGTTGAGCTCTTGACATAGTTCCTCTAGTCCCCCTTTCTGGCAAGATGTTGCCATATACAATCTTTCCGAGGCCGGCAAGAGATGGCTTAAGATGATTGTTTGGGAGGTTGGCGTATGTTGATGGAGTGTATGGCTCTTTGGCGAGGGAATTGAACAATTGCTCATTAGATTCTGCGATCTCTGCAACTGTTTGGAGTTCATGTGGATCAATAATCTTCTCCTCAGTTGGAATCTCCAAAAGTCGAGCAATAAGGTCGACGTTGATAGAAATTTTTATCCCCATAACTGTTGTCTCCAATACAGGGCTGTTTCCCTCTTCTGGAAGTCCTACGTAATTCATGGCTTCGTAGAAGGATCTGACCAAGTTGTAAGAGACTTGTCCTTCGACTTTGGTTATATTTAACCAATCCAAAATTGCAAGTTTGTCGTGAAGGATTGGGCGGAGGCGGAGATCGCTATTGTCGATGCTCCTCATAGTCATAACCTCTCTTTTGGACAATTCCTTGAGTCTAGTGGAAATTGGTTCCCTGCTAGTGGAAGTTGGTCCTTCTCTTGAGGCCATTCTTTTGCTGAAAGAAAAATAAATTTGTGTGAAAAACACAATATATTCCTAACATTTTTAAGTTTTATGTCTTGTTTGCTAGACATTATTTTCGAGTTTTCTTTTGATGGTTATGCCATCATGGGAGTTTCTTCATTAGTATTTTGATGTATATATGTCGTATTCACATATGAATGTATAGACATATTTAATGATAACTATAGTTCCCATAAATCAACTATATATATATATATATATATAGTTGAAATTAAACTATATAAAAATCATATATAGTTGTTTTTAATCTAAATCTTAACTATATATATAATTCATATATATATATATATATATAGTTTTATATATATCAAATAATATTTGTTTTTTCAAAAAATAAAATTTTTTCGAAATTTTTTTTTTGAATAAATATTTTTCGAAAAATAAATTTTTTTTTTGAATATTTATTTTTCGAAATATAAAATTTTTCCGTTTTTTCGAATAATTATTTTTTGAAAAATAAAATTTTTTTCGAATTTTTTTTATTTTTATACGTACCTCATATACACTAAGGTATATAGATACATATATTCAATCATAACTACACATATAGTTTCTAATAAATTATGACTATATGTATATTTAAATCAAACTATATAAAAATCATATAGTTTTCTAGATATATATATTTAATACAAATCTCAACTATATATAATTGACATATGCATATATAGTTCTAGAGATATATATATATCCAATAAAATTTTTCTTCCCCTAATTTGGTGGACTTGGGCGGACCGTGGACCGTACTCTCTGATATCATTAAATGTCACACCCCGCCAGGACGCGCCTAAATCGGCGGTACACTCACGGACGGGGAGCGCATTTGGAACAATTACAATGGAAACAACAGAGTGCGCAACAGAAATACGGTACACACCGTACAAATCTGATTTCATTTAATTCAGAATACTTTTGTACATAAAATGATCAAGGGAACATACTCCCAAAATCCTCAATGAATCATACAAAGGGTACAAAATGTGGGCCCCATAACCTGCACCCAGTCCACCCTAATTTCCTGTGAAAGATTGGATAATAATGGAGTGAGCTTAACGCGCTCAGTGGGTAAATAGTGCATGAGTATAACAATTAATAAAGCATACTTCAATATCAAATATCTTAAATACACATAAGAGCATCATAATCAATCAATATGAATGTATGCATGACACCGTCTTGTAATGGTTTGATGAACGTACATCGCCTGAATTCACGTACAGGAACGATGCTCTGAATTCACGTACTGATGTCCCTCCCCGGGTGTAGCCGGGTTCTCATGTACGTCCCTCTCCAGAGAAATATAATGAATAGTGGGCAATGCTCCTAACTATTCTGAGTCATAAACCATATACGTCCCTAGGTGGTGATATGTATGATGCCAATGCATGAACTGGTCTAGTCTACTGGTCTAGTCTTTCTTGACATTTAGACTGACTTTGGCACGTCTGGTGATCCTTATTAGGGTCGGTATCACGACGTGCAAGATTAGGACATTCAGTATTACTGTATAAGCTGATAGCTTTCAATAAGACCAACTAGATCAGTCCCCAGTTGAGATGTGAGACACAAGGTCTGCTTAAATACCAATCGCCTAGAGCAGCCCGCTGCCTCCCGTTCACTATTTAAAGTTACTGAGGACAAGACCGAGTCGAGTCATAAGTGCGGATTGACCATAAATCCGGCATTATAACAGTGCAATACATGAATTCCAAATATACAGGCATAAGTGCAGCAGTATAAACAGTATGACATAATGCAGTGTAAATGAATAGTAGATATAATAATAATTGAATGTAAACTTTAATAAAAGTTATGAAACACGCAAACCTATGTTTCGTTCCCCACCTTCAGATAAAACTTCTTTTTTCAGATCTGGCGCTTTCCTCCGGACAGAACTTCGTTGCACCGCTTTCAGATCTGGCGCTTTCCTCCGAATAGAACTTTTTTGCACCGCACCGAGAGTCTCAAAAACTTAGAATGCGTGGAAAGGAGAAGAAATTCACAAGAGAAGGTGATTTGGTGTGATGAATGAGAAATGAGGAGGTTTCTTATATAGAGATTTTTGCACCTGAACGTTCGGGCATGCGCCTGAATGTTCTGGCATGCATTTGAACGGGCATGCCTTGCGCCTGAACGTTCTGACATGCGCCTGAAAGTTCGGGCGTTGCCCAAATACTATTTTTTTTTTTGTGAAATACAGGGTATTACATTAAAAGTTATTTTTTGCCTTTTTGTACATTTTCCTTAAGAAATATTACTACTAAGTTAAATAAAAATCATTTAATTAAAAGTTGGCCGGGCCCGGTGTCACACCCCGCCGGGACGCGCCTAAACCGGCGGTACACTCGCGGACAGGGCGCGCATTTGGAACAATAACAATGGTAACAATAGAGTGCGCAGCGAAAATACGGTACACACAGTACAAATCTGATTTCATATAATTCAGAATACTTTTGTACATAAAATGGTCAAGGGAACATACTCCCAAAATCCCCAATGAATCATACAAAGGGTACAAAATGTGGGCCCCATAACCTGCACCCAGTCCACCCTAATCTTCTGTTAAAGATTTGATAATAATGGGGTGAGCTTAACGCGCTCAGTGGGTAAATAGTGCATGAGTATAACAATTAATAAAGCATACTTCAATATCAAATATCTTAAATACACATGTGAGCATCATAATCAATCAATATGTACGTATGCATGACACCGTCTCGTAATGGTTTGATGAACGTACATCGCCTGAATTCACGTACAGGAACGATGCTCTGAATTCACGTATTGATGTCCCTCCCCGGGTGTAGCCGGGTTCTCATGTACGTCCCTCTCCAGAGAAATATAGTGAATAGCTGGGCAACGCTCCTAACTATTCTATGAGTCATAAACCATATACGTCCCTAGGTGGTGATATGTATGATGCCAACGCATGAACTGGTCTAGTCTTTTGGTCTAGTCTTTTCTTGACATTTAGACTGACTTTGGCAACGTCTGGTGATCCTTATCAGGGTCGGTATCACGACGTGCAAGATTAGGACATTCAGTATTACTGTATAAGCTGATAGCTTCCAATAAGACCAACTAGATCAGTCCCCAGTTGAGAGGTGAGACACAAGGTCTGCTTAAATACCAATCGCCTAGAGTAGCCCGCTGCCTCCCGTTCATTATTTAAAGTTACTGAGGACAAGACCGAGTCTAGTTGAATCAGATTGACTACAAATCCGGCATTATAACAGTGCAATACATGAATTCCAAATATACAGGAATAAGTGCGGCAGTATAAACAATATATGACATAATGCAGTGTAAATGAATAGTAGACATAATAATAATTGAATGTAAACTTTAATAAAAGTTATGAAACACGCAAACCTATGTTTCGTTCCCCACCTTTAGATAAAAAACTTCTTCTTTCAGATCTGACGCTTTCCTCCGGACAGAACTTTGTTGCACCGCTTTCAGATCAGGCGCTTTCCTCCGGACAAAACTTTGTTGCACCGTACCAAGAGTCTCGGACAGAGAGTCTCAAAAACAAAAAATTTAGAATGCGTGGAAAAGAGAAGAAATTCACAAGAGAAGGTGATTTGGTGTGAGGAATGAGAAATGAGGAGGTCTCTTATATAGAGATTTTTGCGCCTGAACGTTCTGGCATGCCTTGCGCCTGAATGTTCGGGCATGCGCCTGAACGTTCTGTCATGCGCCTGAACGTTCGGGCATGCATTGCGCCTGAACGTTATGTCATGCGCCTGAATGTTCTGGCATGCGCCTGAACGTTCGGGCGTTGCCCAAATAGTAAATTTTTTAATTTTTTAATTTTTTTGTGAAATACAGGGTATTACACTCTACCCCCCTTAAAGGGATTTCGCCCTCGAAATCTAGTCAAGTACTGATGAGGGTTATCGGCTTGAGAAGTAGCCACAGGTTGATAAGGAGGCCACTGCATGTGTGCATCACTATATCCATTGATATTATTTTCAGACATCTGCGCAGTTATTGAAGTGAAACAATGGATCAAGATAGGTGTAAACAATGTTTCATCTTGTGATTGATAAGTGAAAATAATACAATGTATCACATCATCAGTTGGTACTAGAAAACAATTCAGGATATTTCAGTTTAATTGTTGCTTCCTTTACGCCGTGGAGATCCCAGAGCACTTTCACAAGTGGTATGCTACGTCGTCGTAGTTCTTGAGTTTTTCGATCTAAAATCTGGATTGCTTTCTCCTGATACGTATTTCCTTCCTCAACCCGAACCTCGACTAAAGGGATGATATGCGAAGGATCAGGACGATACTTGCGAAGCATAGATACGTGAAAAACATCATGAACCTTAGGCATGGACGATGGAAGGGACAGACGATAAGCAAATTTGCCAATACGTTCAATGGTCTGAAATGGACCGATATATCGCGGGGACAGCTTGCCTTTGATTCCAAAGCGTTTGACCCTCTTGTGGGCTGGACTTCCAGAAAAACAAAGTCCCCCTTATCAAATTCTAGAGGTTGTCTATGCTTGTCAGCATAGCTCTTCTGTCGACTTTGTGCAACGCGAAGTCAGTCCTTTACTAGTGTGATCTTCTCAGAAGTCTCTTGAACTAGTTCAGGGCCTAACTGCGGTCGATCTGCCATATCTAACCAGCATACCGGAGATCTGCAAGGCCGACCATAGAGAGCCTCGTATGGTGCCATGCCGATACTAGTTTGGTAGTTGTTGTTGTATGCAAACTCACCTAGATGCAAATATTTTGCCCATCCGTCATTAAAGTCCAAAATGCAGCATCGTAACATGTCTTCTAAGATTTAGATAAGCCGCTCTGACTGCCCATCAGTCTGAGGGTGGAAGGTTGTGTTCATAGTGATCTTAGAACCCATTCTATTCTGGAAGCTTTTCCAAAAGTTGGATGTGAATCGAGGGTCTCGATCAGAGACGATCGTGAGTGGTATGCCATGAAGGCGTACGATATCTCTTTCATATAGTTCTGCAAGTTTGGTGGGATTATCCGCGAACTTTATTGGCAAGAAGTGTGCAGACTTTGTAAGTCTGTCAATGACAACCCAGATAGGATCTTGCCCTTTATTGTTTCGAGGTAAGGCCGTGACAAAATCCATTGCGATGTTCTCCCATTTCCAGTCTCCAATAGGTAACGGCTGGAGAAGTCCAGAGGAAAGTCTTCGTTCTGCCTTGACTTTCTGGCAAACGAGACATCGAGCAACAAAGTCTGTAATTTCCTTCTTCATTCCAAAAAACCAGAATTGTCGCTTGACATCCTTGTACATCTTGTCACCCCCAGGATGCATAGCATACCTTGAACAGTGCATCTCAGTAAGCACTTCTTTACGAACCTCAGGATCGTTCGGTAGGCAGAGACGTTTTTTATAGAAAACGGTGCCGTCTCCAGAGACCTACCAATGAGGAAGGTCCTGGCCGCTGAGTAGAAGGTCTCGTTTCTCCATTAACATAGGGTCGTTGGCTTGAGCGGCTGAAATCTTTAGAACGAGCTCCGAGTTGACTGATAATTGAGAGAGTCGTGGTCTTGGTCCTTCGACGTTCAGCTGTAGGTTAAAGTTCTCCAACTCTGTAGCCAACTTTCCCATTTCTTAGTTAAGAGTGCAAGCAACATAAGATTTTCTACTCAGGGAATCGGCCACAACATTAGCCTTTCCGGGATGGTACTGAAGTTGAAAGTCATAATCTTTCAAGAATTCCAACCATCGTCTTTGGCGGAGGTTAAGGTCTTTCTGAGTGTATATGTACTTAAGACTCTTGTGATCCGAGAAGACATCAGAAAGTTCGTCGTATAGGTAATGATGCCATAACTTCAGTGAAAATACGACAACTGCAAGTTTCAAGTCATGCGTTGGGTAATTACCCTCATGAATCTTCAGTTGTCTGGATGCAACCACTCGGCCTTCTTGCATTAACACGACACCTAAGCCTTGGAGAGAGGCGTCGATGTATAATGAAAAGCCAATTGCATTTCTTGGAGTGATAAGTACAGGTGCTGTCGTGAGGCGTTTCTTCAATTCCTGAAATGATGCTTCACAGGCAGGATTCCAGATAAATCGCACGTCTTTTCGAGTGAGCTTGGTCATAGGTTCAGCAATCTTTGAGAAGTCCTTGATGAAGCGTCTGCAATAGCTAGCCAAACCAAGAAAACTCATAATCTGAGTAACAGTGGTAGGCTGCTTCCAGTTTAAAACTGTTTCAACCTTAGAAGGATCTACCTCAATGCCATTGCCTGAAACCACTTGGCCTAGGAATTGAACTCTCTTTGCCCAAAATTCGCACTTACTCAACTTTGCATATAGTTGGTGGCTTCTCAAGGTCTGTAGGACTATCTTCAAATGTATTTTATGGTCTTCCTCGGTTGAGGAATATATCAAGATGTCGTCCACAAAAATCACCACAAATCGGTCTAAGTATAACCTGAATATGCGATTCATCAAATCCATGAATGCAGCAGGTGCATTTGTTAGACCGAACGACATAACTAAGAACTCGTAATGACCGTACCAATTTTGGAACGCCGTCTTGGTGATGTCCGACTCTCGGATCCGGAGTTGGTGATAACCGGAACGTAAATCAATCTTAGAGAAAAATTTGGCATCTCTAAGTTGGTCGAACAAGTCATCGATCCTGGGTAATGGATATCTGTTCTTGATGGTGACGTTATTCAACTTCCGATAATAGATGCAAAGACGTAACGAACCATCCTTTTTGCGAACAAATAGAACTGGAGCGCCCCAGGGTGATGAACTCTTTCGGATGAAGCCATTACTCCCTAATTCTTTAAGTTGTTTGTCTAATTCGACCAATTCGACATTTGACATTCTGTATGGTGGAATTGAGATAGGCCCTGTCCCAGGTATGAGGTTGATCTCAAAATTGAATTCCCTAACTGGAGGTAGACCAGGAAGGTCATTAAGAAAAATTGTTGGGAATTCAGATATGACTGGAACATCATGTACTTCGAGAGGGTATAGGGCTGGTGAGTTGGTTTCATTGCCAAGGGATAGAGCTCGAAGTTGTGCCTTGAGAAGGGCAACTGTTGATTTGTGTATCCATTGCCTCGTTCCCTGAAGCTTGACCAACTCTCCTGTAGGCAAGGTTAACTGAACTTGTTTCTACATACATTCGATCTTTGCATTCAGTGGTGTTAGCCAGTCCATGCCGAGGATGATGTTGAAGTCTTCAAAATCCATCACAAAAAGATCGGCATATATTATATGTTCTGACATTCGAAGCTCACATCGAGAACACTGCAAGTTGACGTCAGCACAAGATCCGAACGGTGATGTGACATGGAGTGTGATGTTTGTGGGTTCAGGATGCAGGCCTAAATGTCATACCAATGCTGATGATATAAAAGAATGCGTAGCACCTGAATCAAACAAAACATGCACCAATGTATTGAACAAAGGAAAGGTACCTTCGATGACATTGTTGTCTGGTAGGGGATGTTGAGCGATGGCGAAAGCTCGGCCCTGATTCAGTTGACCTTGGTTCTGCTGGTTCTGCCTGGGTTGGGCATTAGCAGCAGGTGGTGCTTGTTGGACTGGAATAGCCTGAATAGGCTGCTGAAGGTGCGGACAAAGATGTTTTACATGGCCTTTCTGGCTGCAGTTGAAACGTGTTGGATGATACTGCGGATGGTTCTGTTGGCCATGCTGATTGTTCTGCTGGCCATGCTGAATGTGGTGTCGACTACCACCTCTGCCATTGCTGTTTCGACGGCCACCTCTTCCATAACGACCTTCGCCGCCATGATTTCAGAAACCCTGATGGTTAGGGTTAGAAGGTTCGACCGCAGGTGTTGTGGCCTCATTCTTCGAAACCGGGGCTGGGAGGGCGGGGTTTTGATTGTAGTAGGGCTTTTTCTTGTTGCCTTGTTGCAAGCCTTGTTAGCAAAACGTTGCAGGCCGTTTGCCCTTATTCATTCGTTGTTCCTGTAAGAGCTTCTCTTGTTCAAAGCTCATGGCCTTGTCAACAACCTCTTTGTAAATCTTGAGATCCAAGATTGATAAGGCTTGCCGAATGTCATGGCGAGTAGACGAATAATTCTTTAAATTTTCCAGCATATTCTCTGACGGTCATGGTGCCTTAGTATAACTTAGCGAATTCCTGTCGCTTCTGCTTAGTCATCGCGTTGGGAAAATACTCATCAATAAACATTGACTCGAACTGTTGCGAAGTCATATCGGCTATGTTGACCCGTGGGTCTTCTTTCACTGTGATCCACCATTTGTTTGCTCCACCAACAAGTTGGTAGGTCGCTAGTGGAATTTTGCGAGTCTCATCGACTCCCATGGCATCAAGAGCCTTCTTTGACTCATCCAGCCACTTTTGCACCTCATCAGGATCAATGGTGCCATCGAAAGTAAGAGGTTGTAGCCGCTTGTATTTAGTAATCTGATCGGTTTGAGCTTCCGACCCAAATTTTACAGGCGCTTGAACCGTGGCAACCTGACTGGCTGCAGTCTCCCGAACGGCAGTTTGAACAGTGGCCTTCATCGCCTCAATAAAACCAGCGAAGAAGGTTTCAATGCTTGAAGGCGTGGCAAAGGGTGCAGGTGGGGGTGAGATTGCCTGCCCAGATGGAGTGGCAGTGTCGGGTGTGGCCTGTGCTGTTGTCGGAGGCGGCGGTTCCTGAATCTCAGGAGGTGCCTCAACTGCGAGACGAACAGTTCGTGGCCTTCCTCTCTTTCTTGTTTGCATTTTCTCACTGGCAAGGAGAAAATAAAACCAAGATTAAGAAACTGTAGGCAAGTATAATGTTATAGTATGCTCAGCAACAATTTCGAGAGTACTGCAATATTAAAATCACCTATTTTCTAAGTAGAGTGTAAAATTGTTGTTGAGGAATCAAAGAATCTTATACATCTCGTATGTGTGGCCATGGTGTAAAAACAAACAAGGTTAGAATGTTTATATAATAAGTACAAAATTGTGCAAGTATTTCAAATGATTTGGTTTTGGTCTTTGTGAACATACATATATTTCATTAAAAATCAATACGAGTCATAAGAATTCTAAGATTTGCCTCGGTAAATAGCCTGAGCTAACATTCTATCGCAATCTTATGCATTCAGACGCTTACTCTTAGTCTTTTCGATTATTATCCAAGTTCATGTGTCCCATACCACATGAATTTAGTAATAAGGGTGTCAACCAAGTTAAGTTGTATGAACACGGTCTCTAAAAACATTGGCTGAATAGAAGTTCACTAAGAGTATCGTCCAAATTTACTCGCCCCATTCAGGTGTAAACTTAAGGATAATATTAGTAATGCAACTTTCTCCAAATGTTTCTTTTCACACAAGGTCATGGGTTTTCTTACTTCCACATGTTATTTAGTATCCTCCAATTTTGTTGTGTCCCATACCACTCTAAAGTTAGTGATACAAAAGAAAAAATGGTTGTAAGTTGGCCCACCAAAGATAGTCATTAAACAAAACAATTTCATTCATATATATCAAAGAAAAGTTTACAATGCCAGTAATTAATTGTGACTTTCTTGTCTACTACCGCTCCTTCGAGATCTACTGCTACGTAGAGAACGACTACTAACAGAAGGCTGAGAGTTAGCACGCTCTGCATCGGAGTTGTGCAAACGAGTTAATATATTAGTGTGGCTCTCTTTCAGTGTAGTAATATTGGATGTCATTTCATCTAACCGTTCAAGTAGGTTAGTGGGTTGTCCCATTGGTGGTTGATGGGTCGTTTGTCCCGTAGGAGAAGGGTAGGCCATAGACATTGGGGGAAAGTATGAGTTCATAGGTGGAAGGTAGTTGTTTTGATTGTGCGGGGATCCCCTAACTGGAACTCTTTGGATATTTTGATTTGTTTGTGGTGAAAAAATTTGTGTAGGTTGATTTAGTGTGGCATATAACTCTTCATCAGTAAATGGACGATTGGTTGGATCACTATTTAGGGCTGGGTCGGATGTAGGATTTGGGTTTGAATCATGATTTGGGCCTTCTTGGACGGGAATCTTGCGTCGACTTTTGCGAAGGAAACGTCCATGCTTGTCTCGCATTCTTTCGGCATTTCTTATCGTTGTGCCGAATACATCTTCATCAGTTACCCCTCTACTTGTGCCATATGTCTTGAAGATAGAGGATGTTGTAACTGGTTCAGTGATGAGCTTTGACGTTCCATCGAAAGTGGCGACGTTTGCCTCGAATAGTATCCTCATAATCAAGACTCCGTAGCCGAGGAATTCTTTTCTTGAAGGGTGTTGTATTACCCTCAACATTTGTTGGATAATAATGTGAGGTAGGGAGACCTTAATTTTCTTCTCTATGCAGTATAACATCAGAAGTTGAGCCCTTGACATAGTGTCTCTAGTCCCCCTTTCTGGCAAGATGTTGTCGTATACAATCTTTCCGAGACCGGCAAGAGATGGCTTAAGATGATTGATTGGGAGGTTGTGTATGACTCTTTGACAAGGGAATTGAACAATTTGTTCATTAGATTCTGCGATCTCTGCAACTGTTTGGGGTTCATGTGGATCAATAATCCTCTCCTCAATCGGAATCTCCAAAAGGCGAGCAATAATCTCGATATTGATAGGAATTTTCGTTCCCATGATTGTTGTCTCCAATTTAGGGCTGATCTCATCTCCGTGAAGTCCCACGTAATTCATGGCTTCATAGAAGGATCTGACCAAGTTGTAAGAGACTTGATCCTCAACTTTGGTTATATTTAACCAATCCAATGTTGCGAGTTTGTCATGAAGGATTGGGCGGAGTCGGAGATCTCTATTGTCGTTGCTCCTCATAGTCATAACCTCTCTTTTGGACAATTCCGTTAGTCTAGTGGGAATTGGTTCCCTGCTAGTGGAAGTTGTTCCTTCCCTGGAGGCCATTCTTTTGCTGAAAGAAAAATAAATTTGTGTAAAAGACACAAAATATATTCCTAACATTTTTAAGATTTATGGTTTGTCTGCTAGACATTATTTTCGAGTTTTCTTTTGATGTTTATGTCATCATGAAAATTTCTTCATTAGTAATTTGATGTATATATGTCGTATTCGATGAATGTATAGACATATTTAATCATAACTATATATAGTTTCCAAAAACAACTATTTGAAATATGTATTTATGTTGTATTCACATATGAAGGTATAGACAGATTTAATCATAACTATATATATAGTTTCCAAAAACAACTATTTGATATATGTATATATGTTGTATTCACATATGAAGGTATAGACATATTTAATCATAACTATATATATAGTTTCCAAAAATCAATTATGTGAAATATGTATATATGTCGTATTCACATATGAATGTATAGACATATTTAATCATAACTATAGTTTCCATAAATCAACTACACATATATATATATATATATATATATATAGTTCTAGATATATCAAATAAAATTTTTCAAAATTTTTTTTTTGGTCGAAATTTTCGATATTTTTTTTTTTTTACGTACCTCATTTACACTAAGGTATATAGATACATATATTCAATCATAACTACACATATAGTTTCTAATAAATCATGACTATATGTATATTTAAATCAAACTATATAAAAATCATATAGTTTTCTAGATATATATTTAATACAAATCTCAACTATATATAATTGACATATGTATATAAAGTTCTAGAGATATATATATCTAATAAAATTTTTCTTCCTCTAATTTGGTGGACTTGGGCGGGCCGTGGACCGTACGCTCTGATACCATCAAATGTCACACCCCGCCCGGATGCGCCTAAACCGGCGGTACACTCGCGGACGGGGCGGCTCATTTGGAACAATAATAATGGTAACAACAGAGTGCGCAGCGGAAATACGGTATACACAGTACAAATCTGATTTCATATAATTCAGAATACTTTTGTACATAAAATGGTCAAGGGAACATACTCCCAAAATCCCCAATGAATCATACAAATGATACAAAATGTGGGCCCCATAACCTGCACCCAGTCCATCCTAATTTCCTGTGAAAGATTTGATAATAATGGAGTGAGCTTAACGCGCTCAGTGGGTAAATAGTGCATGAGTATAACAATTAATAAAGCATACTTCAATATCAAATATCTTAAATACACATGTGAGCATCATAATCAATCAATATGTATGTATGCATGACACCGTCTCATAATGGTTTGAAGAACGTACATCGCCTGAATTCACGTATAGGAACGATGCTCTGAATTCACGTACTGATGTCCCTCCCCGGGTGTAGCCGGGTTCTCATGTACGTCCATCTCCAGAGAAATATAATGAATAGCGAGCAATGCTCCTAACTATTCTATGAGTCATAAACCATATACGTCCCTAGGTGGTGATATGTATGATTCCAATGCATGAACTGGTCTAGTATTTTCTTGACATTTAGACTGACTTTGGCAACGTCTGGTGATCCTTATCAGGGTCGGTATCATGACGTGTAAGATTAGGACATTCAATATTACTGTATAAGCTGATAGCTTTCAATAAGACCAACTAGATTAGTCCCCAGTTGAGAGGTGAGACACAAGGTCTGCTTAAATACCAATCGCCTAGAGCAGCCTGCTGCCTCCCGTTCACTATTTAAAGTTACTGAGGACAAGACCGAGTCTAGTTGAGTCAGATTGACCACAAATCCGGCATTATAACAGTGCAATACATGAATTCCAAATATACAGGCATAAGTGCGGCAGTATAAACAGTATATGACATAATGCAGTGTAAATGAATAGTAGACATAATAATAATTGAATGTAAACTTTAATAAAAGTTATGAAACACGCAAATTTATGTTTCGTTCTCCACCTTCAGATAAAAAACTCCTTCTTACAGATATGACGCTTTCCTCAGGACAAAATTTTGTTGCACCGCTTTCAGATCGGGCGCTTTCCTCTGGACAAAACTTTGTTGCACCGTACCGAGAGTCTCGAACAGAGAGTCTCAAAAACTAAAAACTTAGAATGCGTGGAAAGGAGAAGAAAATCACAAGAGAAGGTGATTTGGTGTGAGGAATGAGAAATGATGAGGTTTCTTATATAGATATTTTTGCGCCTGAACGTTCTGGCATGCGCCTGTACGGCATGCATTGCGCCTGAACGTTCTGTCATGCGCCTGAACGTTCGGGCGTTGCTCAAATAGTAAATTTTTTTTTTTTTTTTTGTGAAATACATGGTATTATACTCGGACGAACGCATACCCCCTTTACCAATGGAAGGAAGACATACTTCCATTTCTCATTCATATTTGTTTATATATAGATCACCATAAGAAAGATAATCTTGGTTTAGCGGTAAGAGTTACCACCGTGGTCACCCGTTTAAGTCATGAAAATAATCTTTTACAAAATAAGGTAAGACTGTATGCAATAGATTCAAATGTAGTATGACCCTTAATTTCTTAGAACCCCGAATATGTGAGAGCGCTCCAAAATACACCAAGTAAGCCTTTAGTAGTATTTTACCAATGTAAGAGTAATAGAGCTAAATAATGTTCGATTTAGGGCCTTTTGTAACTCATAATAGAAGTTAAAAAGTTATAAAAAAAATAACATGATTACCCAAAATAAATGATGTGCTTAATGTAAAGTCGTGAGAAACAACAATTGGAAGAGAACTAAGTATATAGAACGGATTGTCCAAATTAAATCAATGGGGTTGATTGATACATGGTTTAGGACGTTTTCTTTCGGGAGTCATTTTCTGATTCAGAATATAGTGAACAATGACCTGATAATTGTTGCAAAAGTGAATATGAAATAAATACTTGTGAAGAAGTTTCTAAAAGCCTTTTTATTATTTTTTAAAGTATTTTTTTATAATAACAGAATTTGGTAAACTATTTTTTTTTAAAAAAAAATTATTTCAACACTAATAACTACTTCCTCTCAAAAAAAGAAAAAGAAAAAAAAAGAAACACCACTAACTACTTGACTACAAAAATTGAATAACAACACTTTAGTGAATATATCCACAAATATAAGCTTAAGAAAGATTTAAGTAACACTAGAGGTAAAGGAAGACCAAAAATAACATGAACAGATATAGTTAAAAAATATTTAACTTTTTGTAATTTGATTGTTGATTTAGCCTTTAATGAAGTGAAATGAATGAAACAAATTTATGTAACCGACTCCATGTAGTTAAAAAATGACTTTCGTTGAGTTTTATCCATAAGTATAAGCTTCGAAAAAGTGGTGAGGATCATCTTCTAACAAAAAAAAAAAACTTTTAGCTCATTTTTAAACAATCGTTTTTTTTTTCTTTTTTCTTAACTGCTAACACGACGGTTAGAGGAATTGGGAGCTCCTTAGATGAATACTAAGGTATAACACTTTTGGACATAAAAGGGAAGTGGGCACTAAGGATCCAAAGATTATATGGAACTAGCACATGGCCACACAGACACCGGATGATTTGAACCTTCCTCACTTGTAAAAAGTAGGGTGTTATCAGTTTAATTTTGGTTGCTTTAGTGCTCAAACTAAAACTGAACCGAATACTTGTCCAATCCGAGCCAAACAAAGTCAATTTGGTTTGATTTGGATTAATTGATTTAGACCTTTTAGCCTATAACAATATTTATTTTAAATATCTATAGATGATAATATAACGAAATCATATAATTTTACAAACAAGAACTATATTTTCTAATTATGTAATAAAAATATATTAATATATTTAATATAAATCAACTTTGGTCAGTTTGGCTTGATTGGTAAGGTTTTTGAATTCTTAACCCACAAGAATTCTTAACCCACAACTCAAACTAAACATGTGAAAAACCAAATCGAACCGAACTGAATGCATCCATTTGGTTCGATTTTAACCACTTACATCCCTAGTAAAAAGTAGGAGGATGCCACCTACTAGACCAGCTGGTCATTGGCAATATTTTAAACAAAAATTCTAGTTACCAAAGGGTTTATAACAGCTTTTGCTAAGAAAAAAAGAAAACAAAAGTGGTTTTAATGGCCAAAAAGAAAGGGCTCAATATCATCATCAATTATAATATGATATGTATTTGTATTTGTAATGGACAAACTGCAGCATGAATGGTTAAGCCTGAATGTAATATAATATGTATTTGTATTTGTGTAACTTATGAGTTACACAAATACAAGTACTTAAAAACCAATAACATGGTTACTCATGAATTGAGCCATTTGGTCTGTAAAATGCCAATTAATATAATATGTTCAACCTTTCTCTTAATTACATAGGGTCAACTATATCAACCTTTTTCCTCTAATTTATACACTATTAAAATCTTAGACCCAATTAATTACCAGAATATCGATAGAGAAAATTCTTCCCTCCTTTCTACATGTTGATCTTTATTAATAAAATTTTCGTTTTTCCTTAAAAAATACAATAAAAGTGATAACAATTCTTCCTTTTTCTTTGTCCAGCAAGTTTTTTCGGTAAGCTAATGCCACCATCTTCACAAACCTCCCCCACACCCAATTGATGAATCACTCTAGTTTGGCCTCAACAAGAAACATTGTACTGTCTGTCGAAAAATAAGAAACTTTATAATATAATTATATTATGGGTAGTCTAATCACGTCTAAAATAAGGGTACAAACTATAGATTATACCAAGTATTTTAATTTACATTGGGGTGGGGTCTACCAAATTGGTTTATTGGTTTAAGAAGTAAACTACGAAGTATGATTGAGATACTCATTACAAGTTTGAACCTGTCATCGTTCATTCCTATTGGAAGATCCCATACTCTTACAAATCTTCAAATTTAGAAGAATTGGTCTCGTCCTAAATGAGAGAACACCTGTGTGGATGCCATAAAACTAGTACCAAAAAATAAAATAAAAATTATGTCTAACAATGGACAAAATTTTATTGAGATTTAAAACTTATATTCATAAAAATAACAGAGAATCTTCTTGGGAATAAATTCAATTCAAAAATTAATTGGTTCATATCATGTATTTGTTGTTCCTACTTTAAGTTCGAAGAAAGTAGAGTTTAATTTAGAAAAATGTTTTTACATCCCAAAAATGATATCCACGAAGCTAAATACTTTTAAGAGTTATTTTTTAGTCTTACGCATAGGTAACGTTTTATATATCTTTCCTAAATGGGACAAAATTCTCAACATAATAAAAGATAAGAGTGATAAAATAAGGCAGCCATGTCACAATTAATGATGGTTTATGGTTTTTAAAAATAAGTTTTATCCTATATGGGAATGAGAAAACTAAAATCCCTTAAGGGTTACATTTCATTTATATTAATATAAATAAATCTAATGGTTACAAAGTTAATGTTATAATTTAGAGGTTGTGAAATATGATTTTTTGCAAGGGTTCAAAGATCTCATTTTAGCCTTTTTTTTTTTTTAAAAAAAAATAGATCTCATTTTAGTCCATATATAATCATTTAAATACAAATTATTAAATATCAAATCACTTATTTTAAAATATATATATAATAAATATTGTGGCATTTAACTTTAACAGTATATGTTAGTTTCAATAGAAAATCAAACATAACTTAAAACTTGGAACTACAAGAAAATTTATAAATTTATTCCAATATTATCATCTAGTAATTTATAAAGTTATAAAACTTTATTGTAAGGTTCCAAAAGTAGGCGTATACCGCTAAATGCAGCAAGCACACGGCGTTCTTTAGTAAATGGCGAAAGAATTGTTCGCCATGTGCTCACCGCGCAGCTGCATGATTTGTTTGTTGGATTCAAAATTTTCTTTTATTTGTTACGTAATGATAGAGAATTTGTTATTCTTTTTTAGATTAAAATTTGAAATATCTGTCACTATTTCTCTAAAAAAATACAAATATATCCCTCTGTTTCTGAAAGCAGAAAATAAAATATCACAAGAAGATAATAGGGGTTTTGCGACATTTTAATAATGTCGTGTGAATGCATTAATGCGACATTTTTTCATGTGTCATAATTGCAAGCATCACAAAAATTTTGCAACATATTATAAACGTCATAATATCACTATAAGAAAATAACCTTTTTATAGCTTTTAAAAAATGTTATTGTATCATATATATATTATTTTTTCAAATGCTATGACAGCTCATGCTATCAAAAGTATTTTATTTTTTATAGTATTTTATATGAGCTATGTTAAAATTGATTTTGATAGCGTTTTATAAAAGCTATGATAATGACTCAGTATTGCTTTTATAAAATGTTATAAAAGTGTTTTATTGCTTTTTTAAAGTGCTATGATAAGAATTTCATGTTTTAACTTCCAAACACCCATAGCTAATTAAAAATGCTATGAAAGTGTCTCATTTTCTAAGACTTCCATAGCCTTTTAAAAATGCTATGGTAATAGAAAAAAATGCTATGCATTATGCCGCTACTTGTATACTGATCTTCTTCCATTCGGGATTGTCCCTGCTTTTATAATCAATTTGAAAAAAAAAAAAAAAACAATGCACCACTAGCGATATCCAATACAAACCATATTCAAAGTAAGTATGCACAAGAAAAAATACACACACAAATAGAGAATCAAGTCATTAAAACTACTGATCCTTGTGTCCAACCATATGAAATTTCCTATCAACTAATAATCAAAAATATTATTTGAGTCCTGGATTGAGCCATATGAACCCAGAAATCAAGCTCCACATAACTAATAATTAAGCTATATAAACTCAGAAATCGGGCCTCACATAACTAATAATTGAGCTATATGAACTCAGAAATCGAGTCCCTCATAACTAATAATTGTGCTCTAGTCAAGACATGGAAGAGTTTGTAGCAAAAAAAAAAGAGAAAAATTTATTTGAGTCTGTCAGACAACCACAAGACCATCTCAACCATTGAGCTAAGAACGATCCTCTCCAGCCACATGAACCCGAAACCAAGCCCACATGGCTAATAATCACGCTCTGGTCAAGTGGTCATACTTCATCCACCAGACTTTAGTTCTTGTCTCCTTAGCACCTAAGGATACAGATGTACGAGCCTATAGAACAGATCCTGTTCAAGTAAGGTCGTGACCATAACACTAATTTCCCCCATATAATAATAATCATACCCTTTCTTAAGTTGGCGATGTGGGATACAAATGATGTAAAATTTCTATCATTCTTTACTCAATTATTTAAATCCTCCATCTCTTCCGATCAATTTCAGCTCAACTTAGGACTCATAAGCAGTTGAAGACGCTACTATCTCATTTTTGTGGTCAATCTAGATATTTTCACAAAAAAGAGCAGACAAATGGATTTTCAATTCATATTTCCACTAGTTCTCAGTTTTATTTTTCTACTGGAACATTCCTAAAATTATTTTGTCAATATCGACACGTGTAAAATTAGTCCTACTACCATTCTACTACCTTCAACAGGTATTTTACTAAGGTTTTACACGTTCGCAAAGGTCACAAAAGTAAATTTTACTCACCAAAACTATATATTTAGTTACTAAAAATATCAAATTATATCAAAAAATCACGATCTTATCATCAAAATGTCCGAAATTGATAGATCAATATTTCTACAGTCTTAATCAGGAGTTTCATCGAGTTTTAATAGGGTTTAGAAGGTGTCCAATATCAAATTTAACGTCAATTTTCAACCTTTCGAACAAATTTTTATCTAAGTCGAGTCAAAACTCCAATTTTAAAAATACCATAAAAAGAAGAGTTTATTTGAGTATGTCAGACAACCACAAAAGACCATCTCAACCATTAAGAATGGTCCTCCATATGAACCCAGAAACCAAGCCCACATGGCTCATAATCATGCTCTGGTCAGGTGGGTCATAGTTCATCCACCGAACTTTAATTCTTGTCGCCTTCGCGCCTAAGGACACAAATATACAAGTCTATAGAATAGATCTTGTTCAAGTAAGGTCGTGACTATGGTACTAATTTCCCCCATATAATAATAATCATACGATTTCTTAAGTTGTCCATGTGGGATACAAACAATGTGAATCTTCTAAAAGGAATGACATCTAGCTAGTTGAAAAATAATAAGAATATAGTTATTAATATAGTCAATTGAATTGTATGTTTTTCCATCATAGATTTCTCATTTGTGAATTTCTTCAAAATAAACAATTAAAAGAAATGATCTGTTTGAAGTATTCTGAGAAGAGGGTTGAGAAATATAATCTGAGGTGTTGGAAATTATGGGCATTCTGGTTTAAGAAAAGAAGTAGCCGGACAGGCGAAATGCCCCAAAGTACTAGTGATACTATTACTTGGATTATGGTTGCCGAGGAATTTCATTCGTGTGAGTGATGATAATTAGAACTACAACTCAATAGTTTAGATTATAGTTGTTTTTCTCAATTTTAAAATTTTTGGGCTTGGTTGGGTTGGGAAACTTTGATCTATGGAAAAGAATGTTGCTTGTACAAACATACTAATAACAAGATAATATACCCCAGTAATATGAAAAAGAAATTGTACTTGCTTGATTTTTTTGTTTTAAAATAATTAGTCTCCCTTGTTAAATGGGTACCTGAAAAGACTGTTAGGACATTAATGGAGGTAAATAAACTGTTTACGAGAATAATAAGATTAAGAAGAGAAAGATGAGTGTTATGTGGAGAATATTTTTGTGTTTTACTTTATGTTTGTTGGACAATAATGTTACGCTTTGTGTTTTAATAATGGTGCGAAAAAATAGAATAAACAGCTGATGAAACTGAATTTATTGAATAATTGAAGGAAGAAAATAAAATATATTGACTAAAAAAAAACTGGGAGCAAGTTAGTGTGGAGAATATTTTTGTGTTTTGCTTTATGTTTGTTGGAGAATAATATTAAGCTTTGTGTTTTAATTATGGTGGGAAAGAAACAAAATAAACAGCTAATAAAAATGGAGTTATTGATAATTGAAATATATATACATATATTGACTTTAAAACAAAAAAAAATTGAGAGCAAGTTGCAGAGAACATGTAGAGAATTTTTGCAGTTTCACAATTTGAATAGCTTAGGAGCAATAATTCAAGGAGAGCGTTATTATATAGCGACTAGCGATATCCAATACAAACCATATTCAAAGTAACTATTCACAAGAAAAAATTAAGTCATTAAAACTACTGATCCTTGTGTCCAACTATATGAAATTTCCTATCAAACTGGATCACTCTTGAGAAAACAGGTCCAAGATAGTGTATATGACAACAAAATTAGATAACCATTACATAGGGCTTCTTTGGTGAAATCTAAATCCTAGTAATTATCTCCTAGCAAAGACGCAAGTCAAAGGAAATTAAGGCAAAAGAGGCCCATTGGCCAATCCAACAAATGATCTCATAAAAACTGTTTTCTTACACGAAACAATGTAAAAAATCTTATAGAAAAATAAAAAAAGACAAATATAATTTGCACTAATATTCTTTTTTTTCTTTTTAGCTTAAACAAACCAAGATTTTCATTAAAACAAAAATTGGTTGCAAAAACCAACTGAGAGGTGCTAGTAAAACACCAGCAACCAACTAAAAAGAACATAAAACTACCCCTCCAAAATATTTAAATATGATGTAAACAACTAGCCCAATCAAACACCCAATTTGACAAAGAAAAACCTTGGCCTAAGGATGATGCATGGACCCACGAGCTAGTCGCAAATTTAATATCATCTCAAAGCTTGTCCATCTCCCAAGATTGATCATGAAACACCCTTCTATTTTTCTCGAGCCAAATATGCCATAGGGAGGCAAAAGCTGCACTGAGGCACACTTCCTTGGCACTACTAGAAATGTGAGTGGTAAAGACATGCAATCCTATAAACAGCTGGGAATGCCAATACGACCACCCGAAAAAGAATTCCATCTATTCCAAATTCCCCTAGCAAAAGAGCAATGCAAGAATAAGTGATCCGGGCTCTCACCATCTTGATAACATAATACACAGCAATGTGGTGATAATAGCATATTGGAATAACGTTTTTGTAACATGTCAGCAGTGGTTATCTTCCTATGGGCCAGTATCCAACCAAAAACTTTAACTTTAGATGGAATGTGTGTTTGCCAAATGAATGAAGATAGAGGAACTGAGGTTCTACGGGAAGTGGTGGTGATGGCGTCAAAGAAAGATTTACATGAAAACATTCCATTTGACTCAGTAGACCAATAAAGATGATATGGGGCATTCAAGAAACGAATTTGACCTAACTTAACTAATAGTGTGGAGATCTCATTTTGTTCCCTGAGGGTTAAGGCTCTAGGAAGATGAAGATTCCATGATATGTTGGAACTGTGGTCGAAAATTACAAAGTAGGAAATGGGTTGGTCATGAGCTGAGGATAATCTGTAAATGAGGGGGAATGACTCTGCCAAGGAGTAATCACCCAACCACCTATCCTCCCAGAACCAAAAAGTCTCACCATTACCAACCTTAAGCCAAGCAAAACTAAGGACTAGAGGGGCAAGGGACCCTATGAACTTCCACAGACCTCTAAATAAAGTATATCTTGCTCTTCTCAAGCCTGCCCGGGAACAGAGAGAGATAAACTTCCATATCTACTTCTAACCACACAGACCCAAAGGGAATCCACTTCCTTAAAGGCCCTCCAAATCCATTTGCCGCATAATGATGAGTTCCTCTTCACTATATTCCCAATTCCCAACTCCCCCTCCTTCATCGATTTTTGAACAAGATCCCATTTTATTAAACTCTTTTGATCTTTCCCACCCCTGCCACCCCAAAAGAAAGACTTCATCATCTTCTCAATTCTCCTTGCCACCCCGCATGTAATCTTAAACAAAGTAAGGTAATATGATGGAATGACCATTAAAACTGATCTAATCAAGGCTAGTCTCCCGCCCTTGGAAAGAAAAAGCTTGTTTCCACCCTTCGAGTCTCTTGGATATGGTTGAAACTATTGGGTCCCAAAATTCTTTTGACAAGGGATTTCCTCCCAATGGCAGGCCCAAGTATCTCATAGGCCAAACGCCCACTGAACACTCCACCAAATTAGCTAGCCGTAGAATCTCCTCAGGATCCACATTTATTCTGGCCAATTGACACTTAGCCATATTCAACTTCAAACCTGAGAATTCTCCAAAGCATCTCAAGAGATATAATGCATTCAACACATTTTCCCCTTCTTTATGCAACAAGAATAGGGTGTCATCCACAAATTGTAGATGAGAAACCTCCACCTTATCCTTTCCCACTTGGAAGCCTTTCACCAAAGAGAACTGTCTTGCCCGAGTCATTAACCTTCCTAACCCATCTACAACCAGAGTAAACAAAAAGGGGAATAGTGGGTTGCCTTGTCTAAGTCTCCTACTAGCAGCAAATTTACCCATGGGTCTTCCATTTATCACCACAGAGTACGAAACATAACCCACGCATCCCATCATCCACTTAATCCATCTCACCCCAAAGCCTTTTTTTTGCATAACCTGTTTAAGGAAGCCCCACTCTACCGTATCATAGGCTTCAACAAAATCTACCTTAAACACAACCCTAGAGGAACCTCCCACTCTGTAATCTTCAATTGCTTCATTAGCCATCAATACAACATCAAGAATTTGTCTCCCTTCTTTGAAAGCTGATTGAGTGACCTCCACCGTTTTATGCAAAATTGACTTCAATCTCAATGATAGCGTTTTGGATATTATCTTATATAAGCTGGACGATAATCCTTCAAACATCTAGCATCACACCTCTTGGAAATCAAGCAAATATAAGTCTCGTTGGTCAGATTGTTGATTACCCCATCGTGAAATAATTGCTGGAGAACATGCATTACATCCCCCTTGACGCCCATGCCTTTTGGAAAAAAGACATTGAAAATCCATCTGGACCAGGAGTTTTTGCACCATCACAGCTGAAGACCGCCTTTCTCACTTCATCCTTCTCGAATGTGCACTCAAGAAAATCCTTGTCACTCTGAGAGATAGCCCCCCAAACGAGACACTTAGTATTGAAGATATTTTATGTTAACTGTTAACTAATGTTTGCACACATATATTGCACTTGATTTTTATTAGTAATTAATTAAAATAATATAAGAGTTTTTTAGAGAATATATATATATATATATTAAGTGTAAAATTGTTTAAAAATATAGATGAGGGCATGTATGAGTTAAAACATCGAAGTTAGAATGATAGAATGGGAAAACAAAAGGATTACAAGCCTAATATGTAAGGAATGTATTACTAAATATATAATGTCATAAAAATATTTCTGTTATACTATATATGAAAATTGATTGTTTAGTCATAAATTCTATGCATTTAATATTTATATTTTTTATTTATGAATATTAATTAATAGGAATCAAATTTGGGTGACGCGACTTTAAAAGGTTATGGAATATTATATGGTGGTATTCAAATCTATTTACAACAATTTATTTGCTTGTGAATGAAATAATAATCAACGAATCCAATCTGATCATGCATTGATTTATTAATATCTAATAATTTTTTTTTTGCAAACATCCTCCAATTTCATGCCAATACTTCCAAAAAAAAAAAAAAAAAACTCTAATGTTAACAGTTCTAATCATTTAAATACAAATTATTGATTTTTAAATCACTTATTTTATTTTTCAAAAAAGAAAATTACATATTGTGGCATTTAACTTTAACAATGTAAATTGAATCATTTCATCCAACTTAAAACAGACAAGAAAATTTACTAAGTTATGCCAATATTATCCGAGATTTTTTTGTAAAATTTCTATCATTCTTTATTCAATTTCTATCATCTCTAACGATTAACTTTACTATTATTATTACTTTTTTATAACATTTATATTTAATTAAAACATGAACTATTGAATTACAAAAATTATTGAATAAAAAAGAAAAGGTTGGGGGTTATCATTAAATCAGAAAACCTCATCTTGGCCAATTATCCTATTACTTCCTTCGATCATCCTGCGTCACTTAAAAAAACTTTTACTATACTTTGGCGCGGGCCCGACAAAACAGGTGGACCCTCCAAAAATGAGCGTTTGGCGCGAGCCCGACAAAACAGGTGGACCCTCCAAAAATGAGCGTATGCCGCCTAGTGCGGCGAGCACACGGTATTCTTTAGTAAAAGGCGAAAGAATAGTTCGCTCTGTGCTCACCGCGCGGCTGCGTGTCTGTCGATTTGTTTCGAAATCTCTTTTTATGTGTTTGAGGTAAGTGGAGTGTTTATTTTGAAGCAATTTGGGACTAAAAGAAAGAAGAAACTTAGACGTGCCTTTAGATGTTAACTGAAGCTTTTCCATCTTTCAACAACCTTACCTCATCCAAGAATCATCATTATTATTATTATTTTGTTCATTTCATATTCTTACTTGCTTATTATCATGTTCATCTCTCTGTTTATTCTGCAAAGTTATAGAAAACTACAAGGCAAAACATCATGTTTTTCATCATCTTTCAGCGACATGACAAAAACAATTAGACCACTTCAACTTTCCCAAAATTCTGTTTATTGGAAATTGAAAGAGATCATCTCCACTTCAAAAGGTTGAAGGCTACCCAGAAGAAACCACAAAATAAAAGACTGCAAACATCATTAAGCGTTGAGAAACGCTTAATGATGAAATAAGACTCTCCCACTTTCTCCATGAACCACAAAATAAGACTTCAATCATACACACTCACCATGGACGAAACATTAATGTTTGGCCTAAATGCATACCAACATATGTCATTAATCTCAAAGCAAAAAAAATCAATTTAAAAATTGGCAAAGGCCGCGCAAACGCGTCCCCCTCTACCACCTCTACCACAAATTATGACTTAAACTCTTTCACTTAAGGAGATCTTAGGTGAGTGCCCTTTTAAAGTGTAATAGAAGTCACCAACCTAAGCCATAGGCCTTCCTGATCACCCATTGACCCCGTCCAGGTAAGACCCTTTCGAGACACGATGATGAATTTCACACAAATTTGATTATCTCCACAAGGAACCCAACACCTCTCTATGTAAGGATTAGGGTCGGAAGAGTTTGAGCATTTGCGAGTCTTCTCATTTCTGTTTCTTATACACTTTTTTTTTTTTTTTTGGGACATTGAGTTGTATTTGCCTATAGTCCTACTAGAGAACTGCCTATGAAGTCTCTGCATAGGTTTTTTGTCAATTCCTATTGAAAAATTATGGAACTGAAGAATTTTCATGAATAGCTTTGACGAACAAGGAAGAAAAATCAGAGAAGCTTAAATGGCAATTCAATAATTAATAGTCCAAGGCAAATAAAGCATGATGTATCACGACGCTACTAATGTAGGCTAACGTCATGACCAATATAGTATATTATATATTATATATATCTTGTATACAGTATATAATACACTATCAGCCTCAATAGAATTACACAATTTTTCAAAAAAAGTTGACAATATCTCTTTATAAAATAGACCTCTCACAACCTGATATACCACAAATCAAATTTAATATATAGATATATAGATAGATAGACAGATAGATAGATAATTATCTCATTCATTCCACAAATTAAATTCTCATATGATAGATATATATGATCATTTCATTCTATCATCGCAAGCATTGTATAACCAAAATGTTCTATTATAATCTATATTCCCACACAACGAACCTAGATGATATAATATACATACCTTATATGTAATATATAATAGACTGTATACAGTGTATAATACACTGTCAGCCTCAACAGAATTACACAAATCTCTAAAAAAATTTGACAGCATCTTCTCATAAAATGGACCTCTTACAACCTGATATACTATAAATCAAATCCAATATATATATAGATAATTATCTCATTTATTCCATTCATTCATTCCACAAATCAAATTCTTACATGATAGATATATATGATCAACCTATTCTATCATCACAAGCATTGTATAACCAAAATGTTCCATTATAATTAACATTCCCACATAACCCACCTAGATGATTAATGGCAATTCAATAATTAATAGTTCAAGGCAAATAAAACATGATGTGTCACGACGCTACTAACGTAGGCTGACGTCATGACCGGTATAGTACATTATATACTATATATATATCTTGTATACAGTATATAATATACTATCAGCCTCAACAGAATTACACAAATTTTCAAAAAAAGTTGACAATATCTCTTTATAAAATAGACCTCTCACAACCTGATATATCACAAATCAAATTTAATATATAGATATATAGATAGATAGATAGATAGATAATTATCCCATTCATTCCACAAATTAAATTCTTATATGATAGATATATATGATTATCTCATTCCATCATCACAAGCATTGTATAACCAAAATGTTTTATTATAATCTATATTCCCACACAACCCACCTAGATGATATAATACAGTATATAATACACACTGTCAGCCTCAACAGAATTACACAAATCTCTAAAAAAATTTGACAGCATCTTCTCATAAAATGGACCTCTCACAACCTGATATACTACAAATCAAATCCAATATATATATAGATAATTATCTCATTTATTCCATTCATTCATTCCACAAATCAAATTCTCACATGATAGATATATATGATCATCTCATTCTATCATCACAAGCATTGTATAACCAAAATGTTCCATTATAATCCGTATTCCCACATAACCCACCTAGATGATATTATATACATAGTAATGTGATATTTAAACATATTAAAATAAAAAAAAATAACCCATTTCTCCCACGCGTACATACATAAACAAAGGCGATTGTGAATCAGGTATAAGTTACTCTCTAGTCTTTCCTTTTTCCCTTTGATTCTGTACCTAAAATATTAGAGGAAATGAAATAACTAATCGACAAGCTGAGTGAATATGTCTCTTAATATGACAATCATATACATTTAGGGAAACATGATATTTAAAGTCATTCAAAACATTTATTTAACACATATGCATCATTCAACAAAGATATCATACATGTCAGCAATATAAATTTTATGTTTGTTCAATAAAACAATGCATCCTTTCGACGAAATTCACAATCTTCCCCCTTCTAGTAATGAAGCAGGTATAAACTTCTTATTATACAACGATAAGGAGCCTACGTTCGGAACTCCCATTACCTAATTCACAATCATCTCAAGGATTCTAAAATTATTGTAAGGACAGTCCTTGTCACACCCCGCCCGGACGCGCCTAAACCGGCAGTACACTCACGGACGGGGCGCGCATTTGGAACAATTACAATGGTCACAACAGAGTGCGCAACGGAAATACGGTACACACAGTACAAATCTGATTTCATTTAATTCAGAATACTTTTGTACATAAAATGGTCAAGGGAACATACTCCCAAAATCCCCAATGAATCATACAAAGGGTACAAAATGTGGGCCCCATAACCTACACCCAGTCCACTCTAATTTCCTGTGAAAGATTGGATAATAATGGAGTGAGCTTAACGCGCTCAGTGGGTAAATAGTGCATGAGTATAACAATTAATAAAGCATACTTCAATATCAAATATCTTAAATACACATGTGAGCATCATAATCAATCAATATGAATGTATGCATAACACCGTCTCGTAATGGTTTGATGAACGTACATCGCCTGAATTCACGTACAGGAACGATGCTCTGAATTCACGTACTAATGTCCCTCCCCGGGTGTAGCCGGATTCTCATGTACGTCCCTCTCCAGAGAAATATAATGAATAGTGAGCAATGCTCCTAACTATTCTATGAGTCATAAACCATATACGTCCCTAGGTGGTGATATGTATGATGCCAATGCATGAACTGGTCTAGTTTACTGGTCTAGTCTTTCTTGACATTTAGACTGACTTTGGCACGTCTGGTGATCCTTATTAGGGTCGGTATCACGACGTGCAAGATTAGGACATTCAGTATTACTGTATAAGCTGATAGCTTTCAATAAGACCAACTAGATCAGTCCCCAGTTGAGAGGTGAGACACAAGGTCTGCTTAAATACCAATCGCCAAGAGCAGCCCGCTGCCTCCCGTTCACTATTTAAAGTTACTGAGGACAAGACCGAGTCTAATTGAGTCAGATTGACCACAAATCCAGCATTATAACAGTGCAATACATGAATTTCAAATATACAGGCATATGTGCGGCAGTATAAACAGTATATGACATAATGCAGTGTAAATGAATAGTAGACATAATAATAATTGAATGTAAACTTTAATAAAAGTTATGAAACACGAAAACCTATGTTTCGTTCCCCACTTTCAGATAAAACTTCTTCTTTCAGATCTGGAGCTTTCCTCCGGACAGAACTTTGTTGCACCGCTTTCAGATCGGGCGCTTTTCTCCGGATAGAACTTTGTTGCACCGCACCGAGAGTCTCGGACAGAGAGTCTCAAAAACTTAGAATGCGTGGAAAGGAGAAGAAATTCACAAGAGAAGGTGATTTGGTGTGAGGAATGAGAAATGAGGAGGTTTCTTATATAGAGATTTTTGCGCCTGAACGTTCGGGCATGCGCCTGTACGTTCTAGCATGCGCCTGAACGTTCTCGCATGCGCCTGAACGTTCTGGCATGCACCTGAACGTTCTGTCATGCGCCTGAACGTTCTGGCATGCGCCTGAACGTTTGGGCATGCATTGCGCCTGAACGTTCTGTCATGCGCCTGAACGTTCTGGCATGCGCCTGAACGTTCGGGCGTTGCCAAAATAGGAATGTTCTGGCATGCGCTTGAACGTTTTGGCATGCGCCTGAACGTTTTGGCATGCGCCTGAACGTTTTGGCATGCGCCTGAACGTTTTGGCATGCATTGCGCCTAAACGTTCTGTCATGCGCCTGAACGTTATGTCATGCACCTGAACGTTATGTCATGCGCCTGAACGTTCTGGCATGCGCCTGAACGTTCGGGCGTTGCCCAAATAGTAATTTTTTTTTTTGTGAAATACAGGGTATTACACTCTACCCCCCTTAAAGGGATTTCGCCCTCGAAATCAAGTCAAGTAGTGATGAGGGTTATCGGCTTGAGAAGTAGCCACAGGTGGATAAGGAGGCCACTGCATGTGTGCATCACTATATCCATTGATATTATTTTCAGACATCTGCGTAGTTATTGAAGTGAAACAATGGATCAAGATAGGTGTAAACAATGTTTCATCTTGTGATTGATAAGTAAAAATAATACAATGTATCACATCATCAGTTGGTACTAGAAAACAATTCAGGGTATTTTTGTTTAATTATTGCTTCTAGTTCCCATGTTGCTTCCTCTACGCCGTGGTGATCCCAGAGCACTTTCACAAGTGGTATGCTACGTCGTCGTAGTTCTTGAGTTTTTCGATCTAAAATATGGATTGCTTTCTCCTTATACGTATTTCCTTCCTCAACCCAAACCTCGACTAAAGGGATGATATGCGAAGGATCAAGACGATACTTGCGAAGCATAGATACGTGAAAAACGTCATGAACCTTAGGCATGGACGATGGAAGTAACAGACGATAAGCAAGTTTGCCAATACGTTCAATGATCTGAAATGGACCGATATATCGCAGGGACAGCTTGCCTTTGATTCCAAAGCGTTTGACACCTCTTGTGGGCTGGACATTCAGAAAAATAAAGTCCCCCTTATCAAATTCTAGAGGTTGTCTCCGCTTGTCAGCATAGCTCTTCTGTCGACTTTGTGCAACGCGAATTCGTTCCTTTACTAGTGTGATCTTCTCAGAAGTCTCTTGAATTAGTTCAGGGCCTAACTGCGGTCGATCTGCCATATCTAACCAGCATACCGGAGATCTGCAAGGCCGACCATAGAGAGCCTCGTATGGTGCCATGCCGATACTAGTTTTGTAGCTGTTGTTGTATGCAAACTCAGCTAGATGCAAATACTTTGCCCATCCATCATTAAAGTCCAAAATACAGCATCGTAACATGTCTTCTAAGATTTGGATAAGCCGCTCTGACTGCCCATCAGTTTGAGGGTGGAAGGCGGTGCTCATAGTGAGCTTAAAACACATTATATTCTGGAAGCTTTTCCAAAAGTTGGATGTGAATCGAGGGTCTCGATCAGAAACGATCGTGAGTGGTATGCCATGAAGGCGTACGATCTCTCTTTCATAGAGTTCTGCAAGTTTGGCAGGATTATCCGAGAACTTTATTGGCAAGAAGTGTGCAGACTTTGTAAGTCTATCAATGATTACCCAGATAGCATCTTGCCCTTTATTGTTTCGAGGTAAGGCTGTGACAAAATCCATTGCGATGTTCTCCCATTTCCATTCTCCAATAGGTAACGGCTAGAGAAGTCCAAAGGGAAGTCTTCGTTCTGCCTTGACTTGCTGGCAAACGAGACATCGAGCAACGAAGTTTGCAATTTTCTTCTTCATTCCAGAAAACCAGAATTGTCGATTGACATCCTTGTACATCTTGTCACCCCCAGGATGCATAGCGTACCTCGAACAATGCATCTCAGTAAGCACTTCTTTACGAACCTCAGGATCGTTCGGTAGGCAGAGACGTTTTTTATAGCAAACGGTGCCGTCTCCAGAGACCGACCAATGAGGAAGGTCCTGGTCGATGAGTAGAAGGTCTCGTTTCTCCATTAACATAGGGTCATTGGCTTGAGCGGCTGAAATCTTTTGAATAAGCTCAGAGTTGACTGATAATTAAGAGAGTCGTGGTCTTGGTCCTTAGACGTTCAGCTGTAGGTTAAAGTTTTCCAACTTTGTAGCCAACTTCCCCATTTCGTAGTTAAGAGTGCAAGCAACATAAGAATTTCTACTCAGGACATCGGCCACAACATTAGCCTTTCCGGGATGGTACTGAAGTTGAAAGTCATAATCTTTCAAGAATTCCAACCATCGTCTTTGGCGGAGGCTAAGGTTTCTCTGAGTGTATATGTACTTAAGACTCTTGTGATCCGAGAAGACCTCAAACCGTTTGCCGTATAGGTAATGGCGCCATAACTTTAGTGCAAATACGACAGCTGCAAGTTCCAAGTCATGCGTTGGGTAATTACCCTCATGAATCTTCAGTTGTCTGGATGCATATGCAACCACTTGGCCTTCTTGCATTAGCACGGCACCTAAGCCTTGGAGAGAGGCGTCGGTGTATAATAAAAATCCAATTGCATTTCTTGGAGTGATAAGTACAGGTGCTGTCGTGAGGCGTTTCTTCAATTCCTGAAATGATGCTTCACAGGAGGAATTCCAGATAAATCGCACGTCTTTTCGAGTGAGCTTGGTCATAGGTTCAGCAATCTTTGAGAAGTCCTTGATGAAGCATCTGTAATAGCCAGCCAACCCAAGAAAACTCCTAATTTGAGTAACAGTGGTAGGCTGCTTCCAGTTTAAAACTGCTTCAACCTTAGAAGGATCTACCTCAATGCCATTGCCTGAAACCACATGGCCTAGGATCTTCAAATGTATTTTATGGTCTTCCTCGGTTGAGGAATATATCAAGATGTCGTCCACAAAAACCACCACAAATCGGTCTAAGTATAACCTGAAGATGCGATTCATCAAATCCATGAATGCAGCAGGTGCATTTGTTAGACCGAACGACATAACTAAGAACTCGTAATGGTCGTACCGAGTTCGGAACGCCGTCTTGGTGATGTCCGACTCTCGGATCCGAAGTTGGTGATAACCGGAACGTAAATCAATCTTAGAGAAAAATTTGGCATCTCTAAGTTGGTCGAACAAGTCATCGATCCTGGGTAATGGATATCTGTTCTTGATGGTGACGTTATTCAACTTGCGATAATCGATGCAAAGTCGTAACGAACCATCCTTTTTGCGAACAAATAGAACTGGAGCGCCCCAGGGTGATGAACTCTTTCGGATGAAGCCATTACTCTCTAATTCCTTAAGTTGTTTGTCTAATTCGACCAGTTCGACATTTGACATTCTGTATGGTGGAACGGAGATAGGCCTTGTCCCTGGTATGAGGTTGATCTCAAAATCGAATTCCCGAACTGGAGGTAGACTAGGAAGGTCATTAAGAAAAACCGTGGGGAATTCAGATATGACTGGAACATCATGTACTTCGAGAGGGTATAGTGCTGGTGAGTTGGTTTCATTGCCAAGGGATAGAGCTCGAAGTTGTGCCTTGAGAAGGGCAACGGTTGATTTGTGTATCCATTGCCTCGTTTCCTGAAGCTTGACCAACTCGCCTGTAGGCAAGGTTAAGTGAACTTGCTTCTTCATACATTCGATCTTTGCATCCAGTGGTGTTAACCAGTCCATGCCAAGGATGATGTCGAAGTCATCAAAATCCATCACAAACAGATCGGCATATATGATATGTTCTGACATTCGAAGCTCACATCGAGAACACTGCAAGTTGACGTTAGTACCAGATCCGAACGGTGATGTGACATGGAGTGTGATGTTTGTGGGTTCAGGATGCAGGCCTAAATGTCTTACCAATGCTGATGATATAAAAGAATGCGTAGCACCTGAATCAAACAAAACATGCACCATTGTATTGAACAAAAGAAAGGTACCTTCAACGACATTGTTGTCTGGTAGGGGATGTTGAGCGATGGCGAATGCTCGGCCCTGATTCCGTTGACCCTGGTTCTGTTGGTTTTGCTTGGGTTGGGCATTAGCATAAGGTGGTGCTTGTTGGACCGGAATAGCCAGAATAGGTTGCTGAAGGTGCAGACAAAGATGTTTTACATGGCCCTTCTGGCCGCAGTTGAAACACGTCGGAGGATACTGCAGATGGTTCTGTTGGCGATGCTGATTGTTCTGCTGGCCATGCTGAATGTGGTGTCAACCACCACCTCGGCCATTGCCGTTTCGACGGCCACCTCTTCCATAATGACCTCCGCGGCCATGATGTCGGAAACCCTGATGGTTAGGGTTAGAAGGTTCAGTCGCAGGTGTTGTGGCCTCATTCTTCAAAATCGGGGCTGGGAGGGCTGGGTTTTGATTGTAGTAGGGCTTTTTCTTGTTGCCCTGTTGCATGCCTTGGTGGGAAAACGTTGCAGGTCGTTTGCCCTTATTCAGTCGTTGTTCATGTAAGAGCTTCTCTTGTTCAATGCTCATGGCCTTGTCAACAACCGCTTTGTAAATCTTGAGATCCAAGATTGATAAGGCTTGTCGAATGTCATGGCGAAGGCCATTATAAAATTTCTCAGTCTTATCTCGCTCCGTTGAGATGGTGGAGAGAGAGTAGACGGATAATTCTTTGAATTTTCCAGCATATTCTCTGACGGTCATGATGCCTTGGTATAACTTAGCGAAGTCCTGTCGCTTTTGCTTCGTCACCGCGCTGGGAAAATACTCATCAATAAACATTGACTCGAACTATTTCCAAGTCATATCGGCTATGTTGACCCGTGGGTCTTCTTTCACTGTGATCCACCATTTGTTTGCTCCACCAACAAGTTGGTAGGTCGCTAGTGGAATTTTGCGAGTCTCATCGACTCCCATGGCATCAAGAGCCTTCTTTGACTCATCCAGCCACTTTTGCACCTCATCAGGATCAATGGTTCCATCGAAAGTAAGAGGTTGTAGCCGCTTGTATTTAGTAATCTGATCGGTTTGAGCTTCCGACCCAAATTTTACAGGTGCTTGAACCATGGCAACCTGACTGGCTGCAGTCTCCCGAACGACAGTTTGAACAGTGTCCTTCATCGCCTCAATAAATCCAGCGAAGAAGGTTTCAATGCTTGAAGGCGTGGCAAAGGGTGCGGGTGGGGGTGGGATTGCCTGCCCAGATGGAGTGGCAGTGTCAGGTGTGGCCTATGCTGTTGTCGGAGGCGGCGGTTCCTGAATCTCAGGAGGTGCCTCAACTGTGGGACAAACAGTACGTGGCCTTCCTCTCTTTCTTGTTTGCATTTTCTCACTGGCAAGGAGAAAATAAAACCAAGATTAAGAAACTATAGGCAAGTATAATGTTATAATATGCTCAGCAACAATTTCGAGAGTACTGTAATATTAAAATCACCTATTGTTCTAAGTAGAGTGTAAAGTTGTTGTTGAGGAATCAAAGAATCTTATATATCTCGTATGTGTGGCCATGGTGAAAACAAACAAGGTTAGAATGTTTATATAATAAGTACAAAATTGTGCAAGTATTTCAAAATATTTGGTTTTGGTCTTTGTGAACATACATATATTTCATTGAAAATCCATACGAGTCATAAGAATTCTAAGATTTGCCTCAGTAAATAGCCTGAGCTAACGTTCTATCGCAATCTTATGCATTCAGACGCTTACTCTTAGTCTTTTCGATTATTATCCAAGTTCATGTGTCCCATACCACATGAATTTAGTAATAAGGGTGTCAACCAAGTTACGCTGTATGAACACGGTCTCTAAAAACATTGGCTGAATAGAAGTTCACTAATAGTATCGTCCAAATTTACTCGTCCCATACCGTGTAAACTTAGTGATAATATTAGTAATGCAACTTTCTCCAAATGTTTCTTTTCACACAAGGTCATGGGTTTTCTTACTTCCACATTTTATTTAGTATCTTCCAATTTTGTTGTGTCCCATACCACTCCAAAGTTAGTGATACAAAAGAAAAAATGGTTGTAAGTCGGCCCACCAAAGATAGTCTTTAAACAAAACAATTTCATTCATATATATCAAAGGAAAGTTTACAATGCCAGTGATTAATTGTGACTTTCTTGTCTACTACCGCTCCTTCGAGATCTACTGCTACGTACAATACGACTACTAACGGAAGGTTGAGAGTGTGCACGCTCTGCGTCGGAGTTTTGCAACCGGGTTAATATATTATTGTGGCTCTCTCTCAGTGTAGCAATATTGGATGCCATTTCATCTAACCGTTCAAGTAGGTTAGTCGGTTGTCCCATTGGTGGTTGATGGGTCGTTTGTCTCGTAGGAGAAGGGTAAGCTATAGACATTAGGGGAAAGTATTGGTTCATAGGTGGAAGGTAGTTGTTTTGATTGTGCGGGGATCCCCTAACTGGAACCCCATGGATATTTGGAGTTGTTTGTGGTGAAAAAGTTTGAAACAATGGGCTTATCGGGATGTTTGGTCCTCTAAGATTTGGTGACGCCCAATATTGTTGTTGTTGGTTCACAGCAACTTGTGGAACTGGCGGATCCTGTACCGTAGGAGTTGGAAATCTTTGGTACGAAGTGGTGCCTGGAGTGGGCACGTTCCACGTTGGTGGATTTGCTTGCGTACCTTGTCTATCATGACTTTGTGTAGGTTGATTTAGTGTGGCATATAACTCTTCGTCAGTGAATGGTTGATCGGTTGGATCACTATTCGGGGCTGGGTCTGTTGTAGGATTTGGATGTGAATCATTATTTGGCCCTTCTTGGACGGGCATCTTGCGTCGACTTTTGCGAAGGCAACGCCCATGCTTGTCTCTCATTCTTTCGGCATTTCTTATTGTCGTGTCGAATACATCTTCGTCAGTTACCCCTCCACTTGTGTCATATGTCTTGAAGATAGAGGATGCTGTAACTGGTTCAATGATGAGCTTTGACGTTCCATCGAAAGTGGCGACGTTTGTCTGGTATAGTATCCTCATAATCAAGACTCCATAGCCGAGGAATTCTTTTCTTAAAGGGTTTTGTATCACCCTCAACCTTTGTTGGATAATAATGTGAGGTAGGGAGACCGTAATTTTCTTCTCTATGCAGTATAACATAAGAAGTTGAGCTATTGACATAGTGCCTCTAGTCCCCCTTTCTGGCAAGATGTTGCCATATACAATCTTTCCGAGGCCGGCAAGAGATGGCTTAAGATGATTGTTTGGGAGGTTGGTGTATGTTGATGGATTGTATGGCTCTTTGGCGAGGGAATTGAACAATTGTTCATTAGATTCTGCGATCTCTGCAATTGTTTGGGGTTCATGTGGATCAATAATCCTCTCCTCAATCGGAATCTCCAAAAGTCGAGCAATAAGGTCGACGTTGATAGAAATTTTTATCCGCATAACTGTTGTCTCCAATACAGGGCTATTTCCCTCTTCTGGAAGTCCTACGTAATTCATGGCTTCGTAGAAGGATCTGACCAAGTTGTAAGAGACTTGTCCCTCGACTTTGGTTATATTTAACCAATCCAATGTTGCGAGTTTGTCGTGAAGGATTGGGCGGAGGCGGAGATCGCTATTGTCGATGCTCCTCATAGTCATAACCTCTCTTTTGGACAATTCCTTAAGTCTAGTGGAATTGGTTCCCTGCTAGTAGAAGTTGGTCCTTCCCTTGAGGCCATTCTTTTGCTGAAAGGAAAATAAATTTGTGTGAAAGACACAAAATATATTCCTAACATTTTTAAGTTTTATGCCTTGTCTGCTAGACATTATTTTCGAGTTTTCTTTTGATGGTTATGCCATCATGAAATTTTCTTCATTAGTGATTTGATGTATATATGTCGTATTCACATATGAATGTATAAACATATTTAATGATAATTATAGTTCCCATAAATCAACTATATATATATATTTGAAATTAAACTATATAAAAATCATATATAGTTGTTTTTAATCCAAATCTTAACTATATATATAATTCATATATAGTTTTAGATATATCAATTTTTCTTTTTTTGAATAAATATTTTTCGAAAAATAAAATTTTTTTCGAAATTTGTTTGTTTGTTTTTTTTAAAAATAAAATTTTTTTGAATTTTTTTTTTTTTTACGTACCTCATATACACTAAGGTATAGGTATATAGATACATATATTCAATCATAACTACACATATAGTTTCCAATAAATTATGACTATATGTATATTTAAATCAAACTATATAAAAATCATATAGTTTTTTAGATATATATATTTAATACAAATCTCAACTATATATAATTGACATATGTATATATAGTTCTAGAGATATATATATATCTAATAAAATTTTTCTTCCCCTAATTTGGTGGACTTGGGCGGGCCGTGGACCGTACGCTCAGATACCATTAAATGTCACACCCCGCCTGGACGCACCTAAACCGGCAGTACACTCACGGACGAGGGGCGCATTTGGAACAATTACAATGGTAACAACAGAGTGCGCAGCGGAAATACGGTACACACAGTACAAATCTGATTTCATTTAATTCAGAATACTTTTGTACAGAAAATGGTCAAGGGAACATACTCCCAAAATCCCCAATGAATCATACAAAGGGTACAAAATGTGGGCCCCATAACCTACACCCAGTCCACTCTAATTTCCTGTGAAAGATTGGATAATAATGGAGTGAGCTTAACGCGCTCAGTGGGTAAATATGCATGAGTATAACAATTAATAAAGCATACTTCAATATCAAATATCTTAAATACACATGTGAGCATCATAATCAATCAATATGAATGTATGCATAACACCGTCTCGTAATGGTTTGATGAACGTACATCGCCTAAATTCACGTACAGGAACGATGCTCTGAATTCACGTACTGATGTCCCTCCCCGGGTGTAGCCGGGTTCTCATGTACGTCCCTCTCCAGAGAAATATAATGAATAGTGAGCAATGCTCCTAACTATTCTATGAGTCATAAACCATATACGTCCCTAGGTGGTGATATGTATGATGCCAATGCATGAACTAGTCTAGTTTACTGGTCTAGTCTTTCTTGACATTTAGACTGACTTTGGCACGTCTGGTGATCCTTATTAGGGTCGGTATCACAACGTGCAAGATTATGACCTTCAGTATTACTGTATAAGCTGATAGCTTTCAATAAGACCAACTAGATCAGTCCCCAGTTGAGAGGTGAGACACAAGGTCTGCTTAAATACCAATCGCCTAGAGCAGCCCGCTGCCTCCCGTTCACTATTTAAAGTTACTGAGGACAAGACCGAGTCTAGTTGACTCAGATTGACCACAAATCCGGCATTATAACAGTGCAATACATGAATTCCAAATATACAGGCATATGTGCGGCAGTATAAATAGTATATGGCATAATGCAGTGTAAATGAATAGTAGACATAATAATAATTGAATGTAAACTTTAATAAAAGTTATGAAACACGCAAACCTATGTTTCGTTCCCCACCTTCAGATAAAACTTCTTCTTTCAGATCTGGCGCTTTCCTCCGGATAGAACTTCGTTGCACCGCTTTCAGATCTGGCGTTTTTCTCCGGATAGAACTTTGTTGCACCGCACCGAGAGTCTCGGACAGAGAGTCTCAAAAACTTAGAATGCGTGGAAAGGAGAAGAAATTCACAAAAGAAGGTGATTTGGTGTGAGGAATGAGAAATGAGGAGGTTTCTTATATAGAGATTTTTGCGCCTGAACGTTCGGGCATGCGCTTGAAAGTTCTGGCATGCGCCTAAACGTTCTGGCATGCCTTGTGCCTGAACGTTCTGGCATGCGCCTGAACGTTCCGGCATGCGCCTGAACGTTCCGGCATGCGCCTAAACGTTCTGGCATGCGCTTGAACGTTTGGGCATGCATTGCGCCTGAACGTTCTGTTATGCGCCTGAACGTTCTGTCATGCGCCTGAACGTTCTGTCATGCGCCTGAACGTTCTGTCATGCGCCTGAACGTTCTGTCATGCGCCTGAACGTTGTGGCATGCATTGCTCCTGAACGTTCTGGCATGAGCCTGAACGTTCTGGCATGAGCCTGAACGTTCTGGCATGAGCCTGAACGTTCTGTCATGCGCCTTGACGTTCTAGCATGCGCCTGAACGTTCTGGCATGCGCCTGAACGTTCGAGCGTTGCCCAAATAGTATTTTTTTTTTGTGAAATACAGGATATTACAGTCCTACTGACAATAAGGTTATGCATAACACTCATCTGAGACTAATTCCTAACAAAATGATATTATATGCGATTTGCCTTCGCACGTCTTGCATACTCCAATGTCAAAATCATTTATGAATGGTTAATAAAACACAATGTATTTATATACATAACATGCTTACATTTAAACATTTCATATAAATATAATGTCATACAAAACCAAAATCAAGAAATATACTCACAGTGATTAAATGTTATTTCTATGTCAATGAACCCAATAATATTTAGTACAAGGGATCACCATGATCATCACCAAACTCATTGCACCATCAATATTCCCTCAAACTTATTCACCAACACATTCAATTTTTAATTCCTATGCAAATATGAAATTCAAGCCACAATTAATCATTATAAACTACTAAACACCATTCAATCTCACTAACACACCAATAAACATTTGTAATTCATGTATAATTCGAATATCTTTCACTTAACTATACTTACTTGTATTATTCATTCAAATACATTTCATTTTATCCAAGTCTTGCTCATTCACTACTAATTCTTACTTTAGCAACCTGAAAAATATTATACACATTCCATTAATATAGGTTTCAGCTCAACTTAGGACTCATAAGTAGTTGAAGATGCTACTATCTCGTTTTTGTGGTCAATCTAAATATTTCCACAAGAAAGAGCAGTGAAAATAGATTTTCAATTCATATTTCCACTAGTTCTCAATTTTATTTTTCTATTGGAACATATATCAATTTTATTAAAAATATGGAACATTCCTAAAATTATTTTACTACCTTCATCAGGTATTTTACTAAGGTTTTACACGTTCGCGGAGGTCATGAATGTAAATTTTACTTACCAAAACTATATATTTAGTTACTAAAAATATCAAATTATATCCAAAAATCATGATCTTATCATCGAAATGTCCGGAATTGATAGATCCATCTTTCTACAGTCTCAATCCGGAGTTTCATCGGGTTTTAATAGGGTTCAAAAGGTCTCCAATAACAAATTTAACGTCCAACAACCATAAAAATTTCAAATGAACAAATAAATGAAATCTAACTACATATTCGTGGCTTCTGATAGTTTAGGAAGTGTTTTGCAACCTTTCGAACAAATTTTCATTCAAGTTGAGTCAAAATTTCAATTCTGAAAATACCATAAAACGGTTTCTATAGTAAAAATTATTCTAACAAAATCATTACATCGAATTTAACTATCAATTTTAGGAAGAAATAAAGTAAAAATCACTTCCCGCGGCGTAATTCCGGCTTCTACCGCTTTTTCCCTTTTTCTTCTCTCTTCCTTTCCGTTTTTCTCTTCCTTCTTCTTCTTTTTTTCTTCCTAGTACGTTTGAGTGAAAGAGAGGCAAATATTTAGATCCCATGTTCCCCATGCAATTTAACAAACCAACTTCCCTGTCTTAATTTAATTCATTCATTTAACTTTAATTCATACTATTCAATTACTGTAACAATCCCTCCCCATCTTAATATTTAACTTTCATTCATTAAATCATATTATTCATTAAATCATTAATCATCACCTTATTTCACATATTTAAGTAACCAAACTCATTCAACTAATTAAACTTATATTATTTATTTAATAATTTAATTTATTTACTTATACCTCTTAGACATAGCATGTATTTTCATATATGCATATATGTGAATCTTACGTATAAAATATGCATATTATACATCTCGATATATGCGTAAGTCAATGTGTGTGTTTGACTCAAATGTACAGGGTGTTACATGATGCATAACAATTATTTTTTAAAAAAGAAAGGAAATCAAGTTGTTTCTAATTATTTAAATGAAAATCTTTTGGTCAAGCATAATAAAAATGGGTAAATCATTTCTAATTACAGTCCCTTTGACTGTAATCTTATAAACAACTAATGAACGGACATGTGCGTTGCACGTGGCATGAATTATTTTATGACTTAAGAAATTATTCGAAATATACCTTTTCCCTCCATCTTTTATTCGGGCTTGGGATCGACAATGAGAAGTTAATAACAAATTGTTGGACCATTAGCTCAGCCTAGCCAAGCTGGAGTAGATCTGAGAGAAGATGGCGGCTGGAAAGGTAAGGCGAGTTTCAGTTGGACCCAAAGGTTACGTACGAAAGCTCGAGTTGACCGATCAACCAAAACTAGGCAGAAAAGGTGACAGCTCGTCCCAATCGAGCTATCGGCCGATGATGGCACCAAAGGTCTACGAATTCCACTAGACGGTAGCTCTACTAAAATTACCGCGACGAACAGAGAGCATAAATCAACTAGGCATAGCCGAGCAGCCGTGACTAGGAATCGATGACTCCTCAGTAACGACAGCTCGACATGAGATGAGCAGGCCCGACTTTGGGGTAGGGCCCATAGGGAGACCGCCCCAGACCTCCAAATTTTGAGGGCCCATATATCTATACATATTAACTGATGGACCCTTTGATGGTAGTGAGCCTTTTGGTGATAATAATGAACTTATTTCTTTTCAAAATATAGAGAATTTGGGCTTTTTTTTAACTCATTTTTTTAAAAAAATTTAATTCAATTATTGGGGGCCTCAAATTTTGCACCAAAATACTTATATAATATTTATTTTTATCTCAAAAAAATTTTGCTATACTTTTTTTTAGCTCTATTTTAATAAGATTTTTTTTTCTTATTCAAATAAGAGTTTATTTTAAATATATTGTTTGGTAACTAGTCAAACCTCTTATTTTAGTTTTATTTTAAGGATAAAATATTTTCAATTTAAAATTTCGACTTCATACTATAAAAATAAGTGAACTTAAAAATAATATTTATATATAACAATTATATTGAATATTGACTGTGTTTTACAATAATAAAATAAAATTATTTATTATATCATAAATTTATTTTTATTTTAATTCATTATTTATTAATTTATATTATATATTTTTTATTTAATATAAGAAATCTGACAACGACAATCTTGTCACTGGTGATGAAATTCGACAACGACGATCCCGTAAATCTTATCACAATTCAAAATCCTCAAGTGGCGAGAGAACTGTGTTTTCAAATAAAAAATTCAGCCACGATAATTCTGTGACCGACGATTATTTCATGTACAAATACAACAACCACAATTTTTTATAATTTTGTTTTTCGAAAGTACAACAATTTTATCAACAAGTACAATGTTGAAGTTGTCAGAATAATATTGATTTTGTATTTGACATTTGTGTGGAATTTGAAATAATTTTTTATTTGTGTTGATTTTGAAGTTTTATCGTATTGATTTGTAACTTTTATTGTATTAATTTTGTGATTTTATTGTATCAATTTTGTGATTTTTTCTCGATTTTGTAATGTTTTTTTATATTGATTTTGTGACTTTTAATGTATTTGAAACATTTATAAAAAATAAAAATAAAAGGACCCCATTTGAAATTAAAAAAGGGCCTCATTTATTGTACCTCGTCCCAGGCCCCTAAATAGTCAGGACTGGCCCTGGAGATGAGTTGTCATCTTTAGACTCGGTGACCAAAAGTCGAAGGTTTTCGCATGACGATAACTTGGCACAATCTGACTGAGAAAGTTGTGATATCAACAGTGCCAAGCTATCTGTCTACCTAGCTTATCTCTACAGGGAACAAATCTTGAAATATCTGGAGAAGATATGCATACCATCGTTGGGCTTATCCCAATAAACTGGAAACGAAACATCCATCCAAGACAATCGAAGAAAATAAAACCAATCTTGTGCAGACAAGTTGTAATACCCTAGGTTTGTACAAAAAAAAAAAAAAATCTTTGTTCGGGCAGACATGCCCGAACGTTCAGGCGTCATTTTTTCTATATAAAGAACTCATCCCCCTCCTCATTTCTCACACCAAAATCACTCCTCCTTGTGATTTTCTTTATCTCTTTCACTCATTTTGAATTTTTGTCTTCTCTTTGGAGACTCTTTTTCCGAGATTCTCTGTGCGGTGCAACGCGGTTCTGCCCAGGGGAAGATGCCAATTTTCAAATGAGTTTTTATCTGAATGTGAGAAATGAAACATAAGTTTGCGTGTCTTATAACTTTTATTAAAGTTTACATTCATTTATCATTATATTTACTATTCATTTACACTGCATTATTGCGTATAATGTTCATACTGTCATACTTATTCCTATATATTTGGAGTTCATGTATTACACTGTTGTTATGCCGGATTAGTGGTCAATCTGGCTCAACCAGACTCAGTCTTGTTCTCAGTAACTTTAAATAGTTAATAGGAGGCAGCGTCCTGCTCTAGACGATTAGTAGTTAAGTAGACATCGTGTCTCACCTCTCAACTGGGGACTGATTTGATTGGTCTTACTTGAAAGCTATCAGCTTATACAAGTAATACTGAATGTCCTAACCTTGCACGTAGTGATACCGACCCTGATAAGGATCACTAGACGTTGCTAAATCCTGTCTAAATGTTAAGTAAAGACCGGACCAGTTCATGCATTGACATCATAAATAGCACCACCTAGGGACGTATGTGGTTTATGATTCATAGAATAGTTAGAAGCGATGCTCGCTATTCATTATATTTCTCTGGAGAGGGACGTACAATGAGAACCTGACTATTCCTTGGGTGGGACATCTGTACGTAAATCCAGAACGTCGTTCCTGAGGAGGGATGTACAATGAGAACCCGACTACTCTTGGGGAGGGACATTTGTACGTGAACTCAGGCGATGTACAGTCATCAAACCAATACGAGACGGTGTCATGCATACATACATATTGGATTGATTATGAAGTTTGCTTTATTAATTGTTATATTCACGAACTTTGTTACCCATTGAGCGTGTAGCTCACCCCGTTGTTATCCAATTTTTCACAGGAGATTAGGGTGGACTGGGTGTAGGTTTTTGGGCCCACATTTTGTACCATTTGTATTATTCATTGAGGATTTTTGAGAGAATGTTCCCTTAACTATTTCATGTACAAATATATTCTGAAATTAATGAAATCAGACTTGTACTTAATCGTGTTTTCGCACACTCAGTTATTGTTAAAATGTATTTGCGCCCCGTCTGTGAGTGTCCCGCAGGTTTAGGCGCGTTCGGGAGGGGTGTGACACAAGTTCATCTTATCTAGGGAAAATGAGCTCGCCCAAGTCAAGCTCATCTACTCCCAACTTATTAGAGATCAATACGTGACACATGCCTATCTGACAGCAAGCTTCCCGACCAAGAATCTCCTCAATAAATTACCCCTCTACTTCCTTCCAAAGGTATTATCAGTCACTACTGGATTTTGAGCCAATCTAGCTCTAACTTATGAAATAACTAGATTGTTATGAAAACAATGCAGAACAAATCCAATAAAAACATTACACATAGAAAAATTCAAGACGGACGAGTTCATCTTACAATCATGGTGTCATCAAGTATCACCACAGCAGTATCTGCCCCTAGCACCACATGAAGACCTTTTTGATATTTCTGGGTGCAATCATCCCTGGAAATTACTTTAGAATTGAAATATATTCTTTCAGGGTGCCATTTCTAAAGGGTATGCACGATCTCCCATTGTATATATGAACATCTCGAACAAGCTACTCGTTTCTTTTAGAAAACTTCGTACAAATGGCCTTAACGTGGTCAACATTTGCATAGATTCCACTTTGAAAAGGCTTCCATTTGCAATGTCTAACCATTTTTTTTTGTTTTTTTTATATATTGTTAGACTTTGCCAGAAAAAATAATTAAAATCAATAGACAATTTAATATATGTGTTTGGATATATAGCGGCAAATTGAACAATAGAAAGAAATTCTGATGGTCACAGATGGACATTGAAACAGCCAGGGATATTAATTAAGCTTTGGCCTTTGGGCAATGTAATAGAAAGTTGAAACAAGAAAAGCAAGTGGATGTGATTATAAAAGTGAAGTGCTTTAATAACCTAAAATATAGATGTACTCAAATTTATATCTAAATCGATATGGTAATACAATATATCACTACATCATGAAAGAAAAAATAAATACCCTCTACTCACCATATACTATATTAGCATAAATATAGTTTTAGGTATAATTTTAGGGTAGTAAAAACATTTTTTATTATAAAAAGCTATAAAACTTGAGACATAGGTAGTAAATGAAAAAGGAAAATAATAAAAGAATAGATTGATAAGATCATTTCAAAAAGTATCTCATTTCTCTCGGTGCACAATATAGTCTTTTGCTTTCTACCGTTAAAGCTCGATAAATGAATATTCAAAAAATTAATAACCTCGACTAAATAATAAAATATTCTGGTCCGACTCCGGCCAATGTACTAAATGGGCCAATGTACTAAATTAATAACATCGCTAAATGCCTAAGATAATAATTTTTATTTCAAATCCTTTAGGGCCCAAAGAAAATATAAATGAATAATTAATCAAATACATTAAAAAAATAACATATAAAATTCATAATATTAAGGTTACTTTTTTTCTAAACAACTTCTACTTCTTCAATTCAGCTCTTTGTCAAAATATCCATCTAAAAGTCGTTTGTTTTTTTAGAGTCTAAAAGTAAAACTAATGACTATTTATAAAGTTTATATTTTATATATTTGAAGCATCTTGTAACACTTTGTCTTTTAGGACATTAAATTTAAAAACTACATTCATTGTACGTCTACGTAGTTTAAACTACATCTATTGTCATTTTTAAGATTTCTGTCACTAAATTCATTGTATGTCTTTATTTAGGCTATATGTACATAACATTTATTCTTTTTTTATGTATGAACATGATAACTTTTGAAATTCTATGTATATGCACACTAACTTTTGACCATATTAATTTTTTTTTTATAACTTATACATGAATCTTGGTAAAAAAAATGCATGTGCAAATAATTAAAACATAAAAACTCTTTTTAAATTAATAAATATTCATTTATTCATTTATTGATAAATTAATAAATTATTCATTTAAGAAAATAAAATAAAATAAAATCATCAGACCATTAATATGTCTTTAGATATATATTATTCATTTATATTTCTATATAAAACAAAAATACTTTTACGATCCAAAATATATACAATACCTAATGTTGACGTGGTGTGTTGTGAGTGGCGAGTGTTTTTTTTTTCTTTCTTTTTTCTCTTGTGATGTGATGTGATGATATGATTTATTATTACATAAGCGTTGGTATATTTATAGGTATATATATTAGATTGTTTTAGGATTCCTCAATGTCCACATGGAACCCAATTAGTAGTGAAATTAATCTTGTGAAGGTCACATATAGAAAGAAAATTAATCGTTTTATAATTTGTGATATGCATAGATTGACAAAGATATACATTCATCATAACATATGTAATATAATTTGTTATTTTTCGGGTAACCTAGCTATGTTTTTCAATTAAATATGAATTATAGTCTATAGTTGGTGCATTTGAGAATATATTAAATTATTACAACACGGGGTGATACATCTAATTACAATATGGGTAATATTTGTAATTTTCCTAAGAAAACATATTTGTATAATTTTGTAGTTTAAAACATTGATTATTAATTACTTTATTAATAGGGTATTTAATTATAAAGGGAGATTATTTGGTTTAGCACTTATATTTTAGTTATTTACTTTACTTAAATATTGAACAATTAATCGTGAACATTTTTTATAAACTAATTAAAAATTAAAGTCAAACTAATAAAAAAGAATAAATGCATGAATCTTTGAGATGATATTACATTAAAAGTTAAATTCCATATTTTCCTAAATTATACTAATTTTTACCTATTACCAGTTATATAACTCCAAAAATAAAGTAATAAATTAAAACATTGTTACATTAATGTTACATTGTTACATTATGGAGGTAACCTCCCTCCTTACTTTATATATATCAAGAGAGAGTGAAGAGATTTTTTTTAAAAAAAATTTTTGGTTATGGTTCTAAATTTATAACTTCAATTAATAAGAAGGGTTCCAACTCAATTATTTGAGGGACCAGTCAGGTTGGGTTCCTTTCTTATGGGTTGGGTTATAAACCCAAAATCATAATCAAAATTAAAAAGAAAAAATGTCTTTCACAAGAAAAGTATAAAAATTTTACTTAATATTTTTCACTTTTTGTCTAATCATTGCCGTGTGACTTGAGAAGAATAAGAAATATTTTCTCAAAGGAGAGTGAATGCAAAAAAGGTCGGGTGGCATCGACCCAATCCAATGCCGCCCGACAATTTTGGCTCGACTCTGAGTGTTAGGGCCCTAACAAAGACGCCTAATTAGCCATTCCTATATTCTGATTAAGCAGATTGATGACATAGTTGACTTAATAAAGTTTTACACCAGCTATTAAGTATTTAATGCAACCTTCCTCTTTTATTTGGGCTGGAGATTAACTGTGGTGGTTTTGATCAGAACCATATACAAAACCATGAGAATTCACCCAAAGCTCCAAACAATTGAAAACAAAAATAGTGATCAAAATGTTAATTTTCCTGCAGTTTCGTCTAATTCAACTACCTTACACCTTTTGATCCTGAAATAATACAGAAATTTAAGATTGGTGCTAAAGCAAATTAATTTTTGTATTATTATTATTATTATTATTATTAAAATGATTAATATTATTAAAAATTCTGTATAATTAACATGGAAATTAATATAATATAATATTTCTTTTTTAAATTATTTTATATCATTAACTTGCTTCGTTAAATTTTCCACCTGGAGTTCTAAACAAACATTCCAAACTCATAACTTATTGTTTATATTTCCTTTCCTTTTCCTGCCTCTATTTAGATATAGAATCTCTCTTTTTCTCTTTTCAGTAACAATTATTTTTTTCTACCCTTTTGAGTCTTTTTTCCTCGTAGAAAAGAACTTTGGGAATACTTCAACTTCAAAAAAAAAATGTATCATTCGAGTAGTTGCCCGGACGTCTGGGCAGCCTTTCTGAACGTTCAGGTGCCAATTCCCTATATAAACTATGCCCCCCTCCTCATTTTCTAACACCAAATTACCCTTTCTTGTGATTTTTCCTCCTCCTTTTCACTTATTCTGAGTTCTTGTCTGTTTGAGACTTTCTGTTCGAGACTCTCGGTGCGGTACAACGAAGTTCTGTCCGGAGGAAAGCGCCAGATCTGAAAGAAGAAGTTTTTATCTGAAGGTGAGGAACGAAATATAAGTTTGCGTGCCTTATAACCTTTATTAAAGTTTACATTCATTTATTATTATGTCTACCGCTCATTTACACTGCATTATATCATATAATGTTTATATTGTTACACTTATGCCTGTATATTTAGAATTCATGTATTATACTATTGTAATATCGGATTAGTGGTCAATCTGGCTCAAGTAGACTCGGTCTTGTCCTCAGTAACTTTAAATAGTGAACGGGAGGCAGCGTGCTGCTCTAGGCGATTATTATTTAAGCAGACCTTGTGTCTCACCTCTCAACTGAAGACTGATCTAGTTGGTATTAGCTTATACAAATAATACTGAATGTCCTAACCTTACACGTCGTGATACCAACCCTGATAAGGATCACCAGACGTTGCCAAAGTCAGTCTAAATGTCAAGAAAAGATCAGACCAGTAGACTAGATCAGTTCATGCATTGACATCATGCATATCGCCACCTATGGACGTATGTAGTTTATGATTCATAGAATAGTTATGAGCATTGCTCACTATTCATTATATTTCTCTGGAGAAGGACGTACAATGAGAACCCGGCTACGTCTGAGGAGGGACATATGTACGTGAATCCAGAGCATCGTTCCTGAGGAGGGACGTACAATGAGAACCTGGCTACGCCTGGGAAAAGACATCTGTACGTGAACAGGCGATGTACGTTCATCAAACCGTTATGAGACGGTGTCATGCATACATACATATTGATTGATTATGATGCTTTGATTTGTATTTAAGATATTTAATTATGAAGTTTGCTTTATTAATTGTTATATTCACGAACTATTTTATCCACTGAGCGTGTTAAGCTCATTCCTTTGTTATCCAAATTTTTACAGGAAATTAGGATGGACTGGGTGCAGATTTATGGGGTCCACATTTTGTACCTTTTGTATTATTCCTTGGGGCTTTTGGGGAGTATGTTCCCTTGACTATGTCATGTATAAATAAATTCTGAATTAAATGAAATCAGACTTTTATTGAATTGTATTTCCGCTACGTACTCTGATAGGACCATTGTGATAATTCCAAATATGTGCCCCGTCCACGAGTGTACCGCCAGTTTAGGCGCATCCCGGCAGGGTATGACACAAAGTTAAAACAGGATAGGTCAAGTGAAGGAGTCATCCCATTAAAGTTAAAGGGATTTAGGTTATTTGTTTTAGAGTTGTATTCAGTTAGGATTTTGTGTAGAGTTCGAATTTATTTAAGAATCCTAGTTGGTCTTAATTTATAAGTTATATTTGTCTATAAATTTATCTTTAGGATGAAATTTTGGGAATTACCATTTAATGAAGAAAATTTTATAAGTTATACTTGTCTCTTCTTTGTCCATGGAACAAGACCAAGTATGGCATATGACTAGTTTCTATATTAAATGTTAGTGCATATATATTGACATACGCATGCATATCAAAACAAGACGTGATGACATAACATGCCAAAAATAAATAAATAAGTACATTAGAGAAAAAGGTTAAGAATTTTTTTTTTTTTTTTTTTGTCATAAACGTGTCAATGTCCTCAACTAACCCCTTTGGACGAAATTAATTTAGGGTGGATACCTAGCACCTTTCTATCAGTGTATATCGTAGTGGGGCTGAAATCTGTGACCAGGCCCCTTAGTCCACTAAAACGGTGGCGACTCCACACCCCTGACCGCCATCCTTCAAGTATCGGCGTGCGGAATGCCGAGGTAGAACGCTCGACTTAGGCATCAACAACTATCTCACATCAACCATTCGGATGATTGAGACCCTATAAGCGTCAACCAGACTCTCCATAGAGTCTCATTTTTAACAGTTCTACAATTATGGCACATCCACATAAACCAAGACAATAACAATCCTCCAAATAAGCAGAATACAATGATCAAATCCATAAGTCTAAAAAAAAATAAATCAAAATAGTCTAGGCCAAACATGCCTAGACTCATGCACATCAAAATCTAAGGCCACAAGGCCATAAATACATCCATTGTAATACCCTGTATTTCACAAAAAAAAAAAAAAAAAAAAAAAAAAAAAAAAAAATTTACTATTTGAAATTTTTACTATTTGGGCAACGCCCGAACGTTCAGGCGCATGCCAGAACGTTCAGGCGCCTGCCAGAACGTTCAGGCGCCTGCCAGAACGTTCATGCGCCATGCCAGAACGTTCAGGCGCCTGCCAGAACGTTCAGGCGCACAAAATCTCTATATAAGAAACCTCATCATTCTCATTTCTCACACCAAACCAAAATCACCTTCTCTTGGGATTTTCTTCTCCTTTCCACGCCTTCTAAAGTTTTTAGTTTTTGAGACTCTCTAATCGAGACTCTCGGTGCGGTGCAACAAAGTTCTGTCCGGAGGAAAGCACCAGATCTGAAAGCGGTGCAACGAAGTTCTGTCCGGAGAAAAGCACCAGATCTGAAGGTGGGGAACGAAACATAGGTTTGCGTGTTTTATAACTTTTATTAAAGTTTACATTCAATTATTGTTATATCTACTATTCATTTACACTGCATTATATCAATAACGTTTATGACCTGAATGTCCTAACCTTGCACGTCGTGATACCGACCCTAATAAGGATCACTAGACGATGCCAGAGTCAGTCTAAATGTCAAGAAAAGACCAGACCAGTAGACTAGACTAGTTCATGCATTGGCATCATACATATCACCACCTAGGGACGTATATGGTTTATGACTCATGGAATAGTTAGAAGCATTGCTCACTATTCATATTATTTCTTTGGAGAGGGACGTACATGTGAACCTGGCTACGCCGGGGAGGGACATGTACGTGAATCCAGAGCATCGTTCCTGAGGAGGGACGTACAGTGAGAACCTGGCTTCGCCCGGGGAAGGACACCAGTACGTGAACTCAGGCGATGTACGTTCATCAAACCATTAGTACGTGACGGTGTCATGCATACATGCATATTGATTGATTATGATGCTTACATGTGTATTTAAGATATTTGATATTGAAGTATGCTTTATTAATTGTTATACTCATGCACTATTTACCCACTGAGCGCGTTAAGCTCACTCCAATATTATCAAATCTTTCACAGGAAATTAGGGTGGACTGGGTGCAGGTTATGGGGCCCACATTTTGTACCCTTTGTATGAATCATTGGGGATTTTGGGAGTATGTTCCCTTGACCATTTTATGTACAAAAGTATTCTGAATTATATGAAATTAGATTTGTACTGTGTATTGTATTTCCGCTGCGTACTCTGTTATTACCATTATGATTGTTCCAAATGCGCGCCCCGTCCGTGTGTGTACCGCCGGTTTAGGCGCGTCCGGGCGGGGTGTGACATTTAATGGTATCAGAGCGTACGGTCCACGGCCCGCCCAAGTCCACCAAATTATGGGAAGAAACTATAGTTGATTTAAATATACATATAGTCATAATTTATTAGAAACTATATGTGTAGTTATTATTGAATATATGTATCTATATACATTAGTATAAATGAGGTACGTATAAAAAAAAAAAACAAAAAAAAAAAAATATTATTTTTTCGAAAATTATTTATTCGAAAAAAAAAAAAAAATTCGAAAAAAAAAAAAAAAAAAAAAATTTATTTTTCGAAAATTATTTATTCGAAAAAAAAAAATTTCAAAAAAAAAAATTATTTTTCGAAAATTATTTATTCGAAAAAAAAAAAAAATTTATTTTTCGAAAATTATTTATTCGAAAAAAAAAAAAAAATTTCAAAAAAAAAAAAAAAAAAAAAATTTATTTTTCGAAAATTATTTATTCAAAAAAAAAATAAAAAAATTACTATTTGAAAATTCTAAAACTATATATGACTTCTATATATAGTTAAGATTAAAAATAACTATATCTGATTTTTATATAGTCTAAATTTCAAATATATATAGTTGCGTTATGAAAACTATATATATAATTATGATTAACTATGTCTATACATTCATATGTGAATATGACATATATACACATTCCAAATAGTTGATTTTTGGACACTATATATAGTTATGATGAAATATGTCTATACATTCATAAGTGAATACGACATATATGCATCAACTCACTAATGAAGAAAATTTCATGATGGCATAAACATCAACACAAAATTCGAAAATAATGTCTAGCAGACAAGGCATAAATCTTAAACATATTAGGAATATATTTTGTGTCTTTCACACAAATTTATTTTCCTTTCAGCAAAAGAATGACCTCAAGGGAGGGAACAACTTCTACTAGCAGGGAACCAATTCCTACTAGACTAACGAAATTGTCCAAAAGAGAGATTGTGACAATGAGGAGCATCGACAATAGCGATCTCCGCCTCCGTCCAATCCTTCATGACAAACTCGCAACACTGGATTGGTTAAATATAACCAAAGTCGAGGGTCAAGTCTCTTACAACTTGGTCAGATCCTTCTATGAAGCCATGATTTACGTGAGACTTCACGAAGATGAGTTCAGCCCTCATTTAGAGACAACAATCATGGGAACGACAATTCCTATCAATATCGAGATTATTGCTCGCCTCTTGGAGATTCCGATTGAGGAGAGGATTATTGAACCACATGACCCCCAAACAGTTGCAGAGATCGCAGAATCTAATGCACAACTGTTCAATTCCCTCGTCAAAGAGCCATACACTCAATCAACATACACCAACCTCCCAAACAATCATCTTAAGCCATCTCTTGCAGGCCTCGGAAAGATTGTATATGGCAACATCTTGCCAGAAAGGGGGACTAGAGGCACTATGTCAAGGGCCCAACTCCTTGTGTTGTATTGCATCGAGAAGAACATAAAGGTCTCCCTACCACACATCATCGTCCAACAAATGTTGAGGGTAATTCAAAACCCTTTAAAGAAGGAATTCCTCGGTTACGGAGTCTTGATCATGAAGATGTTGTACGAAGCAAACATCAACACTTTTGATAGGACTTCGAAGCAGATCACTGAACCAGTTACAGCCTCATCTATCTTCAAGATATATGCCACAAGGGGAGGGGTAACTGACGAGGAAGTATTCGGCATGACGTTAGGGAATGATGAAAGAATGAGAGACAACCATGGACGTTCTCTTCGAAGAAGTCGACGCAAGATTCCTATTAGGGAAGTACCGAATAACGGGACAAATAAAAATCAAGATTGATTACTGGCATTGTAAAAATTTTCTTTGATGTATATGAATGAAATTGTTTTGTTTAAAGACTATCTTTGGTGGGCAGACTTACAACCATTCTTTCTTTTGTATCACTAACTTTGGAGTGGTATGGGACACAACAAAATTGGAGGATACTAAATAAAATGTGGAAGTAAGAAAACCCACGACCTTGTGTGAAAAGAAACACTTGGAGAAAGTTGCATTACTAATATTATCACTAAGTTTACACGGTATGGGACGAGTAAATTTGGACGATACTATTAGTGAACTTCTTTTCAGCCAATGTTTTTAGAGACCGTGTTCATACAACTTAACTTGGTTTCCACCCTTATTACTGACTTCATGTGGTATGGGACATATGAACTTGGATAATAATTGAACAGACTAAGCGTAAGCGTATGAATGCATAAGATTGCGATAGAACGTTCGATCAGGATATTTACCGAGGCAAATCTTAGACTTTTTATGACTCGTATGACTTTTCAATAAAATATATGTATGTTCACAAAGACCACAACCAAATCATTTTAAATACTTGCAAAGATTTGTACTTATTATATAAACGTTCTAACCTTGTTTTTACACCATGGCCAACCATACGAGTTATATAAGCCCTTTGATTCCTCAACAAAAACCTTCCACTATACTTAGAAAAATAGGTGATTTTACTATTGCAGTACTCTCGAAATTGTTGCTGAGCATATTCTACCATTATACTTGGCTACAGTTCCTAAATCTTGGTTTTCCTTTTCTCTTTGCCAGTGAGACAATGCAAACCAGGAAGAGAGGAAGGCCACGTGCTGTTCGTCCAGCAGTGGAGGCACCTCCTGAGATTCAGGAACCACCGCCTCCGACAACAGCACAGGCCCAACCCACCACTGCCACTACATCTGGGCAGGCAATACCACCCCCACCCGCACCCTTTGCCATGCCTTCAAGCATTGAAACCTTCTTCGCTGGATTTATTGAGGCAATGAAGGCCACTGTTCAAACTGCCGTTCGTGAGACTGCAGCTGGTCAGGTTGCCACGGTTCAAGTACCTGTAAAATTAGGGTCCGAAGCTCAAACCGATCAGATTACTAAATACAAGCGGCTACAACCTCTTACTTTCGATGGCACCATTGATCCTGATGAGGTGCAAAAGTGGTTGGATGAGTCCAAGAAGGCTCTTGCTGCAATGGGAGTCGATGAGACTCGTAAAGTTCTACTAGCAACCTACCAACTTGTTGGTGCCGCAAACACATGGTGGATCACAGTGAAAGAAGACCCAAGGGTCAATATAGCCGATATGACTTGGCCACAGTTTGAGTCCATGTTTATTGATGAGTATTTCCCCAGCGCAGTGACAAAACAGAAGCGCCAGGAATTTGCTAAGTTATACCAGGGCACCATGACCGTCAGAGAATATGCAGGAAAATTTAAAGAATTATCAGTTTACTCTCTCTCTACAATCTCAACGGAGCGAGATAAGGCTGAGAAATTTTATAATGGTCTTCGCCATGACATTCGACAAGCCTTATCGATCTTGGATCTGCAGATTTACAAGGAGGTTGTTGACAAGGCCATGAGCTTTGAACAAGAGAAGCTCTTACAAGAACAGCGAATGAATAAGGGCAAACGACCTGCCACATTTCCTCCACAAGGCTCACAACAGGGCAACAGGAAAAAGCCCTACTACAATCCAAACCCAACCCTCCCAGCCCCAGTTTCGACGAATGAAGGCACAACACCTGCGGCTGAACCTTTTAACTCTAACCACCAGGGTTTCCGAAATCATGGCCGTGGCGGTCGTTATGGAAGAGGTGGCCGTAGCAACGACAATGGCAGAGGTGGTGGCCGACACCACAATCAACAAGGCCAGCACAATAATCAGAATGGTCAGCAAAACCATCAGCAGTACAGGCCGACTTGTTACAACTGCGGCCAGAAAGGCCATGTAAAACATCTTTGTCCGCACCTTCAGCAACCTATTCCGGCTATTCCAGTCCAACAAGCACCACCTGTTGCTAATGCCCAACCCAGGCCAACCCAACAGAACCAGGGTCAACGGAATCAGGGCAGAGCATATGCCATCGCTCACCAACCCCTCCCAGACAATAATGTCGTCGAAGGTACCTTTCCTTTGTTCAATACATTGGTGCATGTTTTGTTTGATTCAGGTGCTACGCATTCTTTTATATCATCAGCATTGGTAAGACATTTAGGCCTGCATCCTGAACCCACAAACATCACACTCCATGTCACATCACCATTCGGATCGAGTACTGACGTGAATTTGCAGTGTTCTCGATGTGAGCTTCGAATGTCTGACCAGATAATATATGCCGATCTTTTTGTAATGGATTTTGATGACTTCGACATCATCCTCGGCATGGACTGGCTGGCACCACTGAATGCAAAGATCGACTGTATGAACAAGCACGTTCAGTTAACTTTGCCTACAGGAGAGTTTGTCAAGATTCAGGGAACAAGGCAATGGATACGCAAATCAACAGTTGCCCTTCTCAAGTCACAACTTCGAGCGTTGTCTCTTGGTAACGACAATGAATCACCAGCTCTATACCCTTCCGAAGTACGCGATGTTCCAGTCGTATCTGAATTCCCAACAGTTTTTCTTAATGACCTTCCTGGTCTACCTCCAGTTAGGGAATTCGATTTTGAGATCAACCTCATACCTGGGACAGGGCCTATCTCAATTCCACCATACAGAATGTCAAATATTGAACTGGTTGAATTAGACAAACAACTTAAAGAATTAGAGAGTAATGGCTTCATCCGAAAGAGTTCATCACCCTGGGGCGCTCCAGTTCTGTTTGTTCGCAAAAAGGATGGTTCGTTACGACTTTGCATCGATTATCGCAAGTTGAATAACGTCACCATCAAGAACAGATATCCCTTGCCCAGAATCGATGACTTATTCGACCAACTTCGAGAAGCCAAATACTTTTCTAAGATTGATTTACGGTCTGGTTATCACCAATTCCGGATCCGCGAGTCGGACATTGCCAAGACAGCATTCAGAACTCGGTACGGTCACTACGAGTTCTTGGTCATGCCGTTCGGTCTAACAAATGCACCTGCTGCATTCATGGATTTGATGAATCGCATATTCAGGTTATACTTAGACCGGTTTGTAGTGGTTTTTGTCGACGACATCTTGATATATTCCTCAACCGAGGAAGACCATAAAATACATTTGAAGATCGTCCTCCAGACCTTACAAAGACACCAACTGTATGCAAAGTTGAGTAAGTGCGAATTTTGGGCGCAGAGAGTTCAATTCCTCGGCCATGTGGTTTCAGGCAATGGCATTGAGGTCGATCCTTCTAAGGTTGAAGCAGTCTTAAACTGGAAGCAGCCTACCACTGTTACTCAAATTAGGAGTTTTCTTGGTTTGGCTGGCTATTACAGACGCTTCATTAAGGACTTCTCAAAGATTGCTGAACCTATGACCAAGCTCACTCGGAAAGACGTGCGCTTCATCTGGAATCCGGCCTGTGAAGCATCATTTCAGGAATTGAAGAAACGCCTCACGACAGCACCTGTACTTATTACTCCAAGAAATGGAATTGGTTTTTCATTATACACCGATGCCTCTCTCCAAGGCTTAGGTGCCGTACTAATGCAAGAAGGCCAAGTTGTTGCATATGCCTCCCGGCAACTGAAGATTCATGAGGGTAATTACCCAACCCATGACTTGGAACTTGCAGCTGTTGTGTTTGCACTGAAATTATGGCGTCATTACCTATACGGTGAACGGTTCGAGGTCTTCTCAGATCATAAGAGTCTTAAGTACATATACACTCAGAGAGACCTAAACCTCCGCCAACGAAGATGGTTAGAATTCTTGAAAGACTATGACTTTCAACTACAGTACCATCCTGGCAAGGCCAATGTTGTGGTTGATGCCCTGAGTAGAAAATCTTATGTTGCTTGCACTCTTAACTATGAAATGGGCAAATTGGCTACAGAGATAGAGAACTTTAACCTCCAGCTAAACGAAGAGGGACCACGCCCACGGCTCTCTCACTTATCAGCTACCTCTGACCTTGTTCGCCAGATTTCAGTTACTCAAGCCAATGACCCTATATTAATGGAGAAACGTGAACTTCTACTCAGCGGGCAAGACCTTCCTCATTGGTCAGTATCTGACGACGGAGCCGTTTTCTATAAAAAACGTCTTTGTCTTCCGAACGATCCTGAGGTTCGGAAAGACGTGCTTACTGAGATGCATTGTTCGAGATACGCTATGCATCCTGGGGGTGACAAGATGTACCAGGATGTCAAGCGACAATTCTGGTTTTCTGGAATGAAGACGGCAATTGCAGACTTCGTTGCTCGATGTCTTGTTTGCCAGAAAGTTAAAGCAGAACGACGACTTCCCTCTGGCCTTCTCCAACCGTTACCTATTGGAGAATGGAAATGGGAGAACATCGCAATGGATTTTGTTACCGCCTTACCTCGAAATAATAAAGGGCAAGATGCTATCTGGGTTATCATTGACAGACTTACCAAGTCTGCACACTTCTTGCCAATATAATTCACGGATAATCCCGCCAAACTTGCCGAACTCTATGAAAGAGAGATCGTCCGCCTTCATGGCATACCACTCACGATCGTCTCTGATCGAGACCCTCGCTTCACATCAAACTTTTGGAAAAGCTTCCAAACTAGAATGGGTTCAAAGATCACTATGAGCACCGCCTTCCACCCTCAGACTGATGGGCAGTCAGAACGGCTTATCCAAATCTTAGAAGACATGCTACGATGCTGCATTTTGGACTTTCATGACGGATGGGCAAAGTATTTGCATCTAGCTGAGTTTGCATACAACAACAGCTACCAAACTAGTATCGGCATGGCACCATACGAGGCTCTCTATGGTCGGCCTTGCAGATCTCCGGTATGCTGGTTAGATATGGCAGACCGACCGCAGTTGGGCCCTGAACTAGTTCAAGAGACTTCTGAGAAGATCACACTAGTAAAGGAACGACTTCGTGTTGCACAAAGTCGACAGAAGAGCTATGCTGACAAACGACGACAGCCTCTAGAATTTGATAAGGGGGACTTTGTTTTTCTGAAAGTCCAGCCCACACGAGGTGTCAAACGCTTTGGGATCAAAGGCAAGCTCTCCCCGCGATATATCGGTCCATTTTCGATCATTGAACGTATTGGCAAACTTGTTTATCGTCTGTCCCTTCCATCATCCATGCCTAAGGTTCATGACGTTTTTCACGTATCTATGCTTCGCAAGTATCGTCCTGATCCTTCGCATATCATCCCTTTAGTCGAGGTTCGGGTTGAGGAAGGAAATACGTACCAGGAGAAAGCAATCCAGATTTTAGATACAAAAACTCAAGAACTACGGCGCCGTAGCATACCACTTGTGAAAGTGCTCTGGGATCACCACGGCGTAGAGGAAGCAACATGGGAACTAGAATCAACAATTAAACAAAAATACCCTGAATTATTTTCTAGCACCAACTGATGAAGTGATACGTTGTATTATTTTCACTTATCAATATCAGGATGAAACATTGTTTACACCTATCTTGATACATTGTTTCACTTCAATAACTACCAGATGTCTGAAAATAATATCAATGGATAGAGTATTGCACACATGCAGTGGCCTCATTCACAGCCTGCGGCTACTTCTCAAACCGCCAACCCCCATCACTACTTGACTTGATTTCGAGGGCGAAATCCCTTTAAGGGGGGTAGAGTGTAATACCCTGTATTTCACAAAAAAAAAAAAAAAAAAAAAAAAAATTTACTATTTGAAATTTTTACTATTTGGGCAACGCCCGAACGTTCAGGCGCATGCCAGAACGTTCAGGCGCCTGCCAGAACGTTCAGGCGCCTGTCAGAACGTTCAGGCGGCATGCCAGAACGTTCAGGCGCCTGCCAGAACGTTCAGGCGCCATGCCAGAACGTTCAGGCGCCTGCCAGAACGTTCAGGCGCCTGCCAGAACGTTCAGGCGCCTGCCAGAACGTTCAGGCGCCATGCCAGAACGTTCAGGCGCACAAAATCTCTATATAAGAAACCTCATCATTCTCATTTCTCACACCAAACCAAAATCACCTTCTCTTGGGATTTTCTTCTCCTTTCCACGCCTTCTAAAGTTTTTAGTTTTTGAGACTCTCTAATCGAGACTCTCGGTGCGGTGCAACAAAGTTCTGTCCGGAGGAAAGCACCAGATCTGAAAGCGGTGCAACGAAGTTCTGTCCGGAGAAAAGCACCAGATCTGAAGGTGGGGAACGAAACATAGGTTTGCGTGTTTTATAACTTTTATTAAAGTTTACATTCAATTATTGTTATATCTACTATTCATTTACACTGCATTATATCAATAACGTTTATGACCTGAATGTCCTAGCCTTGCACGTCGTGATACCGACCCTAATAAGGATCACTAGACGATGCCAGAGTCAGTCTAAATGTCAAGAAAAGACCAGACCAGTAGACTAGACTAGTTCATGCATTGGCATCATACATATCACCACCTAGGGACGTATATGGTTTATGACTCATGGAATAGTTAGAAGCATTGCTCACTATTCATATTATTTCTTTGGAGAGGGACGTACATGTGAACCTGGCTACGCCGGGGAGGGACATGTACGTGAATCCAGAGCATCGTTCCTGAGGAGGGACGTACAGTGAGAACCTGGCTTCGCCCGGGGAAGGACACCAGTACGTGAACTCAGGCGATGTACGTTCATCAAACCATTAGTACGTGACGGTGTCATGCATACATGCATATTGATTGATTATGATGCTTACATGTGAATTTAAGATATTTGATATTGAAGTATGCTTTATTAATTGTTATACTCATGCACTATTTACCCACTGAGCGCGTTAAGCTCACTCCAATATTATCAAATCTTTCACAGGAAATTAGGGTGGACTGGGTGCAGGTTATGGGGCCCACATTTTGTACCCTTTGTATGAATCATTGGGGATTTTGGGAGTATGTTCCTTGACCATTTTATGTACAAAAGTATTCTGAATTATATGAAATCAGATTTGTACTGTGTATTGTATTTCCGCTGCGTACTCTGTTATTACCATTATGATTGTTCCAAATGCGCGCCCCGTCCGTGAGTGTACCGCCGGTTTAGGCGCGTCCGGGCGGGGTGTGACATCCATAAACACAATTCCTCACCATTTAAGTTTAACATCTGCTATTAATTACATATATATCAAAATAATTAAAACAATATGCATATGCATACATAAACGTCCAGCCATACATAAGAGTCCTAGCTTTAGTGATGGCTAAGTCTTGAAGCAAACGCAATGCCCTTATCTTTATCAGTAGAACCTGAAAAGAGAGTGAGAGATGAGTCAACTATGCATAGTGAATAGTGTTCAATAATGTCATTAATCATACATCAATAAAAGCCATATAGTATGCATGCATGAAATAATGCTCATAACATGTGAAACATAAAACCTATAATGAAATAAACATTTAAACATTTTCATGCACTTTTAAAAACTCCATCAACCCTTAGTTATATTTATAGACCGAATGTCGGTCCTTCATTGTCACGACGCCCCTGACGTAGGCTAACGTCATGATCGACACAATATATTATATACTGTATATACCCATATATAATATACAATACACTGTCAGCCTTCACATAATCTCACAATCTTTTCCAAAATTTTTAGAAATTTCAACAGCACCTCCCCATAAAATGGACAATTCACAATTTTTTTTCCTGATATATCACAAATCAAATTCAATATAGATATATATAATCATTTCATTCATTCCATTCATTCACACATCAAATTCTTACCTGATAAATATACATGATTACCTCATTTCATCATCACAAGCATAGTATAACCCAAAAATGTCAAATGAAAATCCATGTACAACCCATCTATGTGATAATCTATATATATATATATTCATTTGAAACTAAAGAAAATATAATTAATTTCCTTCGCATACACGTACGTTAACAAAATAAGTCTCTAACTCACGTATCTACTATCGTGCTCCTTTTCACTCTGTACCTGAAATATTGAAGGAATGGAGTGAGCAACCAACAGCTCAGTGAATATACTTCTTGATATGACAATTATATATATTTAGAAATATATGATATTTCAAATCATTTCAAACAAGTATTAAACACATGCATCATTCAACGAATGTATTATACATGTCAACAACATAATTTTCATGAGTTTTCAAGAAAACAATACATTCTTTTTCACGAAATCCACAATCTCCCTCCTTCAAGGCAAGAGAGCGGGTCTAACCCTTGTATGGCCGTCACAAGGTAGCCACAACCTCTCATTACCCAACTCACAATCATTTCAAGGATCTCTAATCCTTGTTAGGACAGACCTACTGACAATGAGGTTACGCATAACACTCATCCGGGTCTAATTCCTAACGAAATGACACCAACTTGCCTTTGCAAGTCTCACATGCTCCAATGCTAAAAATATCATTTATGAATGCAAATCAAAACACAATGCAACAATATATGCATAAGATATTTACATTCAAACATTTTATATATATAAAATGTCATACAAGAACTAAAATCAAGAAAATATACTCACAGTACAACACGTTCCAACTTAAACTCAATCATCGTCGCTTTCGAGTCCAGCTCCAATTTAAATCCAACTAATTTAATCTGTCATAATCACTCCAAAATTCAATTTCTCAATTCATATCTATTTATATATATTCAATTTCTCAACTCACTTCAAATCACTAATAATAGAGATCCACCTGAAAAATATTATATCTGTGAATTTAGATTCCAACTCCATTTAGGACTCATAAGCAGTTGAAGAAACTACTATTTCGTTGCTGTGGTCAATCTAGATATTTCCACAAGAAAGAACGGTAAAAATAGAGTTCCAATTCATATTTTCACTAATTCTCAGTTTATTTTTCTACTGGAACATATATCAATTTTATTAAAAATCTAGAACATTCCTAAAATTATTCTGTCCACATCGACACGTGTAAAATCACTCATTCTATCATTCTACTACCTTCAACAGGTATTCTATTGAGGTTTTACACGTTCGCGAAGTTCACGATAGTGAATTTTACTCACCAAAACCATATATTTAGTTACTAAAAATATCAAATCATATCCAAAAATCATGATCTTAACATCGAAACGTCCGGAATTCAATTCTCTACGATTCTATGATCTCAAACCGGAGTTTCATTGGATTCTAATTCCATTTTATTCACTGGATATGATCATAGTACTATTTACATCACTGTTAAATTTTTACTAAAATTGTCAAACGGTCTCAAAAAATCATGAACTTAGCATCAATGGACTTGCAACAGTGCATTCTACCATTCTATAGCCTTAAACTGGAGTTTCATCGGGTTTTAAATGATTCAAGTGGCCTCCAATCTAAACTCTAAATTCCAACAAACTTCCAACGGCTATAAAAATTCCAAATGAACACGTAAATTCAATCTAACCATATATTTAAGGTTCCTACAGCCTAAGAAGTGTTTTCCAACCTTCCTATCGGATTTTCATTCACGTTGGGTCAAAATTCCAATTTTTGAAAACGCCGTAAAACGGCTCTCACAACAAAAATTACTCCGAAAGAAATGTTACATCTTGCTTAGATATCAAGTTCACGAAGAAATAGAGTGAAAATTACTTACCGCGGGTCCCGATTTCGCGCGAATCCCGCGTTCTCCCTTCGTTCTTCTATCCTTCTTCTCCATTCTTTCGTTTCATTCTCTCTTGCAACTTCTTTCTCTATTCTTCTTTTCTTTTTCTTTTATTTTTTTCTTCCTCCAACGTGGTGAGAAAGAGAGTAAAGAGAGAGATATCTTTTTTTTTTTTTTTTAAATGTTGGAGAGAGATAGATTATAAATGAGAGATAGTTATTTTATTTTCTTTCTCATGCTCCTCATGCAACTATTCATTCAACTCTTCAATTACTTTACCAACTCTTCATTCACTTCACAACCTTATTTAATTATTTAATCATCAACTCAATTTACATATTTAATTAACCAACCCCATAAATTAATCAATTTACTTCCACTTCATTTTTTTTTTATTGTAAGCACTTATATAAGATGATCTCATATGTATCATCTTCATTTAATAATTTTATTTATTTACTAATCATACACACGTATATTTGGTTTTTTACGTATAAAATACGTATATTATACATCTCGATATATGCGTAATTCAACGTATGTATTTAATTAAAATTACGGGGTGTTACATCCATCTTGGAGTATAATTTGCATTCTAGGGTCGTCTTATCCTGATCATTTCACTTTCAGCCTAAGTGAAATGATCCTACCAGCGGGGTATTAAATACATAACCGCCATTGGGGTATGTCGGCCACATACCCCTAACCTTCATTAACGAAGATTCTGCCTCAGCCCTCTAGAGAAGTCAGCTTGGCATCATGTACAACCATCCTAGATATCACAACTTCTAGGGGACTTAGCTTGGAACATCCAAAACTTCTAGACTTTCTCAATGCATGTCATTTCAAAACATAGTAAACACATGCATTTCATAATAGTAATTCATGACTTTTAAATATACAAGTATAGTGCATATGATGACATAAACGATAAACAAGATGAACAAACTACTTACAACCCAGCCAAGCAAGCTATTTCTATCCACACAAGGACAATATCGGCTCCTAATGCCAATCAAGATCCTGAAAAACATGATTACATGCACACACATCAATCACTATGATCAAGGGTCAGAATACTTAGATCTACCAATTTCTTGCTAAAAATTGGGGAAAATGGTACCATTGGGTTCCAAATCACTCAAGGAACCCAAATCAATAGCCTACAAGTCTCTTATATGAGTTTCACACGAAACTCTAACTTTGAGCACCATAAAAAGGGGTATGAAATGCTTGAGAAATGATTTTCAAGTGTATATCTAGGTCTTAAAGAGTTGATTTCACCATAAACTAGCCAAAAGAGATGAAAATCAGTCAACCTTAGGTTTAAGGCACCACAAATCTGTGGTTTATACCCACCTTTAGGTCAAAACTTAGCTAATTTACACAACCAAAATGAGATTCTAAGAAGAAACTGAGGATTTAGACTTACTTTAAGTGGGATTTGAACAATAAATCACCAAGAATCAAGATTTTCTTTTTTTTTTCTCCTCTCCACCCTTCTCCACTTTTCTCCAAGTCCAAAACATGAAAATAAGCCAAAAATCTCGTGCTGGCTACTTAATTAAAACAAAAAAAGGGCCCACACTTCAAAATTGCCAAAATTTAGATACACATCGGATTTTCGCGTTTAGATAGGCGTTTTCTATGTAAAGATGAGTGCCGGACTCAATTCTAACATCCCCCAATCCATTTGACGCACCCAACATAAGGTTATCACAAAATCAACGCGAAAACGTACAAAATAACCATTAAACAAACATCAAACAAGAATAACTAAACATCAAGTATATCATAGAGTTTGAGCATAATATAATTGAGATATGAGCTAGATGAAATAATTTTTAAGGTGCTACAAAAATATAGTTGCCCTCGTCAACTGCAATGCAACCTGCCGGGTAAAAGGTCAAGACTTTCACATGTAAGTCAATATTGCCATTGATCGCTTGAAAGAAAGAAAGAAAAAGAAAGAAAGAAACAATGAAGAAGAGGTGGGGAGAGAAAGCATGAGGAGTATAGGGAATTCTAGCAATTAATTGCTGCGGCCTGACGACAAGGTGTGATGGGTATGGGTGAAAAAGTGAAGTGTTGCTTTGCTACATGTGTTGTATTCAACAAGTAAGAAAGGAAGAGGGTCTCACCGTCCGTGGTGCTTCAGTGAATCCGCACTTCAGTGAATTCGAGAGAGAGAAAGAGAGAGAGGCTTGGTTTTCTCGGAGAATAATGATGGACTTCTTTGTACTTGCTAGTGTGACTTTTATAAAGGCTTGGTTTTCTGTGAGATGTGAAGAAAACGTACGTGAGGAATTAGAAGAAGCTAGGAATACAATTGGAGAAGAAAAAGGAAAGTGGTAGCTACAGAGTTGCTATAAAAACTCCTAAACAAAAGGAATACAATTGGAGAAGGAAAAGGAAAGTGGTTGACGGACAGGGGTACTAAACCCTAAACTCTCAACGTGACTTGTATAGTAGATGGGATTGTCACTTTTGCTCTTATTGAAGGAAAAAAAAAAAAGTGTGGTCAAAATTTGTGTTTTTATTTCTTTTTTCATTCATTTTTTTTTTTCGTCAAATATAGTTGATGGTATTTTCTGAACTAGTTCTTTTAAATATAAAATGTTAGGCCATCCCCTTTTATTGCGTATGCGTTTGATAATTAAGCACACATAGTCATCAGACACGCATGCTAATAGCTAGGATCTCTTGCATGCACCTTCTCCTCAACTTCTTTGTTACGTAACTAGAACTTTGCTTGGAGAAGATGATCAACTGTGTTCTTATCCAGTTGGAAAGCCTTAGTAACAACTTCACTGCCAATGGGCTGGTTCAACCCAAAAACAGCATTAGCTAAAGTGATGACACCGGGGTTTTGGACTGTGTTTCCATATCCAATGTTGTGTTGGAAGTGAATCCCTTCTTATGTACCTTTGTGATTAAACAGTTCTCGGGTGGGAGGTTACAAAACCTACATAAAACATTCTTTTTAAGACTACGAGTATCTCAGATGCTTAAGGGTGTGTGAGGAGGGTTGACACCCAAGTAAACAAAGTTATGATGTTTACTTTGAACAAACTAATAAAGATACACAGGAAAATTATTATGACGTTTTTTTCTTCAAGAGATAATTTCATATAGATATAAAAAAAAATTAGTTAGCTTTGGTGGTGTGGTCCACAAATTTGAAGGACCCCTACAAAAATAGGAGTATGGTGCTGACTGCGGCGACTAATCAATTTTGGTGACTATAAAGCAGCCAAAGGTATCAAATTGCTAACTCTATTCCCATAGTTTTTCTTTTGTTTCATACCTCATCCAACCGAAAATTATTATTATTATTATTATTATTATTATTATTGGTTCGGATTGAATTAGATTGAGTTAAGTTCTAAAAGTATCAACTCATGATCCAACTAAAATTATTTAGATTAAAATTTTTAAACTCAACCTAAGCTAAATACTTAGATCAACCAAATCTAACTCATTGTGTTTTAATGGATATATCGAATATGATTTATTCTAATTTGATAAAAATATTAATATTAGTTATAAATAAAAAAAAGTGCAAGTAAAATGTGAAAATTGAAGAGGATAAAATGAAGTAATCACGTATAAAGTGAGCTTAAAAGTAAGAGATTTGTAAGAAAAAGCAGATTTATTAAATTACTAATTAAGCATTGCAAATATTTTAATGAAATATAATCATAATGGTCAGTAGTATTAATTTTGGAACATTGAAAAAAATGACCTCCTAGTTTTGAGTTGGTCAAAACTCAATTTGTCTTATATATTTCTTTTGTAATATATTTGTTCATATTTTAATTGTCTTTTTAGCCACGAACTATTTGTCAATATCTTGATCAATTAAAAATTGATCAGTAGGACTTGGGATTTAGAGTTTTACAGAGAATGATTAATGTTTGAAATGATGGGCATTTTGGTTCAAGAAAAGAAGAAGCCGCCACCCATTTGGAGACTCGTCGCCTGGGGCGAAAAGTCCGGCGACCCACATGCTACAACCACTTTGTCCTTCGCTATTTTTATTTGAAGTGGGGCAGTGCATGCACTTTGAATGAAAGTCAATAAGTGTTTTATTTTTTTTATTTTTTTTATTTTTTATATTGTAAAATTGTTTAAAACTATGTATGGATGAGGGTATGTCTGAATAAAAATATGGAAGTTTTACCTAGAAAATAAAAATAAAAATATGAAGTTAAGATAGAATAAAAAAACAAAAGGATTAAAAGCCTAAATGTAGGGATTATGGAAATAATGAAAAGTAGTTAAATATTAAATTACTAGTATTAATTATAAAATTAAATTTTTAAAAATTTAAATAAGCTAAACTTTTAAGGGTATTTGGGTAGAAAAAAAAATAAATTTCGGTCTACTACCCCAAATATTATTATTATAATAGAAAAATTAGTATAACATTAATTGTTATCGTAGACTGTATGCAAGTGCACCTACACACCATTAAGGAGAAGTTACTCTCTTCATTGTAGTTTGTCTTTAGAGATTAGTCGTAAATTGACTTAAATTAACCAAACAATCACATTGTGTACTTGAAATTCATGAGTGAATATGAAAATAAAAGACAAAGTTGTGCATCATACGGTCGTGCCTGGATGATCATAATCACGGAAATACCTTCTAATAAACAGAGGATTTAGCGAAGACGTGGGGCTACGATAACATTCAAAGGCATCGCTTTAACCAAAGTAATTCCCGAAGTTTCGGTCATATCTACCGGTGCATTGGACGGAGTTCGAAGCTCGAATTCATGAAGTAAACGCGCAAGCGTTAGGTGTACGACACCAATGGCTAACGAGATTCCAGGGCACATCCTTCTGCCCGATCCAAAAGGTATATATTCATAGTGTTGCCCTCTAAAATCCACATGTGCATGCTCAATTGTGAGGAACCTTTCTGGCCTAAACTCTAGAGGATCAGCCCACACTTTGGGATCTCGTTGCAGTTTCCAGATGTTTGTGATTAAGCGCGTCCCCTTTGGAACATGGAAACCAGCTATAGTACAATCCTTCATGGCCTCGTGTGGTACAGAAAGTGGAGCAGCAGGGTATAAGCGCAAAGTCTCCTTCACAATTGCTTGGAGATAAGGCAGCTTCTTGATGTCTTCTTCTTCTACATGTCCTCTGCTTCTACCAATTTGATGATCCAACTCTGCTTGAGCTTTCTCTAAAACATTGCGATTGTTTAGTAGCAAGCACACAGCCCAAGTTAAGGTGAGCGTTGTAGTGTCACTCCCTGCTATTACTAGAGTCTGTAGTAATTAATTAACAACTGATCAAAATTCATTGATTATATAACTAGCTAAAAACTCAAGTTATTAAGCTACAAATTGATAACGTACCAAACAAGTGGCTTTAACAACAATATCAACATCATGATCAGAGATCTTGGCATCCTTCATTATGTTAAGCATCACGTCTATGAAATCTTGCTCATCTCCTGCCTCATTAATTAGCTGTCTTTTCTTCATTCTATGCTCTTCCACCCATCTACTCAAAATTGCATCCATTTCCTTTCCAGTCTTCTTCATGGCACGCTCGTGCCCTTGCACATCCACACCCCCCAACAAAGGAATCGCATCAGCCACCACAAATAGTCCGAAGAGATAAATTAATTCCTCACTGGCTTTCTTCCACCGCCGTGATTCCTCATCTTCAGTGGCGGCAGCGGCTACACCATAATACCGCTTGCCCGCAATGAGCTTAACCATCATGTTGAGTGTCATATCCTTGAACCATCGATACAGGTCCACTTTAACCCATGAATGTTCTCCGCTGCCTTTCTTCATCATACAAAGCTCATCGAGCTCTTCTATGGATATGTCGATCTCTGATATTTTGATGTGCCTGAGCAAGTAGAGCCGATGGTTGGAGAGAAGCTCCACCGTGATTATTTTGCGAACGTCACGCCAGTAGGAGCCGTAGGGTGCAAAGCTAAGTATGGCACCGCCATAGCCCATGATCTTTGAAGCCATCAAATTTGGACGGGTTGCGAAGATCCTGTCGTTGGTGGTGAAGCATTCTTTGGCTATTTCGCAGTTACTTACTACAAGAGCAGGGCGCATGCCTAATTGGATCATGAACGTTGGTCCCAACACGTCAGCCAGAGCGCCGAGCTTTCGATACAACAGATCATTGGGTCTAAACAGGAGAAGGTGACCGATAATTGGCCATGCCCCCTTTGGTTCTGGTGGCATAATCTTGCCATCGTTATTTTCGTTAGTTGTTCTGCTTTTCTTCCTGATGATCAGATAGTAGATAGAAATCAAGGCAAGAAGCATAGTTATTACACATGCAGTGAGCTTAGATTGGAACAAAATTAATAGGGAATCCATGTCTCAGCTGGATGAACGACGAACACTTTCAAGAGGAGACTTGGCTCAAATTTATTGATCGAAGTGATAAGATAGAAGTGACTGGTTAAAATTTTATTGGTCATTGAAGTGATGTCATTCTATACCATAAGATTCTCTAATTGATGAAAGAAAAAGACAAATCTTTAGAGACGTTGCACCAACGCCATCTTCCAATGCCCGTCACCAATTTATGCGTACCAAAACATTCAACGTCAATAATGCAAATATCTTAATCAAAATTTCAAGGCTAATGTGAAGAGTTTGAAGCACAAAAATAAGAAACACCGTTAGATAGAAGTGGCACATTAATTCACTCGCACCAAAAAAACCAAAGTCAATAATGCAAAAAGCTTAGTCAAAATTCCCAGGCTAATGTCAAGAGTTTGAAGCACAGAAATGATAAGAAGCTCAATAATACAAATATGAACTCATATGAGGAGACTCATTATTTTGCAGCCGATATTATATTTTGAATTATTTAAATCATTTAGTTTCAATTAATTGTTGAATTTGTTTTGAATTAATATTTTATTTTTTTTGAAAAAAAATAATGTTAGTAGTTAGTAGTAAATTATATAATCAATTTTATCAGTACCATCTATCACTATAACACGTTTTCGAAGAGATATCAAATTTATTTTTGACTTATTAATCTCTATCATTTATAAAATGAGGAAGTGACAAAAATTAAATTAAATTAATATATATATATATATATATATATATATATATATATTATATTATAATCCCAACGATATGAATCATGGGTCTTTGCAATTTGCATTACCCGCTTATGAACAAGATTTCTACAAGGTGATGAATGGATTGGGTCCAACCAAGAATTGAATGCATGACCTCGTAATTGCATGCATTAAAATATCACTTGGGTGATACTCGAATCCAGCTCAAGTAATTGGTACAGAAGGAAAGGAACTACCGGAATGATTTGCAACACATAATATTCTTCGTCATATGCATAAAACATGCCTAACGTGAGAAAAACAAAAAGAAGCACTGAAAAAGCAAAACGCCAAAGATAGTAAAACAAGGAAAATTGTATTTATACAAAAATACATTTTCAAGAAGATGGTCCCAACTAACTTTATAAAAATTATTTTTTTAATTTAGTACAAAAGCAAATATTATTAAAAAACAATTAAAAAGAGTTATTGGTTTGCGTGCAATTTAATACGTCTACTCAATCAAACAGGGTCAATATTAGATTAACTAGTTTTCAAGCCCGCCCCACCGTCGGGTTACATATCTCAGCAAAGATTTGGAAACGATTAAAGTAGTAATCCAAATGTTCTCAAATCCAATTGTTTATTCAATTCGATATCAAACGACAATCGTGACGAAATATGTTGATAATAAAGTTGCTCACAAAATTTCGCTTATCATGTCGGCCTATCTTGCAATTAAATCAAACCCAGACGATTTCTCTGATGATTTTTATCATGTTCTTCAACGACTAATTGGTTTTAATACAAACTAAAGTCATTGAAACTACCAATTCAAAGAAAGAGGAACAGAAGGTGTGTGGGTTAAAGAGAAAATGAGTAGACTGATCGAAGTAAGAAGTTTAAAAAGTTTTAATATTTATAAATTGTCTCATCTATTTATTAGCAATAAATGAGGACTTAATTGTCTTATCTATTTATTAAAATAACATGCTATGACTTTTACATATTTGTTGATTATTATTATTAAAAGAAAAGTGTGATCTTTTCTTTGGATACATATTTTGTTGATACAAAAAATAATCACATTTTTAGAACAAAGTATATATTTAATCTTTTCTTTGAATAATAATCAAAGTATGATTATTATTTTCGTTGATTATTATTATAAATAGATATTTTGGTTTTATTATTATTTTTTTAATTATAATAAATGAGAACATATACTCAGCTAAAATCATTGAACTTATATAGTGACGTTGATGTTATATGGGAATGGCAGAAAAAAGGAGTTGAGATAGAAATAGTTAAAAAAATATAATTAAAGAAAGAGATAGTTAAAATAATAATTAAAGAGTGGAAAAACATTGAACTTATATAGTGAAGTTTACATTGAGGAGTCTTTTTTTAGAGTGTGTTATTAATTGTCAACGCACAAAATTGTCCTTGCATTATTATTCATAATAATATATAGATAGGTTAATGGATATAGCAATAGATATATAAAGTAGAGGTACACGTATCTTTAAATTATTTGTATGACAAAAAAATAGTATTACCTACTATTGTATGTTGACTGAAAGAGTTACACATGTGACATTTTTTATTAAACAGGTTTTGTTTATATCAATCTCTTGCATTTATTTCACATATCACATCACTTGTCTTATATTAAAGGAATATATTTCTTTTCCTATAGTTATCACTAACCTAGCTAGCTAGAATTAAAGAAATCAATATTAACATTAAGGTGGGATTGAGAGAAGTTGGAAGGAAGAAGAGTAAAAAATTTAAAAATATAAAAAAAAGGGAGGACATCACTACAATAATGACAAAAAATGTTTAAAATGACACTAGGTGCCGCCCAAACGTATCAAATTATATCTATAGGGACCCCCAAACAATTAAAAATCACCCCATATTTGATAGTATAGATCTTAATCTTTTAAAAGTAAAATATGCATATAATAAAACATGCCCCTAGCCATGGTAGGATGGTGGAAATTGTGCCATTTATAATGTAGCTATATAGATGGGAACATGTTGAAGCTAATCTTTTAAAAGTGAAATAAAACTCATTTAAAAGAAATCAGGAAAAGACATTAAAGGCAGAAACCCTTGATAAACATACTTCTTCTATAAATGTATCAAAAGGACAAAAGATAGAAGAAAAAAATAATGTACACATAAATTAGTAAAGATAGAAAATCTTTTAAAGGTAAATTTCTTTAATTTTAAATTAAATAAATTAAAAGAAATTTTTAGTTCATCATATAATAATAATTCCATGACTTTTAATTATTATTTGTTCATAGACAAAAAAGAGAATCAGGGTCAAGAAAAAAAAGCCTTCTCCATGTCCGTATCATTTGTACAGTAAGATTGGTCAGTTGTCCATAATTTTCTTTTCTAATATTATAATAAATGGTTGTTCAATAACTTTTTCCAGAGAAGAAAATTAAAGAAATTTATTCATATAGATATATATATGATATTGACATGTTTTAAAATTGAAAACTATCAATATAAAATACATGGTACAATAATTTCTAAGGTAGTGAAATTTCATACTAAAAATTTAAATAAAAATAACCCAATTTACCTTCTTTTCTTCTTCTTATTTGTCACCATTACCCATTACATGTGAGTTAATGATGAATTATTGTTCGATCTGCTACTGAACTCGTCAGATTTATGTCAAATTTTCGTCTGTGTAATCCGAGATATAATGATATTATTTGGACATTATATAGAGAAGAACTGGACATAAAGATGACAACTTGACTTAAGAAAAGAATTTTAAAAGCCTACTCTATGATCAATTTAGTGCAATGATTTCTCATTATATGGTGTCACTTCCTTACTTATTTTAAGATGCTTATAGTACTACTACTACCACACCTATAGTAATTTTAATATCAATTACAATGCAACTAATACCTATATACTCAACCTATACACCAAGTTCTTTCCCCATCTCTCAAATAAAACCCAACATACAAAAAATAATCAATGTATTTCATATACCATGCACGTCAACCTTGTATTTGAAAAGGACATTATCATTATTCAAGTTTATATATAAGCATATGATATGATGTTGATAACAATATAAGTTTTGTCATTATTCAATTGGTAACATGAGTACTTGCAATAATTCTAACTCTAGAAATGTAGGAACACTCAAGTTATAAAAAAACAAAAATCTCCATTTGAATATTATATATTAGTAAGAAGGAGATTAGGAGCAAAGGAAAGTCCAAATAAACATGTCCATTATTGAGTTCAAAAAGTCATGTGAACATTACATGTAAAATAACGAATGAAACAAAATGGTATAAGTAACTACAGTCTTTGAATAGAAAATTAATATTATTGTTTATCCTCAATATTCACTTTCAAGATTTACAACAAACAATTCTTCTTCTCTTCTCTCCACAACCTAAAAAAGTTAGTACCACCAATTAGTTTATTGACTAAAATAACTTTAAAAAAAAAACCTCTAGAAACCAAAGAACAACCCTTAAAGTATTCAAAATATTTAAGCACAATTGAAGTTATCAATCAACTTGAGGTGTTTTCATGAAGAAATTGATGTACGAAAAATCAAGCAAATCCGAAACTATTTAAGTTCAAACATAGCCAAATGAAATAAAAAACATGAATTTGCCACCAAGATTCTAAATCTACAATTTAATTGAAAAATTAGCAATTCAAATATTCCAAAAGAAAAGCCTAAATTGAAAAATCAGAAGCAAAACATATTTAATGACTGAATTGTACCAAAAAGTAAAGAAGATATTACGATTCTATAATTCTAACCCTAAAAAAATTGAGGAAGAAAGAATCAAGATTGTAGATATTAGTTATCTTCCTCTTATTGTACATGTTCAAAAGCACATGTGACTTAGATCTCTTGTATAAAAAATAAAATTGAATATAGTTTAATTGACTTAATCTGAATTCGTATTCTAATTTGTTTTTTTCTTCTCAAGATCAAGACACTCTATCTGCCCAAAAAGAAATTTAGATATAAAAAGAGAAAAACTTACTGATGAAGAGAAGGAATGGTTGGAAATGAAGCAGGAGATAGAGAGAGATCGGTGGAGAGATGAAAAGGGGGAGTGGTTGAGAAAGAAACAAAAGAAGAAAGATAAAAAAGAATAGAAAAAAAAACATATAGTGAGAGGTATTGATAGTGACATATACCAAATTGAAGGAAAAAGATGGAAAGCTGAAATAAACCGTAACACTCCACACTCCGTAAATCCCCTCTAAGAATACTGAGGTGACGCTCTAAAACGCTTCCTTTGGACTGCCTTATCATATATAGTTATAGATATATACCAAAAGCATTGTTATGATTACACGGTGGTATGTGAAGGGGATGGGATGGGGTTTTATGTTTTTTAGTATATTTTTTTGATTTACTTTAATTTTAAAATATTTTATATCTATGTATTATTATCTTCATCTTCTTCTCTCTCAACCCACTATCCAGTTCAACTAGGATAAGACTACATTTCTCTTGATCCGATTGGGATGCAACTGAATATTTTCAATTTGACTAAGAGGCCTATAGGCATTCCTGATTCGACTACAATTATACTACAAGGCCAAAGACCTAATTCTATAAATACCTCATCACCCCTAAGAGGAAAGATACTTAATTTTCTACACAATCGGGCTCCCCTATTCATCTACTCTTCTACGAGCTCTGAACTAACTTAGGCATCAGAGGGTCTTTGGCCGACACCATACAGGTATTCCTCACGACAACTTTTGTTTATTCTTTTCTTTCTCAGATCATCTACTTCTAGTGACTTTTCCACCGCTCTAGCGGGTTCCAAATCAACATTTACTCTCCACCTCATCATTTACTATTGTTGGTCAAATCTTACGCCAACACATATAACGTTTTTATGTTCCCATTACACTAACTAACCCTATATATAAAACAGGAATGAGAAAAAGAGAGAGAGGAAGGAGCACTAAAAGATCAAAAAAGAAGAAGAAAGAAACAAAGAAGAAGAGTGGAGAAAAAGCAATGAGGGGTTTAGGGAACTCTAGCAATTAATTGCTGCCGGGTATGGGTTACAAAGTGAACTGTTGCTCTATTACATGGGGGCACTTGTGATATTCAACAAGCAAGAAGTCGAAGATCAGAAAAGAAGAGGGACTCAACGTACGTGGTGCTTCGGTGAATCCGAGAGAGAGAGATAGAAGGGAACTTTTTTAGCATTATAAATAATCTTTAAAATAAATAATAATTATAAGGTTAATGGTTTAATTTTGAAAATTTGGCAAAAATGACTATAAGGGTTTGAAGTAAATTTATTATTAATAAAGATATTGTTTTGGAGAAGGTGACCAAAAGAAAGATTAAATAGTAATGGCCCATAACAACCTAGAATAATAATTTAACTAACACTTATGTTAATACGGGAAAAGAAAATTAAAAGACTTTTGTACAAAGAAGGGAAAAATAAATAAATAAATTGAGATTTGATTTAATTTTGATTATTCCAAGAGCAATGCACATAGTTTATGAATGAAAATTTTCACTCTATTGATCCACACTCAACTATGTGTATGTGTCAGTGTTTTTCAAATTGTGTATATAACACATAATAAAAGACGATCTAATGAATATAGGAGAATTTGTAGCATGACACTTATATAAGTTCTGATTCCTAGCATTTAAAAAAAAAATGAGCTGGAAGGCAACCACATCTCAGCCATTGAAAACAATGAGCTGAAGGATCCTCCTGAGCAATGTATATATATCAGATTTTTTCAAATTGCGTATATAACACGTAATAAAAGATGATCAAATAGATATGGGAGAGTCTGTAGCATGACTCTTATATAAGTTTCGTTTGATAAAATTTTAAAAAGAAAAAAAATAATAATTTGAGTCCTATAGAGCCATATGAACCCACAAACCGAGAGCCCACATGACTAATAATCGCGCTCTAGTCAAGTGGATATGAGAGAGTTTGTAGCATGACTCTTATATACGTTCCGTTTCCTAAAATTAAAAAAGAAAAAGAAAAGAAAAAGAAAAGTTTATTTGAGTTTGTCAGACAACCACAAGACCATCTCAACCATTAGAAAAAATGAGCTAAGAACGATCCTCTCCAGCTATATGAACCCAGAAACCAAGCCCACATGGCTAATAATCATGCTCTGGTCAAGTGGTCATAGTTCATCCACCAGACTTTAGTTCTTGTCTCCTTAGCGCCTAAGGACACAGATGTACGAGCCTATAGAACAGATCCTGTTGAAGTAAGGTCGTGACTATAGTACTAATTTCCCCCATATAATAATAATCATACGATTTCTTAAGTTGTCCATGTGGGATACAAAACAATGTGAATCTTCTAAAGGGAATGACATCTAGCTAGTTGAAAAATAATAAGAATATAGTTATTAATATAGTCAATTGAATTGTATGTTTTTCCATCACAGATTTCTCATTTGTGAATTTCTTCTAAATAAACAATTAAAAGAAATGATCTATTTGAAGTATTCTGAGAAGAGGGTTGAGAAATTGAACAAAGGTGCTTGAAATTAAGGGTATTCTGGCTCAAGAAAAGAAGTAGCTAGACAAGCGAAAAGTCTGGGTAATACCCTTTATTTCAAAAAAAAAATAAAAATTTGTTTGTGCAGAAATACCCTGACGTTCGGGCAGCCCGCCCGAACGTTCAGGCGCCAAAATTCCTATATAAGGGTCCCTTCCCCTCTTCATTTTTCACACCAAATTCCCTCCAAATTGTGATTTTTCCTCATCTTTTCACTCATTCTGAGTTTTTAGTCTTTTGACACTCTCTGTTCGAGATTCTCAGTGCGGTGCGACGAAGTTCTGTCCGGAGGAAAGCGACAGATTTGAAAAAGTAGAAGTTCTTATCTGAAGGGTGGGAACGAAACATAAGTTTGCATGTTTTATAACTTTTATTAAAGTTTATATTCATTTATTATTATATTTACTGTTCATTTACACTGCATTACGTCATATAATGTTTATATTGTCGCACTTATGCCTGTATATTTGGAATTCATGTATTACATTGTTGTAATGCTGAATTTGTGGTCAATATGGCTCAACTAGATCCGGTCTTGTCCTCAGTAACTTTAAATACTCAACGGGAGGCAGCGGGTTGCTCTAGGTGATTGGTATTTAAGCAGACCTTGTGTCTCACCTCTCAACTGGGGACTGATCTAGTTGTTCTTATTGAAAGCTATCAGCTTATACAAGTAATACAGAATGTCCTAACCTTGCACGTTTTGATACCAACTCTGATAAGGATCACTAGACGTTGCCAAAGTCAGTCTAAATGTCAAGAAAAGACCAGACCAGTAGGCTAGACCAGTTCATGCATTGGCATCATACATATCACCACCTAGGGACGTAAGTGGTTTATGACTCATAGAATAGTTAGGAGCATTGCTCGCTATTCATTATATTTCTCTGGAGAGGGACGTACAATGAGAACCCGGCTACGCCTGGGGAGAGACATCAGTACGTGAATCCAAAGCATCGTTCCTGAGGAGGGACATACAGTGAGAACCTGGCTACGCCTACGGAAGGACATCTGTACGTGAACTCAGGTGATGTACGTTCATCAAACCATTATTAGACGGTGTCATGCATACATACATATTGTTTGATTATGATGCTCTTTTGTGTATTTAAGATATTTGATATTGAAGTATGCTTTATTAATTGTTATACTCACAAACTATTTTACCCACTGAACGCGTTAAGCTTACTCCTTTATTATCCAAATTTTCACAGGAAATTAGAGTGGACTGGGTGCAGGTTATGGGGGCCACACTTTGTACCCTTTTTGGGGATTTTGGGAAAGTATATTCCCTTGACCATTCTATGTACAAAAATATTATGAATTAAATGAAATTAGACTTGTACTGTATTATATTTTTCGCTGCGCATTTGTTGTTACCATTGTTATTATTCCAAATGCGCGCCCCATCCGCGAGTGTACCGCCATTTTAGGTGCATCCGGGCAGGGTGTGACAGTCCAGCTACCTTGTCTCTCAAAAATTTCATTTGAAGTGGGGGAGTGCTCCAACGTTGAATGAACTTTAAATTTATGTTCCCATTACACTAACTAACCCTATATATAAAACATGAATGAGAAAAAGAGAGAGGAAGGAGCACTAAAAGATCAAAAAAGAAGAAGAAAGAAACAAGGAAGAAGATGGGAGAAAAAGCAATGAGGGGTTTAGGGAACTCTAGCAATTAATTGCTGCCGAGTATGGGTTACAAAGTGAACTGTTGCTCTACTACATGGGGGCACTTGTGATATTCAAGAAGCAAGAAGTCGAAGATCAAAAAGGAAGAAGGACTCAACGTATGTGGTGCTTCGGTGAATCCGAGAGAGAGAGAGATAGAAAGGAACTTTTTTAGCACTATAAATAAACTTTAAAATAAATAATAATTATAAGGTTAATGGTTTAATTTTGAAAATTTGGCAAAAATGACTATAAGGGTTTGAAGTAAATTTATTATAAAATAAAGATATTGTTTTGGAGAAGGCGGCCAAAAGAAAGATTAAATAGTAATAGCCCATAACAACCTTGAATAATAATTAAACTAACACTTATGTTAATACGGGAAAAGAAAATTAAAAGACTTCTGTACAAAGAAGAGAAAAAAAAAATTTAGTTTTGATTTAATTTTGATCATTCCAAGAACAATGCACATTGTTTATGAATGAAAATTTCCACTCTATTAATCCACACTCAACTATGTGTGTGTCAGTTTTTTTCAAATTGTGTATATAACACATAATAAAAGACGATCTAATGAATATAGGAGAATTTGTAGCATGACTCTTTTATAAGTTTTGATTCCTAGCATTTGAAAAAAAAATGAGCTGGAAGACTACCACATATCAGTCATTGAAAACAATGAGCTGAAGGATCCTCCTGAGCCATGTATATATATTAGATTTTTTCAAATTGCGTTTATAACACGTAATAAAAGTTGATCTAATAGATATGGGAGAGTCTATAGCATGACTCTTATATAAGTTTCGTTTGATAAAATTTAAAAAAGAAAAAAAAATAATAAATAATTTGAGTCTTATAGAGCCATATGAACCCACAAACCGAGAGCCCACATGACTAATAATCACGCTCTATTCAAGTTGATATGAGAGACTTTGTAGCATGACTCTTATATACGTTCCGTTTCCTAAAATACGTTCCGTTTCCTAAAATTTAAAAAAAAAAAGAAAAGAAAAAGAAAAGTTTATTTGAGTCTGTCAGACAACCACAAGACCATCTCAACCATTAGAAACAATGAGCTAAGAACGATCCTCTCCTGCCATATGAACCTAGAAACCAAGCCCACATGGCTAATAATCACGCTCTGGTCAAGTGGTCATAGTTCATCCACCAGACTTTAGTTCTTGTCTCCTTAGCGCCTAAGGACATAGATGTACGAGCCTATAGAACAGATCCTGTTCAAGTAAGGTCGTGACTATAGTACTAATTTCTCCCATATAATAATAATCATACGATTTCTTAAGTTGTCCATGTGGGATACAAACAATGTGAATCTTCTAAAGGGAATGACATCTAGCTATTTGAAAAATAATAAGAATATAGCTATTAATATAGTCAATTGAATTGTATGTTTTTCCATCACAGATTTCTCATTTGTGAATTTCTTCTCAATAAACAATTAAAAGAAATGATCTGTTTGAAGTATTCTGAGAAGAGGGTTGAGAAATAGAACAGAGGTGCTTGAAATTATGGGCATTCTGGTTCAAGAAAAGAAGTAGCGCGAAAAGTCCGGCTACCTTGTCTCTAAATTTTCATTTGAAGTGGGGGAGTGCTCCAACGTTGAATGAACGTTAAATTTATGTTCCCCTTACACTAACTAACCCTATATATAAAACGGGAATGAGAAAAAGAGAGAGGAAGGAGCACTAAAAGATCAAAAAGGAAGAAGAAAGAAACAAGGAAGAAGAGGGGAGAAAAAGCAATGAGGGGTTTAGGAAACTCTAGCAATTAATTGCTGCTGGGTATGGGTTACAAAGTGAACTGTTGCTCTACTACATGGGGGCACTTGTGATATTCAAGAAGCAAGAAGTCGAAGATCAGAAAGGAAGAGGGACTCAACGAATCCGAGATAGAGAAATAGAAGGGAACTTCAAGCAAAGGAGAAAGGCTTGGTTCTTTGTTTTGTGTGAGAATAATGATAGATTTCTTTGTACCGCTAGTGTGGCTTTTATAAAGGCTTGATTTTCTGTGAGATATTGTGAAGAAAACGTACGTGAGGAATTAGAGAGATATATATATAGAAGAAGCTAGGAAAACAATGAGAAAAGGAAAGGGAAAGTGGTTAAAATAAAAAATAAAAAGAATACTAGTTGGGATTGTCACTTTTGCTCTTATTCAAATAAAAAATAAAAATAAAAATAAAAAGAATATGAGAGTGGTCAAAATTTGTGTTTTTATTTTTTATTTTTCCATTTTTTTTTTCAAAAAAAAGAAATGTAACTTCAGTATTCTCATAAGATTGATTCAAGAAATCAAATTGGAATAAGAAAACATCTTTTACTAAAAATAATAAAATCATTTCTAATACTTTTTAACATGATCAAAAAAATTTATTAAAAATAATAATTCTTTTATTATAAATAATAATTCTTTGATTAGAAATAATAAATTCGTTTGTTATTAAAAATATCAAAATTCTTTTTTTTTGTTAAAATGATAAAATTTATTTTTATTAAAAAACTAATAGATTTTTTATTGAATTTTTATTGAAAATAATAAATTTAACTGAAATAAGAAAATATTTTCAATAAAATTCATTTTCGGTGAGTTTTATTTTTTAAGAAAAAAATTTCCATGAGAATCCCATTCCTACGAAAGTGAATACCTAACTAAGCTTCTCCACCCTCCAATCCAAGCCCTCAGATTTCTTTTCACACCATCCATTTCTTCAAGTTTCATCAACATATTACTATTCTCCTTCTTTTTGCATAATAATTTCTCATTTTAACCTTGTTTTTCTGTTCTCTACAAAAATAAGATTGACAAGAATTATCTAAAGTTTATTATTGATGTATGAAATATGAATTTACAATTAAACTGGGGCATTAAACTCAAAAATAATAAGTAAATAATGAAATAAATGATGTATATAATTTTAACACATCATTTATTTTCAAAAACCTCCAATAAATATATGTTTCATACAGTCAAAAACATATTTTCTCGAAATTTCACCTTTTTTTTTTGTAATGTAGTCCCTCAGGCTAGTTTACACGCATAACAAAAACTTAATAACATCTAGAAACGAGCACCACTAAGAAAACATGGTGATATCCTACTCAATAATATGAGAGCATCTTCAAACGTGGCCAAGACATATTCAACTAAACAAATTTAGTAACATTTCTGCACACTACTATTAATTATAATAACATGTTTGTTCATATTTAAATTTTCTTTGTAGCCACGAAATGTAGGTTTTATAACTGAATGGTTATAGAGTATTGCATCTATGAAATATGTTATGTATATAGCTAAATAACATAAAAATAAGTTTTTTGATAAAAATAAACTTGGGCCGCAAAAGATTTATTTGGTATATTCTAAAGAAATATAAGATCATCAAGTGAATAAGAATTTGTAGTTAATATATCTTTATCAACGTGACAAATATTATAATTTTTTTTTTCATTTCAAATAGAAAGATTTTAAAAGGAAAATAAAATCAATTAATTGTAATATATATATTTAAGACTAGTATATGCACATGTGCATTTGAACATGTTTTATTTATTAATTAAAGTTTACTTTAATTTAGAATTAAAATTTTAATTAAGGTTACAATTAATATTATTATTGTTATTTTGCTATATATATTAATATTATTTATGTTAAACAAATAAGAATATAATTTTCGTTTATGAATAGAAAGAAGGTAAAAATAATAATAAAATGCTAAAATAAAAAAGGGTAGAAAAAAGAAATTAAGTATAAAATTTCCTTGAAAATAAGAAAAATGAAAGAAGTTTAGCACTATAAATAATCTTTAAAATAAATAATAATTATAAGGTTAATGGCTAATTTTGAAAATTTGGCAAAAATGACTATAAGGGTTTGAAGTAAATTTATTATTAAATAAAGATATTCTTTTGGAGAAGGTGGCCAAAAAAAGATTACATAGTAATGACCCATAACAACCTAGAATAATAATTTAACTAACACAAATGTTAATATGGGAAAAGAAAATTAAAAGACTTTTGTACAAAGAAGAGAAAAAAATAAAATAAAATTGAGTTTTGATTTAATTTTTATCATTCCAAGAACAATGGACATTGTTTATGAATGAAAATTTCCACTGTATTGATCCACACTCAACTATGTGTATGTGTTAGTTTTTTTCAAATTGTGTATATAACACATAATAAAAGACGATCTAATGAATATAGGAGAATTTGTAGCATGACTCTAATATAAGTTCTGATTCCTAGCATTTAAAAAAAAAATGAGCTGGAAGACAACCACATATCAGCCATTGAAAACAATGAGCTGAAGGATCCTCCAGAGCCATGTATATATATAGGAGATTTGTACTGTGTACTGTATTTCCGCCGGTTTAGGCGCGCTCGGACGGGGCATTGCCCAAATAGTAAAAATTTCAAATAGTTTTTTTTTTTTTTTTTTTGTGAAATACAGGGTATTACAACCTCTCTTTTGGACAATTCTATTAGTCTAGTGGGAATTGGTTCCCTGCTAGTGAAAGTTGGTCCTTCCCTTGAGGCCATTCGTTTGTTGAAAGGAAAATAAATTGTGTGAAAGACACAAAATATATTCCTAACATTTTTAAGATTTATGCCATCATGAAATTTTCTTCATTAGTGAGTTAATGCAAATCATATATAGGTGTTTTTAATCCAAATCTTAACTATATATAAAAGTCATATATATAGAGTGATAAATTATTATTATAATTTTTTTTTTAAATTGTTATGAGGATTTTGGTTTGGTAATAAATTGTTTTCGAAAAAAAAATTCAAAATTTTATTTTATTATTTTTATTTTATTTTTTTTTTCGAATATGTATTTTTTAAAAAAAAAAAATTTCAAATTTTTTTTTTCCGAATATTTATTTTTCGAAGAAAAAAAATTTTCATTTTTTTTTTGTTTTTTTTTGTTCCGAATATTTATTTTTCGGAAAAAAAAAATTCAAATTTTTTTTCCGAATATTTATTTTTTGGAAAAAAAATTTCAATTTTTTTTTTTTCGAATATTTATTTTTCAAATTTTTTTTTTTATTTATTTATTTTTATTTTTTTATACGTACCTCATATACACTAATGTATATAGATACATATATACAATAATAACTACACATAAAGTTTCTAATAAATTATGACTATATGTATATTTAAATCAAACTATATAAAAATCATATAGTTTTCTAGATATATAATTAATACAAATCTCAACTATATATATAATTGACGTATTTATATATAGTTCTAGAGATATATATATCTAATAACATTTTTCTTTTCCTAATTTGGTAGACTTGGGCGGGCCGTGGACCGTACGCTCTGATACCATTAAATATTGAACTGGTTGAATTAGACAAACAACTTAAAGAATTAGAGAGTAATGGCTTCATCCGAAAGAGTTCATCACCCTGGGGCGCTCCAGTTCTGTTTGTTCGCAAAAAGGATGGTTCGTTACGACTTTGCATCGATTATCGCAAGTTGAATAACGCCACCATCAAGAACAGATATCCGTTGCCCAGGATTGATGACTTATTCGACCAACTTTGCGAAGCCAAATACTTCTCTAAGATTGATTTACGGTCTGGTTATCACCAACTCCGAATCCGAGAGTCCGACATTCCCACGACGGCGTTCAGAACTCGGTACGGTCATTACGAATTCTTAGTTATGCCGTTCGGTCTAACAAATGCCCCTGCTGCATTCATGGATTTGATGAATCGCATATTCAGGTTATACTTAGACCGGTTTGTGGTGGTTTTTGTCGACGACATCTTGATCTATTCCTCAACCGAGGAAGACCATAAAATACATTTGAAGATCGTCCTCCAGACCTTACAAAGACACCAACTGTATGCAAAGTTGAGTAAGTGCGAATTTTGGGCGCAGAGAGTTCAATTCCTAGGCCATGTGGTTTCAGGCAATGACATTGAGGTCGATCATTCTAAGGTTGAAGCAGTTTTAAATTGGAAGCAGCCTACCACTGTTACTCAGATTAGGAGTTTTCTTGGTTTGGCTGGCTATTACAGACGCTTCATCAAGGACTTTTCAAAGATTGCTGAACCTATGACCAAGCTCACTCGAAAAGACGTGCGCTTCATCTGGACTCCCTCCTGTGGAGCCTCATTCCAGGAATTGAAGAAACGCCTCACGACAGCACCTGTACTTATTATTCCAAGAAATGGAATTGGTTTTTCATTATACACCGATGCCTCTCTCCAAGGCTTAGGTGCCGTACTAATGCAAGAAGGCCAAGTTGTTGCATATGCCTCCAGGCAACTGAAGATTCATGAGGGTAATTACCCAACCCATGACTTGGAACTTGCAGCTGTTGTGTTTGCACTGAAATTATGGCGTCATTACCTATACGGTGAACGGTTCGAGGTCTTCTCAGATCATAAGAGTCTTAAGTACATATACACTCAGAGAGACCTAAACCTCCGCCAAAGAAGATGGTTAGAATTCTTGAAAGACTATGACTTCCAACTCCAGTACCATCCCGGAAAGGCCAATGTTGTGGCCGATGCTTTGAGTAGAAAACCTTATGTTGCTTGCACTCTTAACTATGAAATGGGAAAATTGGCTACAGAGATAGAGAACTTTGGCATATGCTCTGCCCTGATTCCGTTGACCCTGGTTCTGTTGGGTCGGCCTGGGTTGGGCATTAGCAGCAGGTGGTGCTTGTTGGACTGGAATAGCCGGAATAGGTTGCTGAAGGTGCGGACAAAGATGTTTTACATGGCCTTTCTGGCCGCAGTTGTAACAAGTCGGCCTGTACTGCTGATGGGTTTGCTGGCCATTCTGATTATTGTGCTGGCCTTGTTGATTGTGGTGTCGGCCACCACCTCTGCCATTGCCGTTGCTACGACCACCTCTTCCATAACGACCGCCACGGCCATGATTTCGGAAACCCTGGTGGTTAGAGTTAAAAGGTTCAGCCGCATGTGTTGTGCCTTCATTCGTCGAAACCGGGGCTGGGAGGGCTGGGTTTTGATTGTAGTATGGCTTTTTCCTGTTGCCCTGTTGTGAGCCTTGTGGGAAAAATGTTGCAGGTCGTTTGCCCTTATTCATTCGCTGTTCTTGTAAGAGCTTCTCTTGTTCAAAGCTCATGGCCTTGTCAACAACCTCCTTGTAAATCTTGATGTCCAAGATCGACAAGGCTTGCCGAATGTCATGGCGAAGGCCGTTATAAAATTTTTCAGACTTATCTCGCTCCGTTGAGATGGTGGAGAGAGAGTAGACGGATAACTCTTTGAATTTGCCAGCATATTCTCGGACGGTCATGGTGCCTTGGTATAACTTAGCAAATTCCTGTCGCTTCTGTTTGGTCACCGCGCTCGGAAAATACTCATCTATAAACATTGACTCGAACTGTTGCCAAGTCATATCGGCTATATTGACCCTTGGGTCTTCTTTCACTGTGATCCACCATGTGTTTGCGGCACCAACAAGTTGGTAGGTTGCTAGTGGAATTTTGCGAGTCTCATCGACTCCCATTGCATCAAGAGCCTTCTTTGACTCATCTAGCCACTTTTGCACCCCATCAGGATCAATGGTGCCATCGAAAGTAAGAGGTTGTAGTCGCTTGTATTTAGTAATCTGATCGGTTTGAGCTTCCGACCCAAATTTTATAGGTGCTTGTACCATGGCAACCTGACTGGCTGCAGTCTCACGAACGGCAGTTTGAACAGTGACCTTCATTGCCTCAATAAATCCAGCGAAGAAGGGTTCAATGCTTGAAGGCATGGCAAAAGGTGTGGGTGGGGGTGGAATTGCCTGCCCAGATGTAGTGGCAGTGGTGGGTGTGGCCTGTGCTGTTGTCGGAGGCGGCGGTTCCTGAATCTCAGGAGGTGCCTCAACTGTCGGACGAACAGTACGTGGCCTTCCTCTCTTCCTGGTTTGCATTTTCTCACTGGCAAGGAGAAAAGAAAACCAAGATTAAGAAACTGTAGGTAAGTATAATGTTATAGTATGCTCAGCAACAATTTCGAGAGTACTGTAATATGAAAATCACATATTTTTCTAAGTAGAGTGTAAAGTTGTTGTTGAGGAATCAAAGAATCTTATATATCTCGTATGTGTGGCCATGGTGTTAAAACAAACAAGGTTAGAATGTTTATATAATAAGTAGAAAACTTTGCAAATATTTAAAAAGATTTGGTTTTTGTGTTTGTGAACATACATATATTTCATTGAAAATCCATACGAGTCATAAGAATTCTAAGATTTGCCTCGGTAAATAGCCTGAGCTAACGTTCTATCGCAATCTTATGCATTCATACGCTTATGCTTAGTTTGTTCAATTATTATCCAAGTTCATATGTCCCATACCACATGAATTCAGTAATAAGGGTGGAAACCAAGTTAAGTTGTATGAACACGGTCTCTAAAAACATTGGCTGAATAGAAGTTCACTAATAGTATCGTCCAAATTTACTCGTCCCATACCGTGTAAACTTAGTGATAATATTAGTAATGCAACTTTCTCCAAATGTTTCTTGTCACACAAGGTCATGGGTTTTCTTACTTCCACATTTTATTTAGTATCATCCAATTTTGTTGTGTCCCATACCACTCCAAAGTTAGTGATACAAAAGAAAGAATGGTTGTAAGTCGGCCCACCAAAGATAGTCTTAAACAAAACATTTCATTCATATATAATAGAAAAATTTACATTGCCAGTAATCAATTTTGACGTTCTTGCCTACTACCATTCCTTCGAGATCTACTGTTATGTACAGAATGACTACTAACAGAAGGTTGAGAGTTTGCCCGCTCTGCGTTGGAGTTTTGCAAACGAGTTAATACATGATTGTGGCTCTCTTTCAGTGCAGCAATATTGGATGCCATTTCATCTAACCGTTCAAGTAGGTTAGTCGGTTGTCCCATTGGTGGTTGATGGGTTGGTTGTCTCGTAGGTGAAGGGTAGGCCATAGGCATTTGAGGAAAGTATTGGTTGTATGGGTGATTCATAGGTGGAACGTAGCTGTATTGATTGTGCGGAGATCCCCTAACTGGAACCCCTTGGATAATTTGATTTGTTTGAGATGAAAAAGTTGGAAACAATGGGCTCATTGGAATGTTTGGTCCTCCAAGATTTGGTGAGGCCCAGTACTGTTGTTGTTGGTTTACAGCAACTTGTGGAACGGGCTGATACTGTACCGCAGAAGGTGGAAATCTTTGGTACGAAGTGTTGCCTTGAGTTGGCACGTTCCAAGTTGGTGGATTTGCTTGTGGACCTTGTCTATCATGACTTTGTAGTGGCGAATTTAGTGTGGCATATAATTCTTCATCAGTAAGTGGTGGATCAATTGGATCAGTATTCAGGGCTGGGTTTGATGTAGGATTGGGATTTGAATCATTATTTGGGCCGTCTCTGACAGACATCTTGCGTCGACATTTGCGAAGGCAACGCCCGTGCTTGTCCTTCATTCTTTCGGCAGTTCTGTTTGTCGTGCCGAATACCTCTTCGTCAGTTACCCCTCCACTTGTGCCATAGGTCTTGAAGATAGAGGATGCTGTAACTGGTTCAGTGATCAGCTTTGACGTTCCATCGAAAGTGTCAACGTTTGCCTCGGAAAGTATCCTCATAATCAAGACTCCGTAACCGAGGAATTCCTTCGTGAAAGGGTTTTGAATTACCCTTAACATTTGTTGGATGATGATGTGTGGTAGGGACACCTTTATTTTCTTCTCTATGCAATACAACACAAGGAGTTGGGCCCTTGACATAGTGCCCCTAGTGCCCCTTTCTGGCAAGATGTTGCCGTATACAATCTTTCCGAGGCCGACAAGTGATGGCTTAAGATGATTGTTTGGGAGGTTGGTGTATGTTGATTGGGTGTATGGCTCTTTGGCGAGGGAAGTGAACAGTTGTGCATTAGATTCGGCGATCGCTGCAACTGTCTGGGGGTCATGTGGATCAATAATCATTTCCTCAATCGGGATCTCCAAAAGGCGAGCAATAATCTCGATATTGATAGGAATTGTCGTTCCCATGATTGTTGTCTCTAAGTGAGGGCTGAACTCATCTCCGTGAAGTCCCACGTAAGTCATGGCTTCATAGAAGGATCGGACCAAGTTGTAAGAGACTTGACCCTCAACGTTGGTTATATTTAACCAATCCAGTGTTGCGAGTTTGTCATGAAGGATTGGACGGAGGCGGAGATCGTTATTGTCGATGCTCCTCATGGTCACAACCTCTCTTTTGGACAATTCCGTTAGTCTAGTGGGAATTGGTTCCCTGCTAGTAGAAGTTGTTCCCTCCCTTGAGGTCATTCTGAAAGGAAAATAAATTTGTGTGAAAGACACAAAATATATTCCTAATATTATTAAGATTTATGCCTTGTCTGCTAGACATTATTTTCGAGTTTTCTGTTGATGTTTATGCCATCATAAAATTTTCTTCATTAGTGATTAGATGTATATATGTCGTATTCACATGTATAGACATATTTAATCATAATTATATATATAGTTTTCATAAAGCAACTATATATATATTTGAAATTTAGACTATATAAAAATCAGATATAGTTATTTTTAATCTTAACTATATATAGAAGTCATATATAGTTTTAGAAATTTTAAATAATAATTTTATTTATTTTTTTCGAAAAAATATTTTTCGAAAAATAAAAATTTTTTTTTTCGAATTTTTTTTTTCGAATAAATAATTTTCGAAAAATAATTTTTTTTTCGATTTTTTTTTTTTTTTTATACGTACCTCATATACACTAATGTATATAGATACATATATTCAATAATAACTACACATATAGTTTCTAATAAATTATGACTATATGTATATTTAAATCAACTATAATTTCTTTCCCTAATTTGGTAGACTTGGGCGGGCCGTGGACCGTACGCTCTGATACCATTAAATGTCACACCCCGCCCGGACGCGCCTAAACCGGCGGTACACTCTCGGACGGGGCGCGCATTTGGAACAATCATAATGGTAATAACAGAGTACGCAGCGGAAATACAATACACAGTACAAATCTGATTTCATATAATTCAAAATACTTTTGTACATAAAATGGTCAAGGGAACATACTCCCAAAATCCCCAATGATTCATACAAAGGGTACAAAATGTGGGCCCCATAACCTGCACCCAGTCCACCCTAATTTCCTGTGAAAGATTTGATAATATTGGAGTGAGCTTAACGCGCTCAGTGGGTAAATAGTGCATGAGTATAACAATTAATAAAGCATACTTCAATATCAAATATCTTAAATACACATGTAAGCATCATAATCAATCAATATGTATGTATGCATGACACCGTCACGTACTAATGGTTTGATGAGCGTACATCGCCTGAGTTCACGTACTGGTGTCCTTCCCCGGGCGAAGCCAGGTTCTCACTGTACGTCCCTCCTCAGGAACGATGCTCTGGATTCACGTACTGATGTCCCTCCCCGGCGTAGCCAGGTTCACATGTACGTCCCTCTCCAGAGAAATAATATGAATAGTGAGCAACGCTTCTAACTATTCTATGAGTCATAAACCATATACGTCCCTAGGTGGTGATATGTATGATGCCAATGCATGAACTAGTCTAGTCTACTGGTCTGGACTTTTCTTGACATTTAGACTGACTTTGGCATCGTCTAGTGATCCTTATTAGGGTCGGTATCACGACGTGCAAGGTTAGGACATTCAGGTCATAAACATTATTGATATAATGCAGTGTAAATGAATAGTAGATATAATAATAATTGAATGTAAACTTTAATAAAAGTTATAAAACACGCAAACCTATGTTTCGTTCCCCACCTTCAGATCTGGTGCTTTTCTCCGGACGGAACTTCGTTGCACCGCTTTCAGATCTGGCACTCTCCTCCAGACAGAAATTTGTTGCACCACACCGGGAGTCTCAAAGACTAAAAACTTAGAATGCGTAGAAAGGAGAAGAAAAATCACAAGAGAAGGTGATTTGGTGTGAGAAATGAGAAATGAGGAGGTTTCTTATATAGAGATTTTTGCGCCTGAACGTTCTGGCAGGCGCCTGAACGTTCTGGCATGGCGCCTGAACGTTCTGACAGGCGCCTGAACGTTCTGGCAGACGCCTGAACGTTCGGGCGTTGCCCAAATAGTAAAAATTTCAAATAGTAAATTTTTTTTTTTTTTTTTTGTGAAATACAGGGTATTACAGATGTTGTGTGGGAACAACAGAGAAAAGAGATGAGAGAAATAGTCAAAATGATAATTAAAGAGGGGAAAAGCATTGAACTATACAGTGAAGCTGACATTGAGGAGTCTTTTTTGAAGTGTGTTATTAATTGTCAACGCAGAAAATGGTCATTGCATTATTATTCATAATATACAGATAGATTAATGGATATAGCAATAGATATATAGAGTAGAGGTACATGTGTCTTTAAATTATTTGTTTCACAAGAAAATAATGTTACCTACTATTGTATGTTGAGCTAAAGAGTTGTACATGTGACATTTTTTATTTAACAGGTTTTGTTTATATCAATCTCTTGCATTTATTCACATGTCACGTCACTTGTCTTATATTAAGGGAATATATTTCTTTTCATACAGTTATCACTAGCCTAGCTAGCTAGAATTAAAGAAATCAATATTAAAATATACAAAAAAGTGAGGACATCACCAAAATAATGACAAAAATTGTTTAAAATGACACTTGGTTCCCAAATGTATCAAATTATATCTATAGGGACCCCAAACAATTAAAAAACACCCCATATTTGATATTATAGAACTTAATCTTTTAAAAGTAAAATATGCATATAATAAAACATGCCCCTAGTCATGGTAGGATGGTGGAAATTGTGCCATTTATAATGTAGCTATATAGATGGGAATATGTTGAAGCTAGTCTTTTAAAAGTGAAATAAAACTCATTTAAAAGAAATCAGGAAAAGACATTACAGGAGAAACCCTTGATAAATATACTTCTTCTATAAATGTATCAAAAGGACAAAAGATAGAAGAAAAAAATAATATAGACATAAATTAGTAAAGATAGAAAATCTTTTAACGGTAAATTTCTTTAATTTTAAATTAAATAAAGTAAAAGAAATTTTTAGTTCATCATATAATAATAATTCCATGACTTTTAATTATTATTAGTTCATAGACAAAAGGAGAGATAAGAGATTTAGTTATCAAAATCAGGGTAAAAAAAAAAAAGCCTTCTCCATATCATTTGTACAGTAAGATTGGTCAGTTGCCTATAATTTTCTTTTATAATATTATAATAAATGGTTGTTCAATAACTTTTTCATGAGAAGAAAATTAAAGAAATTTATTCATATAGATATATATGATATTGGCATGTTTTAAAATCGAAAACTATCAATATAAAATACATGGTACAGTAATTTCTAAGGTAGTGAAATTTCATACTAAAAATTTAAATAAAAATAACCCAATTTACCTTCTTTTCTTCTTCTTTTTTGTCACCATTACCCATTACATGTGAGTTAATGATGAATTATTGTTCGATCTGCTACTGAACTCATCAGATTTATGTCGGATCTTCATCTGTGTAATCCGAGATATAATAATATTGTTTAGACCTTATATAGAGAAGAACTGGACATAAAGATGACAGTTTGACTTAAGAAAAGAACTTTAAAAGCCTACTCTATGATCAATTTAGTGCAATGATTTCTCATTATATGGTGTCACTTCCTTACTTATTTCAAGATACTTATAGTACTACCCTACATACTACTACTACCACACCTATAGTGATTTTAATATCAATTCCAATGCAACTAATACCTATATACTCAACCTATACACCAAGTTCTTTCCCCTTCTCTCAAATAAAACCCAACATACAAAAAATAATCAATGTATTTCATATACCATGCACGTCAACCTTGTTTTTGAAAAGGACATTATCATTATTCAAGTTTATATATAAGCATATGATATGATGTTGATAACAATATAAGTTTTGCCATTATTCAATTGGTAACAAGAGTATTTGCAATAATTCTAACTCTAGAAATGTAGCAACACTCAAGTTATAAAAAATAAAATTCTTCGTTTGAATATTATATAATAGTAAGAAGGAGATTAGGAGCAAAGGAAAGTGAGAATAAACATGTCCAAATTGAGTTCAAAAAGTCATGTGAACATTACATGTAAAATATCGAATGAAACAAAATGGTACAAGTAACTACAGTCTTTGAATGGAAAAATAATATTATTGTTTATCTTCAATATTCACTTCCAAGATTTACAAGAAACAATTTTTCTTCTCTTCTCTCCACAACCTAAAAAAGTTAGTACCACCCATTAGTTTATTGACTAAAATAACTTTTTTTTTTTTAAAAAAAAACACCTTTAGAAACCAAAGAACAACCCTTAAAGTATTCAAAATATTTAAGCAGAATTGAAGTCATCAATCAATTACTTGAGGTGTTTTCATGAAGGAATCGATGTATGAAAAATCAAGCAAATCCGAAACTATTTAAGTTCAAACCTAACCAGATGAAATAAAAAACATAAATTTGCCACCAAGATTCTAAATCTGCAATTTAATTGAAGAATTAGCAATTCAAATATTCTAAAAGAAAAGCCTAAATTGAAAAATGAGAAGTAAAACAGATTTAATGACTGAATTGTACCAAAAACAAAAGAAGATATTATGATTCTATAACTCTAACCCTAAAAAAATTGTAGAAGAAAGAATCAAGATTGTAGATATTAGTTATCTTCCTTCTGCTGCACATGTTCAAAAGCACATGTGACTTAAATCTATTGTATGAAAAATAAAATTGAATATAGTTTAATTGACTTAATCTGAATATGTATTCTAATTTGTTTTTTTTTTCTCAAGATCAAGAGACCCTATTTGCCCAAAAAGAAATTTAGATATAAAAAAATAAAAGCTTACTTCTTCTTCTTTTTGTAGATTGAAGACTCGACCGACAAAAATCCACCAACCGCATCAATATTATAATTTGCTTGGTGTGCTCGATCTTTCACACTTTTATTGCATGACTAAAGATCTTCCTCCTGCTATATATGTCACACCCCGCCTGAACGCGCTTAAACCGGCGGTACACTCTCGGACGGGGCGCACATTTGGAACAATAACAATGGTAACAACAGAGTGCGCAACGGAAATATAAAACATAAGTACAAATCTGATTTCATTTAATTCAGAATATTTTTGTACATAAAATGGTCAAGGGAACAGACTCCCCAAAATCCCCAATGGATAACACAACGGGTACAAAATGTAGACCCCATAACCTGCACCCAGTCCACCCTAATTTCCTGTGAAAGATTGGATAATAATGGAGTGAACTTAACGCGCTCAGTGGGTAAATAGTTCGTGAGTATAACAATTAATAAAGCATACTTCAATATCAAATATCTTAAATTCACATGTGAGCATCATAATCAAACAATATGTATGTATGCATGACAACGTCTCGTAATGGTTTGATGAACGTACATCGCCTGAGTTCACGTACAGGTGTCCTTCCACGGGCGTAGCCAGGTTCTCACTGTACATCCCTCATCAGGAATGATGCTCTGGATTCACGTACTGATGTCCCTCCCCGGGCGTAGCTGGGTTCTCATGTACGTCACTCTCTAGAGAAATAATATGAATAGCGAGCAATGCTCCTAACTATTCTATGAGTCATAAACCATATACGTCCCTATGTGGTGATATGTATGATGCCAATGCATGAACTGGTCAAGTCTACTGGTCTGGTCTTTTCTTGACATTTAGACTGACTTTGAAAACGTCTCGTGATCCTTATCAGGGTCGGTATCACGACGTACAAGTTTAGGACATTCAGTATTACATGTATAAGCTGAAAGCTTTCAATAAGACCAACTAGATTAGTCCCCATTTGAAAGGTGAGACACAAAGTTTGCTTAAATACCAATCGCCTAGAGTAGCCCGCTGCCTCCCGTTCGCTATTTAAAGTTACTGAGGACAAGACCGAGTCTAGTTGAGTCAAATTGACCACAAATCCGACATTATAACAGTATAATACGTGAATTGCAAGTGTACAGGCATAAGTGCGACAATATAAACATTATATGACATAATGCAGTGTAAATGAATAGTATATATAATAATAACTGAATGTAAACTTTAATAAAAATTATAAAACACGCAAACCTTTGTTTTGTTCCCCACCTTCAAATAAGAACTTCTTCTTTTTCAGATCTGGCGCTTTTCTCTGGATAGAACTTCGTCGTACTGCACTGAGAGTCTCGGACAGAGAGTCTCAAAAGACTAAAAACTCAATATGAGTGAAAAGATGAGGAAAAATCACAATTTGGAGTGAATTTTGTGTGAAAAATGAAGAGGAGAAGGTTGGTTTATATAGAGTCTTTGGCGCCTGGAAGTCCAAGCGGGCTGCCTGGACTTCCGGGCACATATGCCCAAAAATTATTTATTTATTTATTTATTTATTTATTTATTGTGAAATACAGAGTATTACACTCTACCCCCCTTAAAGGGATTTCGCCCGCGAAATCAATTCAAGTAGTTATGATGGTTATGTGCTTAAGATCCACTGCCGGCGTCATCTCTTGCGAGTTCAGGATAGTGCTTGTATGGTCCCTGAATCGCACTGTAGCCGGTGGAATCCTCATCATCATAAAACCATAGAGAGCAAATGGAATCGGACTCATCCTCTGAAGGTTCCAACATTTGCATAACAGATGGTGGTGGAGGGCGATGGTTACATCGTTTGAGGGGAGGTAGGTTGAGCGGTGGAATACTTTTTCATGTTGTTATTCGAATTCGACCTCTTGGCAATTTTGGTAGAAGGTCCTGCCAAGTGAAACAATGTATTAAGATAAGTGTAACAATGTTTCATCATTTCATTGATAAGCGAAAATAGTACAATGTATCACTTCATCAGTTGGTACTAGAAAACAATTCAGGGTATTTTTGTTTAATTGTTGCTTCTAGTTCCCATGTTGCTTCCTTTATGCCGTGGTGATCCCAGAACACTTTCACAAGTGGTATGTAACTATATTACTATATATATATATTTCTTCTTCTCTTCTCTCCGCAACCTAAAAAAGTTAGTACCACCCATTAGTTTATTGACTAAAATAGCTTTAAAAAAAACACCTCTAGAAACCAAAGAACAACCCTTAAAGTATTCAAAATATTTAAGCAGAATTGAAGTCATCAATCAATTACTTGAGGTGTTTTCATGAAGGAGTTGATGTATGAAAAATCAAGCAAATTCGAAACTAATTAAGTTCAAACCTAACCAGATGAAATAAGAAACATAAATTTGCCACCAAGATTCTAAATCTGCAATTTAATTGAAGAATTAGCAATTCAAATATTCTGAAAGAAAAGCCTAAATTAAAAAATCAGAAGTAAAACAGATTTAATGACTGAATTGTACCAAAAACAAAAAAAGATATTACGATTCTATAACTCTAACCCTAAAAAAATTGAGGAAGAAAGAATCAAGATTGTAGATATTAGTTATCTTCCTCCTGCTGTACATGTTCAAAAGCACATGTGACTTAGATCTATTGTATGAAAAATAAAATTGAATATAGTTTAATTGACTTAATCTGAATCTGAATTCTAATTTGTTTTTTTTTTCTCAAGATCAAGAGACCCTATCTGCCCAAAAAGAAATTTAGATATAAAAAAAGAAAAGCTTACTTCATCTTCTTTTTGTAGATTGAAGACTCGACCGACAAAAATCCACCAACTGCATCAATACTATAATTTGCTTGGTGTGCTCGATCTTTCACACTTTTATTGCATGACTAAAGATCTTCCTCCTGCTATATATGTTCAAAAGCTTAGATGACTTAGATATTTTGTGTGGAACATAAAATGGAATAAAGTTTAATTGACTTAATTTTGAATTCATATTGTAATTTGTTTTTTTGTTTTTCAATATAAGGAGATCCTATCTGCCAAAGAAAAAAAATTTAGATATAAAAAATAAAAGCTTACTTCTTTGTCTGTATGTAAATTGAAGATTTAACTGGCGAAAGTCCACTGAGCCAAAAGGACGTGCACAGAATGGCAACAAATTTCATTTTGTAACTGAAAAAAAAAAAGAATTAGGTAAGGTTAAGGAGAGATGAAAAGGGGGAATGTTGAGAAAGAAAACAAAAGAAGAAAGAGACAAAAGAAAAGAAAAAAAAAATAGTGAGAGGTATTGATAGTGAAATATACCAAATTGAAGGAAAAAGATGGAAAATTGAAATAAACCGTGACACTCCGTAAATCCCCTCTAAGAATGCTGAGGTGGCGCTCTGAAACGCGTTATTATATATAGTTATAGATATATACCAAAAGCATTGTTATGATTACACGGTAGTATGTGAAGGGGATGGGATGGGGTTTTATGTATTTTAGTATATTTTTTTGATTTACTTTAATTTTAAACTATTTATATATATTATTATCTTCATTGTTTTTTTTTATAGGGAGAAGATGCCTCCCTCTCCAACTTCATCTCCTTCTTCTTTTTCTTCGTCTTCTTCTCTCCCAACCAACTATCTAGTTCAACTAGGATAAGACTACATTTCTCCTGATTCGACTGGGATGCAACTAAATATTTTCAATTTGACTAAGAAGCCTATAGGCATTCTTGATTCGACTACAACTATACAAGGCCAAAGACCTAATTCTATAAATACCCCATCACCCTTAAGAGGGAAGATACTTAATTTTCTACACAATTGGGCTCCCCTATTCATGTACTCTTCTACCAGCTCTGAACTGACTTAGGCATCGGAGGGTCTTTGGCCGACACCACACCTGTATTCCTCACGATAGCTTGTGTTTATTCTTTTCTTTCTCAGATCATTTACTTCCGTTGACTTTTCCGACGCTCCAACAGGTTCCAAATCAGTATTTACTCTCCACCTCATCATTTACTATTATTGTCAAATCTTACACCAACACATAAAACGTTTTTATGTTCCCATTACACTAACTAACCCTACATATATATATATATATAACAGGGATGAGAAAAAAAGAGAGGAAGGAGCACTAAAAGATCAAAAAAGAAGAAGAAAGAAACAAGGAAGAAGAGGGGAGAAAAAACAATGAGGGGTTTAGGGAACTCTAGCAATTAATTGCTGCCGAGTATGGTTACAAAGTGAACTGTTGCTCTACTACATGGGGGCACTTGTGATATTCAAGAAGTCGAAGATCAGGAAGAGGGACTCAACGTATGTGGTGCTTCAGTGAATCTGAGAGAGAGAGACAGAAGTGAACTTTTTTAGCACTATAAATAATCTTTAAAATAAATAATAATTATAAGGTTAATTGTAACATCCCGTAGTTTTAATTAACTACGTACGTTGAAGTATGCGTATATCAAAATGTATAATACACGTATAAGTACCTTTAAATTCATGTGTACATGTGACAAAGGAATTTGAAACGGTCAAAAGTGAGTTCGGAATGTGATTTTAAATAGAAATTGATTTACAACACGTGTATGTCTCATGTGGATTGAGTGTATTGTTCATGGAACAGTACCGTGAACAGTACTCGTGTGTAATAAAAAAAATAAAAGAAGAGAGAGAAGAAATGAGTTGCTGAATGAAAGAAAGAAAAAAAAAACAGAGAGAAGAACGGACAAAACGAGAAGGAAAGAGGAGAGAAAAGGGAGAAACGTGAGATTCGCGCAAAATCGGGACCCGTGGTAAGCGATTTTTACTCTATTTCTTCGTGAAATTAATATCTAAGCTAGATGTTATGATTCTAGTGGAGTAATTTTTGTTGTGGAAGCCGTTTTACGGCGTTTCAAAAATTAGGGTTTTGACCCAACGTGAATGAAAATCCGTTAAGAAGGTTCGAAAACACTCCCTGGACTGTCGGGACCCCGAATATGTGGTTAGATTGAATTTATGTGTTCATTTGGAACTTTTATGGCTGTTGGAAGTTAGAGTGGATATTGGAGACTTTTTGAGTCATGCCCGATGAAACGCCAGTTTAAGGCTATAGAATGGTAGAATGCACTGTTGCGAGTGCATCGATGCTAAGTTCATGATTTTTGGAGACCGCTTGACAATTTTAGTACAATTTACATCTTTCGAATGAATAGTGATGACGTGAACAGTTACGTGAATAGTACTATGATCATATCCAGTGAATTACATGGAATTAGAATCCAATGAAACTCCGGTTTGAGATCATAGAATCGTAGAGAATTGAATTCCGGACGTTTCGATGTTAAGAACATGACTTGTGGATATGACATATGTTTTCATATGTATTTTAATGGTGAAATAACCCCATCTTAGCTGTTGAACCAGCTAGAAACGTTGAGTGTTAGTAATAGTATTTTGATGAGTTGAAATGATAATTCTCATGATAATCTATGGTTCATTTCAGTGTTTACATTGAGAGCTTAAGTGCATGGATAAATGATCTTGCGGACGCATTTTGATGGACGTTTATGGTTGCTCGATTTGACTTACAAACCCCGTGTAACCACTGTGAGTATAGTTTTCTTGATTTGGTTCTTGTATGGCATTGTACACATATAAAATGTTTGATTGTATGCATGTTATATTTATATCTAATGCATTGAGTTTTATGGATCATGCAAACTGATTTTAGCAATTGGAGTTTGTAATGATGTCATTTCGTTAGGAATTAGACCCGGATGAGGTTTTGCGAGCCTTCATTGTCAGTAGGCCTGTCCTAACAAGGGTTGCGATCCTTGAAATGACTGTGAATTGGGTAATGAGAGGTTGTGGTTACCATGTACGACCATACAAGGGTTAGACCCGCTCTCTTGCCTTGAAAGAAAATATATATGAATGAGCAATATTGTGTGCACGTATATTATTTTGATGACTGGTGCATGTGTGCTTTTGAAATGTTTTAAATCGATTTGATTTTCCATGTTTCCTAAAATGCATGCGATTGTCATGTCAAGAACTATATTCACTGATCTGTTGTTTGCTCACTCCATTCCCTCCAATATTTCAGGTATTGAGTCGAAGGGAAAAGGAAAAATTCGTGAGTGATAATCACGTGAGCCTTCGTCTGGTATGTGTATGTATGCTAGGAGGAAATATGTTATATGTTTGTTATTTTGATATGTATAATTATCACATATTATAGATATACTATCACCTAGACGGGTTGTGTGGTAATTGGGATGATGGAATGAGATGATCATAGATATTTATTAGGTGAGAATTTAATTTGTGGAATGAATGGAATGAATATGAGTGGAATGATCATATATATATATATATATATATATATATATATATATATTTGATTTGATTTGATTTGTGGAATATTAGGAATTTTTGTGGATGTCCGTTGAGACTGACAGTATATTGTATATTGTATATAGATATATACAGTATATAATACACTGTGCCGGTCATGACATTAGCCTACGTCAGGGGCGTCGTTACATTAATGGTTTAATTTTAAAGATTTGGCAAAAATGATTATAAGGGTTTGAAGTAAATTTATTATTAAATAAAGATATTGTTTTGGAGAAGGTAGCCAAAAGAAAGATTAAATAGTAATGGCCCATAACAACCTAGAATAATAATTTAACTAACACTTATGTTAATACGGGAAAAGAAAACTAAAGACTTTTGTACAAAGAAGAGAAAAATAAATAAATAAATTGAGTTTTGATCATTCCAAGAACAATGCACATTGTTTATGAAGGAAAATTTCCACTCTATTGATCCACTCAACTATGTGTATGTGTCAGTTTTTTTCAAATTGTGTATATAACATATAATAAAAGACGATCTAATGAATATAGGAAAATTTGTAGCATGAATCTTATATAAGTTCTGATTCCTAGCATTTAAAAAAAAAAAAAAGAGCTGGAAGACAACAACATGACTATATCAGCTATTGAAAACAATGAGCTGAAGGATCCTCCGAAGCCATGTATATATATAAGATTTTTTTCAAATTGCGTATATAACACGTAATAAAAATGATCTAATAGATATGGGAAAGTCTGTAGCATGACTCTTATATAAGTTCCGTTTGATAAAATTTTAAAAAGAAAAAAAAAACTGAGTCCTATAGAGCCATATGAACCCACAAACCGAGAGCCCACATGACTAATAATCAGGTTCTAGTCAAGTGGATATGGGAGAGTTTGTAGCATGACTCTTATATACGTTCCGTTTCCTAAAATTAAACAAAAAACTGTAATACTCTGTATTTCACAAAAAAATAAAAATAAAAAAAATTACTATTTGGGCAACGCCCGAACGTCCAGGCGCAATGCCAGAACGTTCAGGCATTGCGCCTGAACGTTAGATCAGGATATTTACCGAGGCAAATCTTAGACTTTTTATGACTCGTATGGCTTTTCAATAAAATATATGTATGTTCACAAAGACCACAGCCAAATCATTTTAAATACTTGCAAAGATTTGTACTTATTATATAAACGTTCTATCCTTGTTTTTACATCATGGCCAAACATACGAGTTATATAAGATTCTTTGATTCCTCAACAAAAACCTTCCACTATGTGTTCTAATGTTTTGAATGATGCATTGATTTGAGAAAACCTTATGACTTTGGTTGGGCCCATCTATCTGGCTAATAGGGGGACTTAACATTGTCATAGGAGGGTTTTAGGAAAGGAAATGATTGGGGTCAACGGTACGGTGAAATAGACGTACACTAGTAACCCAAAATAAACATGATTGGGGTCAACGGTACGGTGAAATAGACGTGCACTAGTAACCCAATGCATGTGGAATGTGGATCCAAATTGATAAGCTTTTACTTGCATCGAACTTATTATAAATGCTTGATATCTATATGTTATGAGCTTTTAATCATGCTACACATTGACATGCATACATGATATTTATTGATGAGTATTGATAGCATATTTGAATTCTATTCACTGGGCACCGTTGGCTCACCCTCATTTTCCTCTTTCAGGTCCTTCTGTCCCGGATAAGGGCAAATGAGTAGTTATATCTTGAGGGCCTTGCCTGCGATAGAATTCAAGGCCTCGATGTGAGTTGAGAGGCATTTTGATTGAACTGTGTTTTAAATTATGAAGTATTATATTTTGGATTATGTAATTATAACACTTACCACATTGTAGTATGGGTGAGTTGAGACTTGTTAGATAGACCATGTGGGCATATGACGATTTTTATTTGTACCCACAATTTTAGACTTTATGTGTATGTCAATTTTAATGGACTGTAGGGATTATGATTTTATTTATGGTTCATTTTTATGGATTGTCTCTTGTCTTTGATGATTAATACGGTGGGTAGTTTTGTTTAGTGCCTTTTGATATTATGTCGTTGTTTGAGATAAGGCTCGTAGTGTCTCAACTACCTCACGGGATTTGAGGAGTGGTCAGAGATGCCTACGCCGGGCGTCCCGCCCCGGCATTCCGCATACCACTCCCTGCGGGGTTGGTGGTCCGGGGCGCAGGGTCGCCACATAGGATCTGTAAGGGTCCTTCTTCATAGGTGGCATCAGCTTGTACTTTAACTTCTTTCCAATCGATGGTGTGGGAAGGGTCTGGTTCATATTTTCGCAACATCGACACGTGGAACACATTGTGGATGGCGGATAAACTAGTTGGCAAGTCTAGTTTGTAAGCATTTTAGCCAATTCGATCACTGATCTTGAACGGACCGATGAAACGAGGCGATAACTTCCCTTTCTTACCAAACCTCATGATGCCTTTTTGAGGGCTTATTCTCAGAAATACCTTATCACCTTTTTGGAACTCTAGAGGTCAGCGCCTCTTATCTGCGTAGCTCTTCTGCCTACTCTGTGCAGTAACTAGCCTTTTCTGGATCAACTTCACTTTTTCGTTCATTTCCATTATCATATCAGGTCTTATAAGTACCTTATCTTCCCAATCGGCCCAACACAGTGGTGACCTACATGGTCGTCCATATAGAGCTTCCTATGGAGCCATTTGTATACTTGTCTGGTAACTATTGTTATAAGCAAACACTGCTAGGTGTAAGTATTTACTCCAATTTCCCTTGAAATCCAGTACACAAGCTCTCAACATGTCTTCTAAGATCTGAATAACCCTTTCGAATTGACCATCTGTCTGAGGATGATAGGCGGTGCTCATGGTTAATTTGGTTCCCAATTCCCGCTGTAAGCTCTGCCAAAACTGAGATGTGAATAAGGAATCTCTATCTGACACTATCGATTTGGGTACTCCGTGTAGCTTCATAATCTCTTTAACATACAACTCACCCAATTTACTAATCGTATCTGTGGATTTAATAGGTAAGAAGTGCGCCACTTTAGTAAGTCGATCCACAATTACCCAAACCTTATCCTCACCTTTCTAATTTCTAGGAAGAGCTCCGACGAAATCCATTGCTATGTTATCCCATTTCCATTCAGGGATTTCTAAAGGTTGTAACAATCCAGACGGTCTTTTATGTTCAGCCTTAACTTGCTGACATGTAAGGCATTTAGACACATATTTAGCCACATCTCTTTTCATACCTTTCCACCAATAATTGTTCTTCGAGTTTTGGTACATCTTATGTCCACCATGATGTAAAGTGTATTTAGTCTGATGTGCTTCATCAAATAAGATCTTTTTAATTTCTTCAATTCTGGGTACGCAAATTCGATCTCTGAACCTTAATAACCCTTCTGAATCGATTTTGAAATTTGCATTTCCATTATTGGCTCTTGCATCTGCCACCCATTTTATCAGTTTTCTATCCTGAGCTTGACCTTCCTTAATTTGATGTAGTAGGCCTGGCTTGCAGCTCATATTATATAAGAAAATCTGATTGTCACCTTTTTGTATGCCCAAATTATAATCTTCAATCAATTGGTACATCTGGGCTTTTCCTGCATCGTTCTTGTAAGATTTTCTACTTAAAGCATTTGCGACTACGTTGGCTTTCCCTGGGTGATAATGCAGCTGAAAATCATAATCATTCAGCAATTCCATCCATCTCCTTTGCCTCAAATTTAACTCTTTTTGTGTATAGATGTACTTCAAACTCTTATGATCAGAGTATAGATCAAATTTTTCTCCATAAAGATAGTGTCTCCATATCTTCAAGGAAAATACAATGGCAGCCAATTCTAAATCATGAGTCGGGTAATTCTATTCATGAGTCTTCAGTTGCCTAGAAGCATAAGCAACCACTTTACCTTCCTGCATCAGAACAGTGCCAAGGCCATTCTTAGAAGCATCAGTGTAAATAACATAACCGACTCCGCTTGCAGGAGTGATCAATATTGGGGCCGTGGTTAATCGTCTTTTCAACTCTTGAAAGGAATTCTCACATTTCTCATCTCAATTAAATTTGGCATCCTTCCTTGTTAGCTTTGTCATAGGCTCAGCTAGTCTCGAAAAATTTAGAATAAATCTTCTATAGTAACCAGCTAGTCCCAAAAAGCTTCTAATATCTGTCACTGACTTTGGCTTTTCCCAGTTCATTACTGTTTCAACTTTTGTTGGATCTACGGATATCCCTTCTGATGACACTACATGGCCCAAAAATTTGACTGACTTCATCCAAAATTCACATTTTTCAAATTTGGCATACAATTCATTTCGCCTCAATGTTTCCAAAACTACTGTAAGGTGTTCCTGATGTTCCTCATTGGTTTTCGAATAAACTAAAATATCATCAACAAATACCACTACAAATTTGTCTCGATGAGGCCTAAACGTCCTATTCATGAGGTCCATAAATGTTGTTGGTGCATTAGTGAGTCCAAATGGCATGACTCTGAATTCAAAGTGCCCATACCTAGTCCTGAATGCTGTCTTCGGTATGTCTGACTCTTTGATTCTAAGTTGGTGATAACCGGACCTTAGGTCGATCTTGGAAAAACAAGTTGCTCCCTTCAGTTGATCGAACAAATCATCTATTCTGGGAAGGGGGTACTTGTTCTTGACTGTGACTTGATTTATTTTCTGTAGTCAATACACAGTCTCATCGACCCATCTTTGTTTTTGGCAAACAATACTGGTGCTCCCCAGGGTGATTCGCTCGGCTGGATAAATTTCTTCGCACTAAGATCATCACGTTGGGTCCTTAGTTCTATTAATTCGCTAGGGGCCATTCTGTAGGGTGACATGGCTATGGGGGTTGTTCCAGGGTACAGTTCTATCTTGAACTTTACTTCCCGCTTAGGAGGTAATCCTGGTAATTCTTCGGGAAACACTTCAGGGAAGTCTCTAACCACCAAGTACTCTTCTAAATTCCTCAAGGGCTTTAGAGGCTCGACTGCTGTTAAGGTTTTGAATTCCTCTTTTTGATTCACAGATTAGAGAAGTGCGGACATGATATTCCTCGGGATTTTGTTTCTATCCCCATAGATTTTCAACAACTCTCCCAAAGGTAATCGTAAGGTAATCTTCTTTCGAAGGCAATCGATCTGGGCTTGGTACTCAGATAACCAATCCATACCCAAGATTACATCATAATCATTAATGGGTAAGAGTATCAATTCAGCTGAAATCAGCTTATCATTAATTCTAAGGTCACAACTACATTTTTCAGTTGTTGGGACGTTTACTCCTACTGGTGTTGAAATCTTCATAACGACAGATAAAGGAACAGTGGAAAATTGTAGTTTCCTGGCTAAGTTTTCAGAAATAAAAGACCTTGATGCTTCAGAATCAAACAAGACTTTAACTGTAACATGAAATAAAATGAATGTACCTTCCACCACTTCGTTTGTACCAACTTCTTGTTCAGGATTTTCTTCTGTCATTGCAAAGACTTTGCCTTGATTTTGGTTTTGGGTTTGGTTATGATTATAACTCGGACGATTGGCTTGATTTCGTCCTTGCCCATTGTTGTTGTTCTGCCAGTTGCTCGGACGAAAATTTTGTCGAACTCCTTGCATAGTGCAGTTTCGTGCCAAATGACCCGGTCTGTTGCATTTGAAACAAAGTCTCGTATCTACTACTTGATTTTGATTTTGTTGGGGTGCACGAATATTGTTTTGTTGCATCTGTGGTCCACCATTATGCCTAGACCCTCTTGATCCGTTGTTGTGATTCTGCCCCCTGTTCCACTGGTTTCCATTGTTGAACTTGTTTTTGTTCCACGTATTACCATTGCCACCGAAATTATTCAGATTCTGCCTCTTGTTGTGATTACTCTGGTAATCAAAATTCTGTCCTTGCGGCCGTTTGTTCCTATTCCGTATTGTTTCTTGTAGGTTTAGTTCTCTTTCTACTAACAGGGCTCGTTCAACTACCTCTTTGTAAGTCTCCAGATTCATCGGAACAACCACCTTTTTAATCTCCATTTTGAGACCTTCTTCAAATCTACTAGCTTTCATCTGTTCATTGGTGACTAGTTCACGAGCAAATATGGAAAGTTCGATAAACTTCGCCTCATATTCTGCCACTGTCATGCTCCTCTGTATCAGTCTCACAAATTCAGATTGTAGTTCTTTTCTGTTTGCTTTGGGAAAAAATTTATCATAAAATATGTCTTCAAAAGTCGTCCAGGTCATAGTGTTCACATCCACTGTAGGACTTTCTTTAACCATTCTCCACTAATGTTTGGCCTCACCTATGAATTGGTGAGCATCAATTTCCACCATTCTTGGACCAATTACTCCCAGAACTTCCAAGTGTTCCTAAACCTCCTGGAACCACTTGTCAGCTTCCCTTGGATCTGGTTTTCCTTCAAATTTCGAAGGATGCATACGTTGGAAGTCTTTTAATTGATCTGCCCATTCCTTTTCTTCAGGTCTCCTGATGTTTCGAGTTCCTGTTTCATTCTGCACCACAATAGTTGGATTCAGTTGAGGTTGAGGCATCTGTCTGGTCACCTGTTCTACGACTTGCCTCACAAATTAAGCCATCAGCTCTGGTCCCAAAACAATTCTAGGGGTTGGAACTGCTGTAGGTTGGACGTTCTCTACTCCAGTAGAGTTAACGTTCACTGTTTGATTTGCATGTTCTTGCTCCGTCGGCTGAGATTCGGATGTCGATTGTGTCTGCACAACTGGTTCAATGTCCCTTATCAGATCACTCACAGACCTTGTGTTTATTCTTCGAGGTGCAGCCATCTATAAAATTTCAACTCATCTTTAGTACTACAGGAGATAATTATTTTCGGTTAAGGTGACTCTAGATTCATAATTCTAAGTTCTCGAAAATAAAATGATCCTATTGATTCAGTTTCTAGGTTTTATAAGATTTTGACAATCCATGATTGTCACAGGGTACAAGATTTGGTTTTGATACGTGTAAACAAGACAAGCAAACAAACAAACAACATACCACACAACAATAGTATAAAGAAAATTCCCAAACTTTCATTTATACGCTCCGTATTCAAGTGTCCCATACCACTCTAGCCCGGTGATATAAGCTTCCATAAAGAAACTTCAATACACCCAAACAATGTGCAAATGTCCTACCAACTGAGGCTTCCCAGGTATCCTCTATGTTCAAGCTGTCCCATACCAGTTGAACATAGCGATACAAGCTCGTCTAGAGTTATTAGTCACTCACCAAACATGGCCTGCTAGTCTCCAAGATCAAGACTCCTCAAATACCCTTAAATTCCTCCACGTCCCATACCGCTTTGGAACCAAGAATAAAAGATTCATCCTGACCTTAGATTCTAACCAAATAGTTTTCACACAAGTTCTCGTCTCTAACCGATATCCTAAAAGCTTTGAGTTTGTTAGACCCACTGTACTTTCATTCTCGATATCATGTTATAAAGTTTATAATTGACATATTTATCTAGTTCAAGTTGAACCCTAATCTCATAAAGATTTGATACTTACTCACTGATACTAAACTTCTCAAAATTTGTTGTAACACTTCCCATGATCTGAAGCTTAAAGCTCTGATACCAAACTGTAACACCCCGATTTTCAAAACCTATTTTTTTTTTTAAGAAAATGAATATTTTATTTTATTTTATATGAAATATCACTGAAAATTGAGATATTACTCGTATCCGTTTATCTTAACCCATAGCCATTTTATAAATAATAAAATTTGCAAAACTATGAGTTTATATTCTTCCAACCAACTTAGTGGTTAAGATAAACGAATACCTTTAATTCTTCATAAAATCTTTATCTTCATACGAGGGTACTTGCCCTTGTCCATCCACTATGGACACAACATTAAAATACAATCATCAAATAGAATTAATGAATTCTATTCCAAGGCATTCACAAGTGAAATAAATCACAGGGTCTTTACTAACTGTAATAACATTAATTGAATTTCAATTATCAATACAATTCATTTAAATAATAAACCTTTAAAAATTAAATGAAAATATTCAGTCTCATAATACTAATTAATTAACCCACCCCTACTACTCTGCACTATGTCACGAAATCGCAATTTTATTCTCCTAAGCACCTGCATATAAAAAATAGGGGTGAGCCTAAAAGCCCAGTGGGTCATCTAAACAATTCACAATATTTTATTGTGATACATACACAATAACATTACAAACAAGTTTCACACATTAATCGTTGCAACATTAGATTGTTTGAGTCGATAATTTCATCACGTTCCAAATCACATACTGTTAGAAAATCAAACTCAGGGTGGCACAACCCAAAAAAATTTGGAACATTGGCGATATTCCTTAGAATAACTGCCCCATATGTGTGATTCTTATCTTAATCGTCTTCTTTAGTGATGTCACGCCATACGTACGGTATAAGCACGATATTAAGTGCATTCATAAAACATATTCAACTCCACTACACATGGTATCATGTTACAAAGTCAATTATAATAGTGTTCATGCATTCACTATGCCAATATTCCAAATCATACATTTCATTATCAGACATTATAATTTTTAAATGAATTCAACTACCACATGAATTTCATGCATCCAATTATCATTTGATCAGAATAAAAATCATGTTAACACACATATCATCATGGTTAAACAATCACAACATTGCATACATATAATCATGTACAATAGGCATGCATAAGCAATCTAATAATACTATGGACCTAATTAATTTAACATTCCTATCTATATATCAAATAAAATATTATGAAGGCCTAGAATCATTCCCACCTGAATCGCTAAATTTCAAATTACTTAAATTCCTCGTCACGCTTGGTAATCAACCTGTACACGTATATTACGTTTGTAGAGATATATACATATACATGTATATATATATATTATAGTGCCTTGTGATATGATATAATGATGTGTATGGTATAACATGATATAATACAATATGTGATATATATATATATAAATATATTATATAATATTTTGGTTGCTTAAAAAAATAATACTTGAATTGCAGTGTTTAAAAAAATAATAATGTATTGTTTGTATGATATATATATATATATATATAAATATATTATACAACATTTTGGTTGCTCAAAAATAATGAAAATAATAAAATACACTTGTATGTGTGATATTGTATGTATGATATATATATATATATATATATATATTATATAACATTGTTAGTTGTTTAAAAGAAAAGAAAAGAAAAAGAAAAAGAAAAAGAAAATAAAATAAAAATCAAATGAGTTGCGGGAAAAGAAGAGAAAAGAAAAAGAAAAAGAAAATAAAAAAATAAAAATCAAATGGGTTGCAAGGCGGAAGGAAGAAGAGAAAGAGGGGAAAGAAAAGAGAAGAAGAGAAGAAGAGAAGAAGAGAAGGAGAAGAGACCGAGAGACCGAGAGATCGGAAGTGAGAGCGAGAGATCGAGAGTGGTGATGCAGAGAAGGGAAGAAAGAGAGAGCGGCGACGAGTGACGAGTGCAGTGGCGGAGAAGAGAAGAGAGGGTGGCGGCGGTGAGATCTGGAGGAGTTGCCGCGGCAAGATGAGAAGGGAAGAGAAGAAAGAGAGCTGCGGCGGTGTGCGCTGGAAGAGAAGAGAAGAAGGTTTCGAGAGGAAGACGAGTGCATTTGGTTTTAGAGAGAGCGAGACGCGAAGGGTTTTCGGCGAGATCTCGGCGAGGTTTCAGGCGACATGTCGGCGAGATCTCGGCGAGATTACCGGATCTTATTTGACATCTCTTTTTTTTTATTTCTAGGTAATTACACCCTTGGGCTAGTTTACGAGCGTAACAAAAATTAATCCACTACATATTCAACTAAACAAATTTTGGTAGTATTTCTGCACACTACAGTATAATAATATAATAATATATTTGTTCATATTTAAATTGTCTTTTTAGCCACGAAATGTATGTTTTATAACTAAAACTATTTGTCATAGTTGAAAAGTATAAAATAATTTTTTGGATGAAAATAAATTCCGGTTGCAAAAGATTTTTTTGGTATATTTTAAAAATAGAGAGATTTTAGGAGGCAAATAAAATCAATTAATTGTAAACTATTTTATTTAAGACTAATATATGCACATGTGCATTTGAACATGTATCTTTTTCATTAATTAAAATTTATGTTTATTTAAGATTAAAATTTTAAATTAAAGGTATAATTAATATTATTAATGTTATTTTGTTGTATATATTAATATTATTAATGTTATGATAGTTGATTCTTATGATTTCTATTTAGGTCCCTTATATCTTTCGTCGTTGTGTTCATCTTCTTTACCCTACTAAGGGGTCTCGGCTTCTTCTAACTGTTTATAAAAAAAAAAATTATAATTTTTGTTTATGAAATAGAAAGAAGGTAAAACAAATAATAAAGTTTTAAAAAAAAGGGTAGAAAAAAGAAATTAAATAAAAAATGGCCTTGAAAATAAAGAAAGTGAAAGACGTGAATATTTTTGTAAGTTATTATATTAGCACTATAAATAATTTCAAAAATAAATAATAATTATACGGTTAATGGTTAATTTCAAAATTTTGGTAAAAATGACTATACGATGAATGGGGGTTGAAGTAAATGTATTATTAAATAAAGATATTGTTTTGGTGAAGTTGGCCAAAAGAAAGATTACATAGTAATAGAAAGTGACCCATAACAAGTTAATCATGCCGGTCAAAATGATTTGGGTCTGTATAAGTGTCATATTTCATCAACCAGACTTTAGTTCTTATCTCCTTAACACGTAAGGATACAGATGTACGAGTCTATATAACATATCCTGTTCAGGTAAGGTCGTGGCTAGAGCATTAATTTGCCCCATATAATAATAAGATAAACACAATATGAATCTTCTAAAGGAAATGCCATCTAATTGAAAAATAATAAGGCATCACTCTAATTATTAATTTAGTAAATTATTCTTTACAATCTTTATTAATTAAACTGCATACATAATTGAATTGTATGTTTTTCATCACAGATTGCACTACAAATAACATTAAAAATGATCTGTTTGAAGTATTCCAATAAGAGGATTTAGACTTCAACTTTGAAATGATGGGCATTTTGGTTCAAGAAAAGAAGAAGCCGCCACCCATTTGTCGGCTGGGGCGAAAAGTCCGGCGACCCACATGTACTTTGAATGAAAGTCAATAAGTGTTTTTTTTGTTTTTTTTTATATTGTAAAATTGTTTAAAACTATGTATGGATGGGGTATGTATGAATAAAAATATGAAAGTTTTACCTTGAAAAAAAATAAAAATATGAATTTAGTATAGAATAAGAAAACAAAAGCATTAAAAGCCTAAAAAGTAAAAAATATAAAAATACTGAAAAAAAGTTAAATATTAAATTACTACTATTAATTGTAAAATTAATTTTTTTTTAAATTTAAATAAGCTAAACTTTTAAGGGTATTTGAATAGAAAAAAAAGTTTTACAGTGACTACCACGATTAATTGTTATCGTGGCCTATACGTAGGTGCACCTACACACCCATTGACGAGCCTTTACTTTCTCTCTTCATTGTAGTTTGTCCTTAGAGATTAGTCGATACATGTAAGCTGGCCTAAATTAACCAAACAATCACATTGTGTACTTGAAATTCATGAGTGAATATGGAAATAAAAGACGAAGTTGTTGTGTATCAAATGATCATGTTTGGATGATCATAATCTTGAATCACTATATTAATGGAAACTATCTTCATTGTGTGATAGTGATTATATTGGTGTTTGGATCATTGATTGTTTTGGGGTAGGAAAAATGGTAATTCATTGCACCAAAAACTAATATAAATTCACTCTGAACAATGAACAAGCTACGGTGGTTTCCCATGGGAAAGCTAAAAGAACGCTGTTATTGGTATTTAAACAAAATTAAAGCTGATCACGGAAATACCTTCCAATAAACAGAGGATTTAGCGAAGACGTGGGGCTACGAGAACATTCAGAGGCATCGCTTTAACCAAAGTAATTCCTGAAGTTTCGGTCATATCTACCGGTGCATTGGACGGAGTTCGAAGCTCGAATTCGTGAAGTAAACGCGCAAGCGTTAGGTGTACGACACCCATGGCTAACGAGATTCCAGGGCACATCCTTCTGCCCGATCCAAAAGGTATATATTCATAGTGTTGCCCTCTAAAATCCACATGTGCATGCTCAATTGTGAGGAACCTTTCTGGCCTAAACTCTAGAGGATCAGCCCAAACTTTGGGATCTCGTTGCAGTTTCCAGATGTTTGTGATTAAGCGAGTCCCCTTTGGAACATGGAAACCAGCTATAGTACAATCCTTCATGGCCTCGTGTGGTAAAGAAAGTGGAGCAGAAGGGTATAAGCGCAAAGTCTCCTTCACAATTGCTTTGAGATAAGGCAGCTTCTTGATGTCTTCTTCTTCTACATGTCCTCTACTTCTACCAATTTGATGATCCAACTCTGCTTGAGCTTTCTCTAAAACATTGCGATTGTTTAGTAGCAAGCACACAGCCCAAGTTAAGGTGAGCGTTGTAGTGTCATGATTATATAACTAGCTAAAAACTCAAGTTATTAAGCTACAAATTGATAACGTACCAAACAAGTGGCTTTAACAACAATATCAACATCATGATCAGAGATCTTGGCATCCTTCATTATGTTAAGCATCACGTCTATGAAATCTTGCTCATCACCTGCCTCATTAATTAGCTGCCTTTTCTTCATTCTATGCTCTTCCACCCATCTACTCAAAATTGCATCTATTTCCTTACCAGTCTTCTTCATGGCACGCTCGTGCCCTTGCACATCCACACCCCCCAACAAAGGAATCGCATCCGCCACCACAAATAGTCCGAAGAGATACATTAATTCCTCACTGGCTTTCTTCCACCGCCGTGATTCCTCATCTTCAGTGGCGGCCGCGGCTACACCATAATACCGCTTGCCCGCAATGAACTTGACCATCGTGTTGAGTGTCATATCCTTGAACCATTGATACAGGTCCACTTTAACCCATGAATGTTCTCCGCTGCCTTTCTTCATCATACAAAGCTCATTGAGCTCTTCTATGGACATGTCGATCTCTGATATTTTGATGTGCCTGAGCAAGTAGAGCCGATGGTTGGAGAGAAGCTCCACCGTGATTATTTTGCGAACGTCACGCCAGTAGGGGCCGTAGGGTGCAATGCCAACTACGGCGCCACCATAGCCCATGATCTTTGAAGCCATCAAATCTGGACGGGTTGCGAAGATCCTGTCGTTGGTAGTGAAGCATTCTTTGGCTATTTCGCAGTTACTGTTGTGCGGAATCGGGGTAAAGTATGAAAGAAAAACAAGACAACAGATTTAACGTGGTTCGGCCAATTGCCTACGTCCACGGGAGACAGCAAACTTGTATTAAAAGATAATACAAAGTACACCCTTAGGTGAAACTTACAGATTAGATCTCTTAAGTAGATCTCACAGAATAGAACTCTCTAACTCTCAGGAATGAATTTTGAATACTGAAGTTGAGCTCTATTTATAGGTGTAAGCAGGGGTAATTTCGTAAATATAAATATATATTAATTTAATATATAATATATTTAAAATAAAGAACTTTCGGCGCGTGTGATTCGTTCGGCGCATGCACTGTTCTTTCGGCGCATGAGATTCGTTCGGCGCCTCTTGTCCCATGCGCCATGCGCCATCTTGAGCTTGTTTGACCACCCACATGGGCGTGGTCCCCTCAAATCTCCACCTCCACGTCATGTGGAACAGGACTCCCCACACACCTGCAATCTCTCTACAGATAGCAAGCTTCTTTCAAAAAACTGTTGCTGCCTCCATTAGTGCCCTTAGGCACTCCGAGCTCGTGAGATGTTGATCAAGTCCAAACAATGTTGGAACTTGATCCCTGTAACCACTTTTGTAAGCATATCTGCAGGGTTATCTGCAGTATTGATCTTTTGCAGAAGAATACTCCCTTCTTCTACTATTTCTCGAACAAAATGAAAACGAACATCAATATGCTTCATTCGACTGTGATGAACTTGGTTCTTTGCCAAACAAATGGCACTCTGGCTGTCGCAGAAAACTTCAACATTCTTCTGCACAATTCCCAAGTCTTTAGTCAAACCATAAAGCCAGATTGCTTCCTTGAAAGCTTCTGTTACTGCCATGTACTCTGCCTCTGTAGTAGACAAAGCAACTGTTGACTGTAATGTTGATCTCCAACTCACTGGTCCTCTTGCCATAGTGAAAACATAACCAGTAGTAGATCTGCGCTTGTCAAGATCTCCAGCATAGTCTGAATCCACATATCCGACTAGATGCTTACAACTCTTTGAATCTCCTTCGAACTTTAAACCAATATCTACAGTACCATGAATATTCAGTAGAATCCACTTCACTGCTTGCCAGTGGCCTTTACCGGGGTTGTGCATATAACGACTTACCATACTTACAGCATGTGAAATGTCAGGTCTGGTACACACCATAGCATACATCAAGGCACCAACTGCATTTGCATATGGAATATTCTCCATTTGCTTCTTCTGATCTTCGGAATTTGGTGACATTGATGAACTGAGCTTGAAATGTGGTGCCAATGGTGTGCTCACAGGTTTTGTGTCATTGCCGATGCCAAAAGTTTGAAGAAATTTCTTCAAGTACTGAGTCTGAGTCAAACAGATTGTGTTTTTGGCTCTGTCTCGAGTTATCTCCATCCCGAGAATTTTTCTGGCCTCTCCAAGATCCTTCATTTCAAACTCTGAGCTCAATTGAGCCTTCAGCTTGTTGATCTCCACCTTGCTTTTAGATGCGATTAACATATCATCAACATATAAAAGCAAGTAGATAAACGTACCATCTTGAAGTTTCCGATAGTAGACACAATGATCAAACTGACTCCGGGTATATTTCTGCCCTTGGATGAAGGTGTCAAATCGCTTGTACCACTGTCTCGGTGACTGCTTCAGGCCATACAGTGACTTGCTCAACTTGCAAGCCCAATTCTCTCTTCCTGGTACTTTGAATCCATCTGGTTGAGACATATATATCTCCTCGTCCAAATTACCATGCAGAAAAGCAGTTTTGACATCGAGTTGGGCTAACTCGAGATCAAACTGTGCAACCAAAGCCAATAATATTCGAATTGACGAGTGCTTAACAACAGGTGAGAATACCTCATTGTAGTCAATTCCTTCCCTCTGAGCGTAGCCTTTTGCTACCAGTCTGGCTTTGTATCGGATATCATCTGTGCTGGGAGAGCCTTCCTTCTTAGCGAAAATCCATTTGCAGCCAATTGATTTCTTTCCTTTTGGAAGTGGAACCAACTTCCAAGTCTGATTCTGATGGAGTGATGTCATCTCCTCATTCATTGCCATTTTCCACTTATCACTTTCCATACTCTGAATAGCATCTTTGTAATTGTATGGAATATCGTCTCCAGTGACTGGAAAGGCATATGCAACCATGTCAGTGTACCGAGCAGGTTTGCGGATTTCTCTTCTTGGTCGACTGGTGGCAATTGAATCTGGTTCTTGACTGATGTCTGGTCCTGGAGCCTCCACCTCAACTGAGATTTCCTCCTCTTCTTCAGGATGGTTGGATATCTCTGCTGACTTGCTAGGAGTTACTGGAATATCTAACTCCACCTGCTGAGGCAAATCTGGATCGCGAATTTCTTTATCAGAAACTGTATGCTTTAACATCACAGATTCATCAAAAGTTACATCTCGACTTTTGACAATTGTCTTTGTATCAGGGTTCCATAGTCGGAAAGCCTTAACTCCTTCACTAAAGCCCATGAAAATCGCTTTCTTGGACCTAGGATCCAGTTTGGATTCCTTCACATGAAAATATGCAGTGCATCCAAAAATGCGCAGAGAATCATAATCTGAAACGGGGTGTCCAGACCATACCTCCTTGGGAGTTTTGCCATCTAGTGCTGTTGCAGGAAGTCGATTGATGATATGAGAGGCATATGACAAAGCTTCAGCCCAAAATGCCTTGCTCAGTCCAGAATGAGATAACATGCAGCGAACTTTATCTACCAAAGTACGATTCATGCGTTCAGCAACACCGTTTTGTTGTGGCGTGCCTGGGACTGTGAAATGTCTGACAATCCCTTCATTCTCACAAAATTTCTGAAATGGGTCTGACTTGTATTCTCCTCCATTATCAGATCTGAGCCTCTTAATCTTCCTTCCCGTTTGGGTTTCTATCATTTTCTTCCATATAAGAAAGGTATCGAGCACTTCATCTTTGTGCTTCATGGTATAAACCCAAACATAACGAGAGAAATCATCAATAAAAGTAACAAACCAACGTTTACCTCCCAATGAAGCATTTTGAGAGGGTCCCCAAACGTCGGTATGAACATAATCCAATGTCCCTTTTGTGCGATGGATGGCAGTTCCAAACTTAACTCTCGTCTGCTTGCCTAAGATACAGTGCTCGCAGAAGTCAAGTTTCCCAGTTTTTGCACCTTTCAGAGAACCTTGCGTAATCAAGGTTTGAAGAGCTTTCTCTCCAACATGTCCGAGCCGCATGTGCCAAAGTCGGGAAGTGTCTGATGAAACATCACTAGAACTGGTGCAAGCTGAGACACTTCCGATTACTGTGTGTCCGTCAAGGAAATAAAAATTTCCTTTCTGAGTACCCTTCATGGCCAAGAGTGCTCCACGTACAACCTTCAGGACTCCACCTTCAATGGTTACCTTGTAACCGCTGGAATCAAGGACTCCTAGGGAGATCAGATTTTTCTTCAGATCTAGAACATATCGGACGTCCGTGAGCCGTCTTGTTGTACCGTCATGCATCTTAAGGCGTATAGTTCCGATACCTTTTGTGCGGCAGGTATTGTTGTTGCCCATGACCACGACTCCTCCATCGAACTCATCCAATTTTGAGAACCAATGGCGATTCGGACACATATGATAGGAACATCCGGAATCTAAAATCCATCTATCAGACTGAATGTCTATAGATGAAACTGAGAATGCAGAGTCTTCTTCAGCCTTCTGTGCCACATTTTCATCTGTCTTGCCCTTATTTGGACAATCTTTCTTCCAGTGCCCCTTTTGGTGACAATAGGCACATTCATCCTTCCCAAGATGTTGACGTGAAGAAGGTCCTTTTGACTTTGAGCGAGATCGGCCTCGCCCACTGGATCTATTAGATCTGTTGTTAGCCCTGCCTCTGGATACCGTCAAGGCTGCTGGTGATGCTTCCTTGTGATCGCGTTGGTCCTTCCTTCGATACTCGTTGTTCACCAAAGCATTTGAAACATCACTGAATTTAACCTCATCTTTGCCATATAACAAAGTTGTTAAATGTTCATAACTTTCAGGCAAAGAGTTTAACAACAACAGTGCCTTATCCTCATCAATAATTTCAACATCAAGATTTAGTAGATCAGCAAGAATCTTGTTGAAATTATCAAGATGCTCAATCATGGGAGTACCTTGTTTGTACTGAAAACGAAAGAGCTTCTTCTTCAGGTAGAGGCGGTTCTCTATGCTTTTCGTCATGTACTTGTCCTCCAGTTTCTTCCAGAGACTTGTTGCCATAGTCTCTTTCATGACAAAGTACTTCTGATCTTTGGCCAAGCAGAGTCTGATTGTTCCACAAGCTTGACGATTGACGAAGTACCAATCATCATCGGACATATCCTTGGGCTTGGTTTCCAAGGTGATATGTGAGCCTTCTCGGAATAAAAGATCTTGAACTTCGCATTGCCACATGCCAAAGTTGTTGGTGCCGTTGAATTTCTCCACCTCGAACTTTGCATTAGACATCGAACTTCTTTGCCAAGGCCTGCTTGTGCTTGGAATTTTCTCCGCCATTAAGACCGAAGATATGTTTGAAGCCGAAAAGTGCTTCGAAAAATGATAAACAACTCCAACTAAGCTATATAAATAACTTAGCAGCTGAATCTGCAGAAACTGATTGCACGGTTGCGTCCGGAACAGTCGAAAATGGTGGAAACAAGTCTGACTTTGCTGAAATCAGACGAAAAATAAGCCGAAACAGTGGCGGGCCGAAATAGTGGTTGGGCTGTGAATAGTGGCAGGCCGAAACAGTGGCTGGGCCGTGAACAGTGACGAGCCTGAACAGTTGCTGGGCCTTGAATAGTTAAGGCTGTGAACAGGGGATGGGCCGTGAACAGTGACGGTCCGAACAGTTGCTGGGCTTTGAACAGTGACGGCCCGTGAATAAAGCTGGGCCTGTGAACAGTGAAGGACAGATAAACAGTGACGGACCGGTGAACAGTTGTCGGTGTGAACAGTGCTTCCAAATGCGGTACAGAGATCAAACTTTGATCGGCTCCTGGGGACTCGTTTCTACTCCGTTTTTCTCGCCGTTTGTTGCGTTGGACTCCTGAGAACAAGAGCTACCTCCTCGGGTGATCAGAACACAGTTTTGATCACGTTTACAAAATTTCGAAATTTCGACGTTGTCTCAAAAAATTTCGACAGAGAGTCTGTTTTTCTTTCAAAACCTCTCCTTGGCTCTGATACCAATTTGTTGTGCGGAATCGGGGTAAAGTATGAAAGAAAACAAGACAACAGATTTAACGTGGTTCGACCAATTGTCTACGTCCACGGAAGACAGCAAACTTGTATTAAAAGAGAATACAAAGTACACCCTTAGGTGAAACTTACAGATTAGATCTCTTAAGTAGATCTCACAGAATAGAACTCTCTAACTCTCAGGAATGAATTTTGAATACTGAAGTTGAGCTCTATTTATAGGTGTAAGCAGGGATAATTTCGTAAATATAAATATATATTAATTTAATATATAATATATTTAAAATAAAGAACTTTCGGCGCGTGTGATTCGTTCGGCGCATGCACTGTTCTTTCGGCGCATGAGATTCGTTCGGCGCCTCTTGTCCCATGCGCCATGCGCCATCTTGAGCTTGTTTGACCACCCACATGGGCGTGGTCCCCTCAGTTACTTACTACAAGAGCAGGGCGCATGCCTAATTGGATCATGAACGTTGGTCCCAACACGTCAGCCAGAGCGCCGAGCTTTCGATACAACAGATCATTGGGTCTAAACAGGAGAAGGTGACCGATAATTGGCCATGCACCCTTTGGTTCTGGTGGCTTAATCTTGCCATCGTTATTTTCGTTAGTTGTTCTGCTTTTATTCCTGATGATCAAATAGTAGATAGAAATCAAGGCAAGAAGCATAGTTATTACACATGCAGTGACCTTAGATTGGAACAAAATAAATATGGAATCCATTTCTCAGCTGGATGAATGACGATACTTTCAAGTTATTGATCTAAGTGATAAGATAGAAGTGACTGGTTAAAATTTTATAGGTCATTGAAGTGATAAGATCCACTAATTAAGGAAAGAAAAAGAAAAAAATCTTTAGAGACGTTGCACCAACGCCATCTTCCAATGCCCGTCACCAATTTCCTTGGCTGATAGGAACCGATACATTTTTTCAACCCTAATTTCAACGAATCAATTTAAATTCTTATGAAAAGAAAAACCTAATAATAATGATTCCTAATGTGAATAATTTTAACAAATAAAAACAAAAACCAAATAAATGTGGCATAATTGAGAGTTGAGAACAAACTGAAGTAGATTTGTACGGCTAGTGCAATCCAAGCAGGCAAACACGCCGGTTTTCTTCGGTGAGAGAGAAACTGTGGTCCCGTTTTGTGCAATAGATATCCGCTGGAATGGATTGGGTCCTACCAAGAATTGAATGTATTATGATCTCGACTCCAGCTCAAGTACTTTTTTTTTTTTTGAATATCGAAATTTCGGCATTCGTTGTGTCCTTATCCTCAGAGAAAGATTATTATATGGGACTTTAAAATTTTACAGAGACGAGGGCGTACTCTTTACCATAATTTTATCGAAAAAAATCATTTAATTTTCATTCTAAGTTTAAGAAGAATCGCAGCTACGGAAATACTCCATCGACCACGAAAACAATTTTCAACAACAAAAGCTCGTTCCTCTTTTGAGTCCCAGCATCAAGCAGATTTCGACCACCCATCTTCTTCTTCTTGTTAGTGTCTGGTGAGGTTTGGAAGATATGATCTGAATTCGCTGAAAAAAAAAAAAAGAAAAAAAACCCACTGGGTTTGCTATTAGAAGCTCCGCCCAAGTGTAGATCATCGTACTTTTCTGAAGAGTCGCAGAGTATTTGATCATTATTTCAATTTTAACATGACGTAGAAACACAGATGCAGAGAATAGCGAAGATAAGACAATAATAGAGATACCGACTGAATCTTTACTTTTCCTTTTGCTTTGTTGGCTGCCATTTAGTTTGGAGGTTAGAACATCACTTTCAGGCGGGTGTTGTGTAAAAATCTAAACAATATTTCGTCACGTTTTTGCTATGTGTTTTTCAAAGAGTTTCATTCCCTTTTTTTTTCAAACTTGTAAAATCCTTTTTATATGTTGAAGCGATGTGGGAACTATTGAAACCTTTCCATCTTTCCACAACCTTACCTGGTAATCAATTTTGGTGGCTATAAAGAAGCCAAAGATACCAAATTGCTAACTCTAGTCCCATAGTTTTTCTTTTGTTTCCAACCTCGTCCAACCGAAAATCATTATTATATAAATATTATTATTATTGTTCCTTTGTTTTTTTTTTTTAAAGGAAATCAAGCTGAATTAAACTTCTACAGAAACAATATCCAAGATAATTACATTCCTCCAAACGACTTTTGACTCAATTCCCAAGGCATATTGATTCTGTTGATTATTTGGCTCGTCCTATTTGTAGGCGTTTATGTCATTTTATTATGAAGTTAGTATTTGAAGCAAACCTTAATTTCTATTAGTGTTTGAGTTGAACCAAACCTCTCATTATTATAAATACCTATTTTGAGGGTATGAGAGTTTTGAAGCATATTTTGTACTCTCCTTTTGGAATTCCCCAATAAGTGATTCTCATCTCCCGTGGAGTAGGCGGAGTTTCGCCGAACCACGTAAATCTTTGTGTTCTTGTTTCCATTATTTACTTTTGCATTCGATTGGTTTGATATTCGATTCCGCTGCCCACAACAAATTGGTATCAGAGCTTTGGGTTCTGAAATTGGATTCGAAGAACGATTTGAAGAAGAAGAACGTTCTTGACGACGGGTTCTATGCTCTTCCACCCATCTACTCAAAATTGCATCCATTTCCTTACCAGTCTTCTTCATGGCACGCTCGTGCCCTTGCACATCCACACCCCCCAACAAAGGAATCGCATCCGCCACCATAAATAGTCCGAAGAGATAAATTAATTCCTCACTGGCTTTCTTCCACCGCCGTGATTCCTCATCTTCAGTGGCGGCAGCGGCTACACCATAATACCGCTTGCCAGCAATGAGCTTGACCATCGTGTTGAGTGTCATATCCTTGAACCATCGATACAGGTCCACTTTAACCCATGAATGTTCTCCGCTGTCTTTCTTCATCATACAAAGCTCATTGAGCTCTTCTATGGACATGTCGATCTCTGATATTTTGATGTGCCTGAGCAAGTAGAGCCGATGGTTGGAGAGAAGCTCCACCGTGATTATTTTGCGAACTTCACGCCAGTAGGGGCCGTAGGGTGCAAAGCCAACTATGGCGCCACCATAGCCCATGATCTTTGAAGCCATCAAATCTGGACGGGTTGCGAAGGTCCTGTCGTTGGTGGTGAAGCATTCTTTGGCTATTTCGCAGTTACTTACTACAAGAGCAGGGCGCATGCCTAGTTGGATCATGAATGTTGGTCCCAACACGTCAGCCAGAGCGCCGAGCTTTCGATGCAACAGATCATTGGGTCTAAACAGGAGAAGGTGACCGATGATTGGCCATGCACCCTTTGGTTCTGGTGGCTTAATCTTGCCATCGTTATATTCGTTAGTTGTTCTGCTTTTCTTCCTGATGATCAGATAGTAGATAGAAATCAAGGCAAGAAGCATAGTTATTGCACATGCAGTGAGCTTAGATTGGAACAAAATTAATAGGTAATCCATGTCTCAGCTGGATGAACGACGAATACTTTCGAGAGGAGCTTGGCTCAAATTTATTGATCGAAGTGATAAGATAGTAGTGAGTGGTTAAAATTTTTGGTCATTGAAGTGATAAGATCCACTAATTAATGAATGAAAAAGACAAATCTTTAGAGACGTCGTACGAACGACATCTTCCAATGCCTGTCACCAATTTCCTTAGATGATTGGATGTGACAATTTTTAGGTCTATAAATAATAACCGATACTTCTTCAACCCTAATTTCAACGAATCAATTTAACTTCCTATGAAAGAAAAATAAACCTAATAATAATGATAATTTTGCACCTCAAGTAATTGGTCTAGAAGGAAAGTAACTACCGAAATGATTTGCAACACATAACTTCAAGAATACAAAAATACATTTTCAAGTTTTTGCTGTGTGTTTTTCAAAGAGTTTCCTTCCCTTTGTCTTTCTAACTTGAAAAATCCTTTTTATATGTTCAAGACAAGTGGAGTGCTTATGTTGTTGAAGCGATGTGGGAACTATTGAAACCTTTCCATCTTTCCACAACCTTACATGGTAATCAATTTTGGTGGCTATAAAGAAGCTAAAGATACGAAATTGCTAACTCTAGTCCCATAGTTTTTCTTTTGTTTCCTACCTCGTCCAACCGAAAATCATTATTATATAAATATTATTATTATTGTTCCTTTCTCTTTTTTTCAAAAGGGAAATCAAGCTGAATTAAACTCGAATGGAAGAAATGTCTACAGAGACAATATCCAAGATAATTACATTCCCCCCAACAACTTTTGACTCAGTATACCGTTGAAAATTATCATGTTCATCTCTCTTTTTTCTTCTGCGAAGTTATTGTTTTCTTTCTAAAACACAGAAAACAACAAGGCAGGACGTCACATGTTTTTCATCATCTTTCAGCGACAAAAACAATTGGACCACTTGAACTCTACGTCTTCCATTCTTTCTTCCTGTGCTTTGAAATCCCAAAATCCATTATATACAGAAAATAAATATAATATAATTTAATTTAATTTAATTTAGGCAAGTGGAGTGCTTATGTTGTTGAAGCCATGTGTGGGGCTAAAAGAAAGAAGAAACTTAGACGAACCTTACATGGTAATCAATTTTGGTGGCTATAAAGAAGCCAAAGATACCAAATTGCTAACTCTAGTCCCATAGTTTTTCTTTTGTTTCCTACCTCGTCCAACCGAAAATCATTATTATATAAATATTATTATTATTGTTCCTTTTTTTTTTTTTTTTTAAAGGAAATCAAGCTGAATTAAACTTCTACAGAAACAATATCCAAGATCATTACATTCCTCCAAACGACTTTTGACTCAATTCCCAAGGCATATTGATTCACAGGCTTTATTATTGTTCATTTCATGTTGTTAATTCCTCACATACCGTTGAAAATTATGATGTTCATCTCTCTTTTTCTTCTGCGAAGTTATTGTTTTCTTTTTAAAACACAGAAAACAACAAGGCAGGACGTCATGTTTTTCATCATCTTTCAGCGACAAAAAACAATTGGACCACCTGAACTTTACGTCTTCCATTCTTTCTTCCTATGCTTTGAAATCCCAAAATCCTCTTTGTTGGAAATACAAAGAGAGAACCACAATCTCTTCCCCAAATTAGAAATCCCAAAATCCTTTATATACAGACTGCAAATTACAACGATTGAAAAATGATGAAAAACATCATCTAGTTGATGATATTAGCTTCTATTTTCCATGATTTCTCCATCCCTTTTCCAATGTAGGACTGACTAAACAATCATGAGGGCTTGGTTTTGAGAGGCCTAGAAGAGTATCCATCCCTAGTTGCCAAGACGAATGTCATAACTAGATGGATGCCACCACACCTCAAGGAGGATTTAAATTGAACGCTGATGCAGCAATCAACATACAACTGAAATGGTTTGGCAGTAATGGAGGGTATACAAGTCACAACTAGACTTTGGAAATAGGAATTCTCCAATTTGGCCTACTAAAGCATATGCTCTTTTAGTGACTAAATTAAGGAATCACAATCAAGTAGCTGCCATTTACATACAAGTTTTACAAGGAATTGAATGTACTGTTAGCAATCAAAAATATATATGTTTTTTTTATCTTGGAAAGCAAAAGTACATTACAGGGGGTTCAAGAATCTGATTTCTAAGGAAGCAATCACTTGGGAACTTGTTAATGCTAATGAAAAATAATGACCTTAACGTGTGCTTGTATGTTTTAGAATGACAACATAAAAAATAATAGTAAATATTTCAACTAGTATATGGTAGGGGCTGCGCAAACGCAATGGAGGAGATCTTAGTCGGGCGCCCCTAAGATATGTTTTTCACACGGTAATATCCTTTCAACACACGAGGAGAGCACTTTCTACTTATGCTATGAATTTCACACGAATTTGATGATCTCCAGAGGGTGCCGCCTAGCACCTATTTGATGATCTCTGTTTCTCCCACCCTTGACTGGAGAGAGAAACAAAGATTTAGAGGGAGTTGGATTCCCTCTCCTATCCAATACTGTGAAAAACTTTGGACAAGAAAAAGAAGTAAGGAGACCCAGATGGAAAAACCCCTACTTTAAGCTCTTTCTATATTGAATTTGAGCATCTGAGAGTCTTCTCACTGTTTTTTGTACACAAGTTTTACTTATATTTATGAGTTGTGGTTGCTTTTTGTATTATGGCATTATTCTGTCTCTGTTTCATAATATCACTACCTACAGATATCAGCATTTCCATTTCCAAAAGATAACTCCATATAGATAGAGTCTTTGTTTAGGGTCTTGGTATCTAATCAATCTCATAATTGGCTAAATAAAGGATTGGATGGTGTAATGGAAAGTGAAAGGCTAAAGAAGCACCTTGATGGGCAAGACTGAGTATTACTAAGAGGATATCATATATAGACCTTAATTAAGTTCACCATCAATGGAATGACCAACAGAAACAGAATGCTTTTGTTTTTTTGGCAGGCAATAGAATTTTTTTTTTTTTTTTTTTTTTTTGATAATCGAGGGTATTCAGTCGCGACTAATCCCTTGGGCCCCTGGTTGCTCAAGCGGGAGATGCCCACAGTGACCAACACTAGTGGAGAATTGAACTCGTGACCTCGTTTCCTGAGACGAGCGCCTCGAGCCACTCAGCCAACTCAACGTTGGTTTTGGCAGGCAATAGATATAACTAGATTGTTTATGAAAATAATGCACAACATATCCTATAACAATATTACATCAATCATCTTGTTTACAAACAGTTTTCAGCAATTCAAACATTTGGAAGAAAGGGATGCCCTAAAATAATATAAGAAAGAATTGGTCAGAGTAGCTCGAATTAGAAATAAAATGAGAAAAATCAATTAAGGAGGTGTGGTGTGGACATGTACAACAAAAACTTTTAAGAATGATGAAAGGAACGAAGTAACAAGGAAGAAATGACTTTGATGAGTAGAGTATATTACACAACAAGAAAACTAAGTTACAATTGTGAGCTCTTCCCATTTATAAGACTTTAGTTAACTTTGGTTGTTGGGTCCAAACAAATTGATGAACCCTCCAAATATTGGCTCATAGTTCGCTCTGAGTTCACCGCGCAGCTACGTGCTTTGCTAAGGATTTCAAAAATCTCTTTCATATATTCAATGCTGCAATATAAAGCAATGTAGGACTAAAAAAAAAAAAAAAACTCAGGCCAAGGTAAGATCCTTCCAAGACACGAGGAGACCCCTTTCTGCTCATGCTATGGATTTCGCACGAACTTGATGATCTTCAAAGCGTGCCCAGCACCTCTTTATGCAGAGATTAGGGTGGGAAGAGTTTTGAGTCCACACCACGAAAACTCAGGCAAGCAAAACCGGCAAAGGGACATGGAGAGCAAAACCCCCTACTGTTAGCTTATTTCTATATGAATTTGAGCATTTGAGAGTCTTCTCAGTTCTCACTGTTTTTTATAGCCATTGTTTTGGACATTGTGTGTTGTCTTTGTACACATTCTTGTAGATTTAGTGTGGAACTAAAAATTGAAAATTGCTTAGGCCATGTTTGGTTTGTAATCCGGATATAATTTTTTGTATTCAAAAAAATTTAAAAATACCAAAAACTTGTTTGGTTTAAAAGATTCCAAAAATAGTTTCACATTTTGTTAAAAAAGTCATTTTTTAAATTGTATTTTTGTTTCTCAATCATAAACCAAATAAAACCTTACCTTCTCATTTCCAATATCAATGTCTAAACTATACCATGGTATATAATGGAGAAAGCTGTTATTCAGGCCGTCCCAAGAGAGAAGCATTTGGCCACCGCACACATACTTAGCAGATTTGCTGACTCTACTTCCCATAGGCTTGTTTGGTTAGAGAAAATTCCACCTCCAATCTTAAACGTTGCCTTAACTTAAATAAACAGCATTTCAGCCCTTTTCAAAGGTTGCTTTTAGAATTGTATTACAATACAGTAGAATGCTTCGACAAACCACCCCATCATGTTCACCACTGCACTTAAATGGTCTATGCTTTGCAATTAATTCGGTACTGCTGCGGCCAAGCACGAAACTCATACATCCTCATCCCCTGATGCCCGACACGCGTAGACAAAAAAACCATTCACAAAACAATTGATTCATTATATTTTCATTCTCTTCTGCTTCTGCTAAGATGGTCAATGGGTACTATATAGAGATGTGTCCATTGATGTCCAAATTGCGGAGGAAGTCTAAGTAACATTAGTAAAATATACCCAAAAGTCTAAGTAACATTAGTAAAATAGACTCAAAAGTTACCATAGAGACTATTATTTAAGGTTTGACGGTGATGATTTTTCTATCTGGATTGCTCTTTGTTTTAACAGATTCACGAGCACTTGGAAAGGATAAATGGAATAATGTTACTAAATGACTCGATCATAATCATTGTACAACGAATTATTTACATTTTTGAATTTTGGATTCTTTCTCATTTTAATAATTTTGATGCTGGTTTGTAGGAATGTGGATCACCAAAGTATGGTTGTTACACACTCAATGACATGCTTTTTTCAAATCACTTACAATGTTTACACTTTTTTCCACTAATTTATTATATTCTTCAATAAAATAATTTAATTAACATTGGTGTGGGACCAACAAGTTGTGGATCCTCCAAAAAAAAGCGTCTGCCGCTGCATGCGGCGAGCACACGGTATTCGTTTGTAAAAGGCGAAAGAATAGCTCGCTTTGTGCGCAACGCGCGGCTGCGTGGATTATATAATATATCAAAATCCTGTTTTATATGTTATGAAATGATAAGAGTACTTATTTTGAAGCAATGTGGGACTAAACATCCTAGTCACTATATAATTTCCAAACTCACGTAACGACAAAAGTTAGGCAACAAGTATACATGTATCAAATTGCTACCATCAGTTGCATAATTTTTCTTTTGTTTCATACTACCAGCGATGAAGAGATAATTACTAATTTAAAAATTAGAAAGTTGTTTTAAAGGATATTTGTTAGACAATTAGAAAGTAGTGTTAAGACTTTATTTTTGTTGAAAGAATTAGAAACTAGTTTTATTTTGGTAATAAAGTCGTATTACATATTAGAAAATAAAATGTGTAAAAATGTTGTTTATATTAGTGGTTATTAAGTTCAATTACATAGGGATGTAGTTGTATTATAATTACAATTAGAGGGCTATTTAATACTATTAATAAGGGGATACGTGTAGGAAAATATTGATTCATTGTTCATTATTTTTAATTTTCAGTTTATTGAATAAAAGTTTATTCTTATTTTATTGTTGCTTTTGTGTGCTATTCTTTTCCTCGAGAGTATTCTACATCGAGGATATACTTACCTTTTGTTTACATACACTTTTGTTTTAGACCATACTTACCTTTATCATTTCATGTTTTTACTTCCTTAGATACCATTTAAAATAATCAAAATTTTCTTTGTAATTAATTAGTGAATTTTTAGTAGATTTGTAGCAGCCCTAAGAAAAAGTCATAGGTTTTTGGAAAAACATATAGAAACAAGCAAAAGAGATAATGGGGTCAAGCCCTTTTTGCTCAATGTTCTATGCTTAGTATGCAAAAGCTTTAAGATATTGAGTTCAAAATTCCATGCCTTTTAAAAACCTATGTAATAAAAATGAACAATTATTTAGCATGAAAATTATCAATGACCCAATCCATTCTTTTTAATTTAATTGAGTTCTATAATTTTCTTCTCTCCCTCACTTTCTTTAGCTAAGAAACTCACTCTAACCCTAGAAGAATAGATAATACTATATTAAACATTAACAGCGTTACAATGAAAAAAAAACACAAAAAATTTAGACTCTCCCACTTGGGGAGTCTTAGGTGGGTGCCCTCCTTCCCCAAGTGCAATGAAAGTCACCAACTTACGCCATGGACCTTCTTGATCACCGATTTAGGTAAATAGAGCTGAAATATACAAAACAGAGCATAGAAATGCTCCACCAGCAGCAAATCCAACCGAACAGCACAAAAAGGCCCCGGTACACCCATCCCCAATAGGATTATCTAAAGCACAAGACACCACTACCAGCAACACCCTAGAAACAGCTAGCCCAACTCCTACACCACTTCGAAATAGAAAAACCTCCGCTCAACTTAGAGCAAGCCACCCTAATTTCAAATCTCTAAATCACTCCCCATTTGAAGCACCATTCCATCTCTATGTTCACAACGAGGATCACAAACCATAAGGCATGTCTAGTGCCATTTAAAACAGCATTCTCTCCCACCTCTACCACCACAAAATGGGCTCAATGCCTTTATTTATTCCTGAAAAAGTAACTACATGTACAGCCTTACTTTGTATATATAGGCTTCTGGGTACACATGGAATTTTTATTAGAAAATTAAATTGTCTTGAGGTTCTTTGTCACTTAATCTAAATCTCAGTATCTAATTCATTTCATAATATTGTCTGAAGAAAGGATAAAACTGCATCATGGAAACCAAAAGGGCAATCATCGGCCAGAGAATGAGTCTTAAGAGCATATACTAACCTACTTCATGAAACTTCTTCAAGCACAATTGTTTTCACCTTTTGAAAACAAGACAAATGCAAATAACATCAAATTACAGGGGTTTAGGAATGAGATCATGTTGGTGGCAAGCAAGCAAAATATTATCACAAATTTTTTTACTTACAAAATTCTTTACCTACAAATTTCTTCCTTTGCAAGATTTTTTACCTACAAAATTCTTCCTTTGCAAGATACATTGGGCTAAAGAAATTTTACCACTTTTTGGTCTCAGTTGCAGAGTCATTGAAGTTCCAATTGCGGGAGAAGAATGCCCTGAGTTATCCTAGTCTTTGGCAAAATCCTAGAGAATGTTTCGCCTCAATTTTAAGGTGATATACGCAAAATGATAAAAAGGTGGTGTTGAACGGTTCCATTATGATCCAAGGATGCCCTGTGTATCCTTCCAGGTATATGATGAATATTTCGAGAATACTTTCAACACACTCGTAATGGTACTTTGGCAATTATTCAATTAATTCCTTAATAAAAGATTTTTATTTTATTTTTGCGTGGGCCGAACCATAGTGGTGTATGCCGCGTGCACCCGGTATTCTTTAGTAAAAGGCGAATGAACAGTTCGCTTTGAACTCACCGCGCGGCTGTGTGCTTCGACATGATCGACATTATCTTCAATGATAGAGTACTTATTAAGAAACAATGTGGGACTAAAAATAAAGGAACTTAGACCAATTTGGGTGAGCTGTGATAGAAATTTGGTACCCTAGTCACTATATAATTTCCAAACTCACACAATGAAAGAAGCAAGGAAGTAGTATATAAGTAAGCAAAACCACTTTATGATTTTATCTTTCCACAACCTTATATCGTACTCAGTGGTTAAAGAGCTGCCAAAGGTATCAAATTGCTACCTTTAGTTACACAATTATTCTTTAGTTTAATACCTACGTGGAAGGATATACAAGGGTTTTCATAGACATTTGTTTTAGACTATACTTACTTTTATCATTTCAACGTTTTTTACTTCCTTATATACCATTTAAAATGATCAAAAGGGTATTTTGTCATTTTGTAAAAGCCAGGAACATAATCTACACAATCTCTTAGGGAAATGGATGCGCTCCAAAGATGCTTTATCAAACAACGAACTCCAATGAATTTGTTTGGATATTTTATCACAAACGGTAAGCCTACAAGAATTTATTTGGATATTTTATCACAAAAGAAAAGCCTAACATAAACTCACCGTGGAAGTAAGAACGCAAGTATTTAAAATAATAGAACAAATTATAACTACCCTATTTTTCAAAAGGACGATACAAAAAGTATTAATGAACACGTATCCCCTCTACCACAAATTATGATTAGACACTCCCAATTGGGGAGATCTTAAGCGGGTGCCCCTCCCAAGTGCAATGGAGGTCACCAAATTTCAACAAATCTAGTATGATGCTTTTCCAAAAGATAAGACCCTTTCAACACACAAGGAGGCCAACCAGCCCTTTATGTAGAGACACTACTATGCACTACTCTTATTATTTTGTAATAGCTTAAATATTATTTAAAATAACAGGAGAATACTTTTGGAAGAATTGGCAAAGAAGCTAAGATGAATATTAAAATAAATTTACCGCTGTGTATAAAATACCAATGGGGTGCATAACCTCTTATCATATAAAACTGGGCAATTACACAACCTACTTACTAACAGATGCTATAGGCTATAGCTTCATCTATTCTAGGCTTCAAAAAAATTTAGATTTGACTATAGAAGGAGCAAGGGGTGCAATCATTTTGGCAGTAATGCTACATGCAAAATGAATTTTACCAAAAGGAAAAGCTGGTGAGACAATCAAGCACTGTATCAGGATTACATAATTTAATTTTAAGTGACAACTAGTGATGTGGAAACCAGGAAAAACAATGGGAAGGAACTCTATATCTATGAAAACCAATAAGTAAGGAGTCGGGAAGTACAAACCCGTAAGAGCCCAAAGAGCAGAGTTATTGATACCCCGGCAATCTGCAACATTTATAGAATGCAGGTAGCGAAATGCACCCAAGTATGCCATCCATTCCGCATCAACAAGGCTCTCGCCTCTTAAATCAATCAACCCTATACCCCCACGAATATAAACAGAGCATACATCAAAGATACTCTACTCAAGAACAAAAAATACAATGTTGAAAAACTCTATTGATTCATTTAGAGATCATTGGAAACCAACCTCATGAATTAAAGAGAGCATATCAAAGCTATTTTATTCAAGAAAAGAAAATATATATCAGAAGCATGACAATCCAATTCTTCTAAGGAATGTTTTCCACTCTTCCCAATTTCTTTTTTCACTTTTCTTTTATGTCAAACTTTTAGCAAGGTTTCAGACCAAGAAAAAAATTAAGATGCAGAAATTCAAATCTCTCCAAAAATCTCGCATCAGAAGACAATAACAATTTTCTAAAAACACAAAACACCAATTCTCACATCAAATCCCTAATCACAAGTCAAATTACACCAAATCTCACCTAAAAAACAAACTAACATCTCCAAAACACTATCTCTAACTAATTAAAACGACATAAATTAAAGAACCACCAAACACAAACAACAAAAATCAGTTGACAAAAACAGTAACTTAACTCCAAAAATCAATAAACAAATTAAAAAAAATTCAATGAGAATCTTACTCGAGCAGCGAAAGATACACGAGTCAGCGCCGGAGGAGCCGGAGGAGACGCCAGAGAAGAGCTTCTCCAAGCTGCGTCGGCATCCGCTCCAGCGTCCAGCACTGCCTCCACCATATCTCCAAAGTATTACTGTCAAAACATTCCTCTTTTCATTCATTTTTCCTATGTATTTCCATAGGTTATATACATTTTAAAAGAATAAAATCTAAACAAATCTTTGCTATTTTCGAACATTTTCTAAACTAATGCTAATCTATTTTCAAATGTGATTGTCTACAATTACGGCTCACGCCAACACTCCCCCTCAAGCTGATGCATAGAGGTCTCGCATGCCCAACTTGTCAAGTGAGTTGTAGAGGTCCTTGCTCGATACAGCTTTTGTAAGGATATCCGCCAATTGATCTTCAAATTTCACAAATGGAAACCTAATTGTTTTTGCTTCAAGATTTTCCTTGATGAAGTGTTGATCTACCTCCACATGTTTAGTACGACCATATTGAATGGGATTATGGGAAATTGCAATTGTAGTTTTGTTGTCACACAAAAGATCCATCTTAGAGTTAGGAGCAAACCCAATTTCAGTAAGTAGCTTTCTTAGCCAGAGGAGTTCACAAAGACCTTTAGCCATTCCCCTAAACTCAACTTCAGCACTTGACAAAGCTACCACTTTTTGCTTCTTGCTTCTCCAGGTTACAAGATTTCCTCCAACAAATGTAAAATATCTCGAGGTGGACTTTCTATCAGTGATATTACCTGCCCAATCTGCATCCGTATATCCATAAATCATCAACTGACTGTTATGTTTTGAGAACATAAGCCCCTTGCCTGGAGATGCCTTCAAGTATCGAAGTATTCGAATCACTGCTTCCATGTGGCTTTACTTGGATTATGCATAAACTGACTTACAACACTCACAGCGTATGCAATATCTGGACGAGTATGAGAGAGATAAATGAGTTTGCCAACTAATCTTTGGTATCTACCTTTATCTGTTGGTACTTGGTCTGGGTATTCTCTAAGTTTGTGATTCTGAACAACGGGGGTGTCTACAGGTCTACCCTCCAACATCCCTACTTCGGTTAGCAAGTCTAATATGTATTTACGTTGAGAAAGAAATATACCTTGCTTAGACATAGCAACTTCAATTCCCAGGAAATACTTGAGTCCTCCCAGATTCTTCATCTCAAATTCAGTTGCTAATTGCTTTTGAAGTAGAAAGATTTCTTCATCATCATCTCCTATAATAATCATGTCATCTACATAGACTATCAGAATCGTTACCTTACCCAACTGATGTTTCAAGAACAAAGTGTGATCAGAGTTACTTTGTTGGAAGCCATATTTCTTCATTGCCAAGCTAAGCCTTCCAAACCATGCTCGCGGTGATTGCTTCAGTTCGTACAATGCTCGCTGCAATTTACACACCACTCCATTATCTGAAGAAGCTATATAACATGGAGGAATATCCATATACACCTCTTCTTGGAGGTCACCGTTGAGAAAAGCATTTTTCACATCAAATTGATGCAAAGGCCAATCAAGATTTGTTGCAAGGGACAATAACACTCTAACGGTATTCAACTTGGCTACAGGTGAGAAAGTCTCCTGGTAATCAACCCCATATGTCTGCGTATATCCCTTTGCTACTAGTCTCGCTTTGTACCGCTCAATAGATCCATCTGTTTTGTGTTTAATGGAGAACACCCATTTGCATCCCACTGTCTGTTTTCCTTCAAGTAATGGAACAAGAGTCCATGTATCATTTTTTAGTAGTGCCTTCATTTCTTCCTCTATAGCTCGGGTCCATCTTGGATTTGCCAGTGCCTCATGAACATTAGTAGGAATCTGGCATGTGGAGAGTTCCTGTGCAAAATTCTTAAGAGGTTCAGATAGTTTCTCGGTGGATACATAGTTAGCAATCAGATACCTCGATCTTCTTTCTTCAATATCTGGAGAATATCTATTAGGTGGCTTGTCGCGATTATACCTAGGAGGTAAAACATATCCCACAGAATCATCTATGTCATTGATATGTAAGGGCGTAATAGTGGTACTTACATCAGGATTATTCTCAGGAGAGGATTCGGCTGGCACTTCAGAGGAAGGGGATATAGGCTCGGTTTCTTGCATGCTTTGCATTCAGAAATACCTCAATTTCACAGTTCACATCGCCTGAGTTTTCATTCGGCCCATCATGCTCATGCGGCTTCTCATTCCGATTCTGTTCCTCATGCTCATACGGCCCCTCAAGTCTGAACCAATCAAAATCATTTGGTGTCTCATGCTGGGACCAATTCAACTCTTCATTATGTATCTCCCCTGAAGAGGAGAAGGAGGTGTCGTAGTTGGAAAAAACATGTCAGTTTCCAAAAATTGAACATTCATAGTCACATAGAGTTTTCGGGTAGTAGGATCGTAGCAACGGTACCCTTTTTGATGGATACCATAGCCCAAAAACACACACCGACGTGCACATGGATCAAGCTTACTGCGTTGGTTTTTGTGGAGATACACGTAGGCAACACACCCAAAGATACGAGGAGGAAGCATCAGCGCCGTAGGTATGGGACACATGATCAGAAAGAGATTGAAGGGGTGTTTTAAATGATAAAACCTTGGATGGCATTCGGTTGAGAAGATGGACGGCAGTTGAGACGGCATCAGTCCAAAAACGTTTGGGCATATTGGCACCAAGAAGCAGAGCACGGGCAATCTCCAGAAGATGTATATTCTTCCTCTCGGCGACACCGTTCTGTTGGGGTGTTTGTGAGCATGAAGTTTCATGAATTAAACCATGGTGGGCAAAATAAGATTGAAGATCCTTATTAATATATTCACCACCATTATCAGAGCGGAGAACCTTCATGGTGGCATCGTACTGAGTACCAACCATAACATGAAATGATTTAAAAACACCGAGAACTTCATCTTTGTGTTTTAGCAAGTAGAGCCATGTCATACGGGTACAATCATCCACAAAAATAACAAACCAACAAAAGCCAGACATATTAGCAATGGGTGAGGGCCCCCAGACACCAGAGTGAATTAATGCAAATGGAGTGTCACTTTTATTCATGCTCAATGGATAAGTAGTGCGATGGCTCTTAGCCAAAACACAAGTATCACACTTCAAGTCAGAAGTCTGCAAATGCTTAAACAAATCAGTAAAACATGCTTCAAATACGGAAAAGATGGGTGTCCCAAGCGTCGATGTCATAACCACAATGTTGTTTTTTTATTGACATGCAGATTGTTCATGTTGTTGGCCTGGCCGATGTCATCCACATAATATAATCCCCCCTATTAGTACCACGTCCAATTATCTTCTTGGTGAGAATATCTTGGATAAAATAAAAGTTTGGATAAATAAGTACAACACAACCAAGGTCTGCAGTAAGCTGACTTATAGACAATAGTTTATGGGATAAAGACGGAACAAGTAAAGTATTGGATAAAGTGAGAGAAGGAGATAAAGTCACAGAGCCAGCTCCAGTGACTGGTGAGATAACATAATTGGCATTAGCTATACTGGTGCGTCGTGGAAGAGAAGTTTGAGAGAAGTCTGAAGCAGCAAGAGTCATATGGTCCGTGGCCCCCGAGTCGAGAAGCCATGCCCCACAATCCGCATTTCTATGAGAGGTAAAAAGAGCAAGACCAGAGATACTTGAGTTTAAGTTGGGAGGAGCATCCGTGGACATTGCAGCCGATTGTATAAGAGAGAGATGAGGTGCTGCACGAGCAACAACAACCATGCCTGAACGTGCACTAGTGTCGGTGCCATCAGGACGCTTACGGGCTTGAAGATCATGCCACCAATCAGGGTACCCATGCAACTTAAAGCAGTTTTCACTTGTGTGATTCTGGTTGCCACAATGAGAGCATTTTTTCCCCTCAGTAGAATGTCGGTGCTTGGCAGATTTACCATGGCCAGAGGTGCTTAACGAGAGAGCTTTCGACGCCAAGACAGCCCCCTGGGGCCCATTGGTGTCATGGGTAGTCATCACTTGTTGTCGAATAGCCTCTCGCCTAACATGCACATAAGCCTGTTCAACCGTAGGAAATGGTTTTATCTGTAAAACATCAGCACGAATATTGTCTAGCCGATCATCAAGACCATCCAGAAAAACATAAACACTGTCTTCTTGGATGATCCGATTATAGTGATGAATATCAACAGAACATTCCATAGGATTCGGTCGGCGGAAATCAATTTCACGTCATAGACCCTACAACGGTGTGTAATATTTTTCTAGCGAGCCCGCAACTTGTTTCAGTCTACTCACACGACGTCGAAGATCATACACTTGCGATGTATCACTACCATCGAAGAAGGTAGTTGCAATAACATCCCAAACCATTTTTGTCGTAGGAAAGCGAATAAAATTGCCAACTAAAGACGGATCCATAGAAGTAATTAACCAACCTTTAACAATAACATTATCAGTGCGCTGGGGAAAGTCGCCATTAATGTACCCCAGTTTGTCCTTGCCCGAGATATACATCTCAACAACCTGGGACCACAGTGCATAGTTGGAACCGTCCAACTTAATGCCGATCTGAGCAGCGGATGTTTCAGTGGTGATGGTCGAGGTCCGAGTGTTATTCAAAACTTCAGTCATCCTTGTAGTCAATTCAAGGATAGGATCAAAGAGATTGGACGCGTTGCCAGGAGTATTCTGGTCATCAGAATCCGCCATGGGAGGAAGGGTAGGGTGCAATACTCAGATCTGTGATTTTCGGAGATGCGTCGGATCTTGAGCAGGTTATTGCATTATAATAAATGAGTCAATTGCTTGACAATCGATTGCTTGACAATCTCTTCATCACTTACTCAATTTATTTATTTTTTTATCTTCAAAGTATATATATATATATATATATATATATTGAGATCCAAATTAACAAGGAGATCCAATTATATATATATATATAACCCTTAATCACCTCTGCCCATCTTACCAAAAAGAAAAAGAGAGAAAGAGAGAAGGAATTGAGAAATTTGAAATGAAGGGGGCCCGTATCTATCATGCGTCGTCGAGTCATGATGGCGCCCCCACTGGCCACTGCCTTCACTTTATAGAAGAACCTCAGCTCAGCTCACTGGGCACACAGATATTGCAACTCAAATCGCAGCCTCTCCTCGTCTTCAAGTTGTGGAAGAGAGGGTTTCCGGCAAGGTAAGAGAGGGTTCTCAGGTTTTCGACATCTTCAAAAATAGATCCGGCAAAAATATTACCTTATGATAGCAGATCTGACGAGATTTGAATCAAATCTCGAAAGATTGAAGTAACTCCGGGCTTCGGAGGTTTGCATACGAGCTTTTGGCCGGAAGACGAGGTAGATGACGCCGGCGGAGCTGTTGCGGGCGTGATGGTGGTCGAAGACGACAGTGGTGTTGTTGCCGATGAGGGTGCCAAAGCTGAAGATAATGAAGTCGGCGTCAATGCCGCCGGAGGCTGAGCAATCGGAGAACCCGATGGCGGTAAAATCGAGCCTAGACGGTGAAGATGACGGCTGCGAGAGTCCAGCAGAAGCAGCGATTTCGGCGTGGTTTCTGGTGAGCGTTTTCCTACGGTTCCGGCGAGCGGTTTCCTGCGGTGGATAGCGGTAGATTTGATCTTTGGGGATCTGGACGACGTAAGTTCCCAGAGGTGGACGGGGTTTCGACCGAAACGAAGACTCTTCTTGTTGCGGTTCTTGCTGCAGTTTAGTGTCGGTGTCTTGGCCGCCGGATGGCGAGTCTCTCGGATGAGGAGTTTTTCAGTCTTGAAGCTGTAAGTTCGACTTTTTACACTCCGTCAAGCTCGAGCTCTCCTCACCGGATCATTAGATTTGGTTGTGACTGCGCTTCAAGAAGCAGCAGGGGCGTGATCGTTAGCGTTGCTGGCCAGAATAGAAGTCGGTGCTGCTCTGCGATCGCGACCGACGCTCCGTCTTCACTGATGAACGTCGCTGGAATACGGTGGGGCTCGAGAGAATCGACTCAGATGGTTCGTAACCTTTCTCTGATACCATGCCAAAACATTCCTCTTTTTATTCATTTTTCCTATGTATTTCCATAGGTTATATACATTTTAAAAGAATAAAATCTAAACAAATCTTTGCTATTTTCAAACATTTCTTAAACTAACGCTAATCTATTTTTAAATGTGATTGTCTACAATTACGGCTCACGCCAACAATTACTGCTCTGCGTCGCGGACTCGATGCACATACAAACTAATCCGCTCTCAATATCATCATCTGTTTGTTGTCTCTTCATTTTTTAGTTTCATGTTCGAGCTCGAAGCAGAAGATCTACATAGATTTTTTTATTTAGTATTATTCTGCTTCTTCAACGATCTCTGGCACTACCTAAGTACCGACCTGCTAGAATGGCAGAATCAACTTCATAGCGACGGCGTGACGCGTGACATCCACTGACTAACTAAGTTAATATTCAATCTGCTAGAATGGTTTAATCAACTTCATAGCAGAGGCGTAACGTCAACTGACTAAAATGACAACTTATTAAGTAAGTTAATATTCAACGTAGATTCAGTACGATATATTTGAGTTCACTACGACATATTTGAGATTTTACACTAAAATATGGCAACATGCATCTAGGTCGAACATTCTAGCCACTAGAAATATCCCCTCACCCTTTATTAACGAGGTAAGTAATTAATTACCGAGTTAATATAATTAATATTTGAAAGAGTTCAGAACGAACTTAGGCATCGAAGAGTCTTCTATCACACCCCATTATATTACCTAAAATAATACGCAACGACTTATAAAATCACAGTACAAACAATTATGAAAATCAACATAGTTTATTTATTCATACTCTATTAATTAAAAAGAACACAAGTATAAATATATATTATTTTATATATACGAGTACGCAGCAGAAATACATCTGCAAATACCTACACCCCTAGATCTTTGTCGACATCTCGCTCTCTACATGCCTCCTTCGCACATGGCACCGACAGCTCTTGCTTTGGCATGCAACGTGTCACTACCCAATATACGTGATGTCATGACGGTACGAAAACCTCCGAGTATACCCTCCGTCGGTACACCTGACGTCCCATCAGCTGAAAACACATATACGAATCCCCAAAATCAAATACAGTACAATCCTAAAGACATCCATCTAACATGATCATAAATGAAATAAAATATTACATTTTCAAGTTACCAAATATAAAATTTCAAAGTTTACAAAATACTACAAACCCAACACATCCCAACTATGTGTTAATTGTACATATACTAGGTGTTATCATGTACATAATTATCAAATTACAAAATTAAATGTACAACACCTACATGAAACAAAAACAAAGGACACTTCGCAGTCAAGCCTTCCCTTTCCTTTTTCTATCAGATCCTGAAAGAAGAAGGTGAGGTGTGAGCTACAGCCCGCTCAGTGAATGTCATTTACAAGTGGCATATACGTGCATTTAATAAAAACATGATAAGATCATAAATCATTGAAATATCATGATGACGAAATATATTACATACATGCTAACATAATACATTAAGTCATACATAAGACGATGCATAACATTTGTAGTCATACTCATGCAATCTTAACATCTCCTAAGTACAGGGGTTTAAGGCTGGTGTGCTACACACAGTACCTGAACACACATAATACTCGTATCCTAATAGAATTTTTGGGGTTGTGCAGCACGTAGGATTAGCCTAAACTAACCTACCAATACACAAGCCATAAAACCCTCTGCCAGGTACACAACTGGGATCACCGCTAGACTTACGAGAATTTTCAAAAAGAGAAAATTCCAACTAGGAGCCTCAACCCAAATTGTCATCCCAATGAATTATGCTCAAATGTATTTCATGGAATAATAAAACATGTATACCATCATACATAAGCATTTAAAACATTTCTATACTACAATGTCACATATAAATAATCCAAAAGTAAAAGGACACTCACTCTTGATTGGCTAAGTCTAGCCAATCCAATTCCAATCCAATTACCAAAACTCTTCAATTGACTAAACGGGTTCAAGATCAATCACAAGACTTGAAAATAACATGATTCACACTACTGAAAATCAATCATAAAGTGTGTCAAAACCCCATGTTCAAACCTAATCTTTAGATTCTAAATTGGTTACTCCCTTGAGCCAATTTTCATATTGCCCAATTTGATCATTTAGACTCAAATAAACCAAGATGACCTAAATTGAATGTAATAGGGTGATCCCATGATCCAACCACTAATATACATGACATTCAATTATAATTAGAGTCAATTAGACTATACATCAAGTCAATTTCATCAATTGACTAAGTCTTGGTCAAAATCACCAATTAGGCCAATATAAAACATAAGTCAAAATGAACTAAAGTCATATCAATTTAACATAGGTTCTAACATTTTAAACCCATGATTCTACTCAATTTGGGTCCAATTAAACAATCCCCGAGTCAATTTCATAAATTGACTTGATTTCGGTGAAAAGTCCCAATTTGGGCAAAATTCCCAAATTACATGCAAAATTGCCAAAGTACATGGAAAATGTCAAATACTTAGCCTAGGTCAAAATTATTCAACCCAAGGGTGTCCAGTATGAGAACCCATTGAATTCTATCATCAACAACCCTAATCATGCCCCAAAAGACCTTCATTGCATAATTTTTTCAGATTTTCAATCAAGAGCATCAAAAGCCCCATATCTGGAAATTCTCATACATAGGCAATATTGTCAATTTTACACTAAGCCACCATACGTAGCCACAAACTTTACTGAACTTGCACCATGGGATAGTCCACCATTGCTATTAGGTCAACATAGTTGACATCTCAATTCGATCTTGGATCTCAAGATTTACAAGGAGGTTGTTGACAAGGCCATGAGCTTTGAGCAAGAGAAGATTATGCAGGAGTAGAGAATAAATAAGGAAAAACGGCCTGCAACGTTTTCCCAACAGGGCTCGCAGCAGGGCAACAAAAAGAAGCCCTACTATAATCAAAACCTAGCCCTCCCAACCCCTGTTCAGAAGAATGAGGCCACAATACCTGCGGCTGAACCTTCTAACCCTAATCATCAGGGTTTTCAAAATCATGGCTGCGGTGGTCGTCATGGCAGGGGTGGCCGTAGAAACGACAATGGCAGAGGTGGTGGTCGGCACCACAATCAGCATGGCCAGCAGAACAATCAGCAGTACAGGTCGACATGTTACAACTGCGGCCAGCAGGGCCACGTAAGATATGTCTGTCCCACCTGCAGCAACCAATTCCCGTTGTGCCAGTCCAACAAGCACCACCTGCTGCTAATGCCCAACCGAGGCAGAACCAGCAAAATCATAGACAACGGAACTAGGGCAGAGCATTTGCCATCGCTCAACAACCCCTCCCAGACAACAATGTAGTCGAAGGTACATTTCCTTTGTTCAATACAATGGTGCATGTTTTGTTCGATTCAGGTGCTACGCATTCTTTCATATCGTCTGCATTGGTAAGACATTTAGGGTTGCATCCTGAATCCACAGACATCACACTCCATGTCACATCACATTTAGGATCTGGTATTGACGTGAATTTGCAGTGTTCTCGATGTGAGCTTCGAATGTCAGAACAGATAATATAAGCAGATCTTTTTGTGATGGACATTGAAGACTTCGACATCATCCTTGGCATGGACTGGCTAGCACCACTGAATGCAAAGATCGAATGTATGAAGAAGCAAGTTCAGTTAACCTTGCCTACAGGGGAGTTTGTCAATATTCAGGGAACAAGAAAATGGATACACAAATCAACAGTTGCACTTCTCAAGGCACAACTTCGAGCTCTATCCCTTGGTGATGAAAATGAATCACCAGCACTACACCCTCTCGAAGTACACGATGTTCCGGTCATATCTGAATTCCCAACAATTTTTCTAAATGACCTTCCTGGTCTACCTCCAGTTAGGGAATTCGATTTTGAAATCAACCTCATACCTGGGACAGGGCCTATCTTAATTCCACCATACACAATGTCAAATGTCGAGTTGGTCGAATTAGACAAACAACTGTAGGAATTAGAGAGTAATGGCTTCATCAGAAAGAGTTCATCACCCATGGGGTGCTCCAGTTCTGTTCGTTCACAAAAAGGATGGTTCGTCACGACTTTGCATAGACTATCGCAAGCTCAATAACGTCACCATTAAGAACATATACCCATTGCCCAAGATCGATGACCTGTTCGACCAACTTAGAGATGCCAAATACTTATCTAAGATTGATTTACGGTCCGGTTATTACCAACTTTGGATCCGAGAGTCGGACATTACCAAGACGACATTCAGAACTTGGTACGGTCACTACGAGTTCTTGGTCGTGCCGTTCGGCCTAACAAATGCACCGGATGCTTTCATGGATTTGATGAATCGCATCTTCAGGTTATACTTAGACCGATTTGTGGTGGTTTTTGTGGACAACATCTTGATATATTCCTCAATCGAGGAAGACCATAAGATACATTTGAAGATAGTCCTCCATACCTTGAGAAGCCACCAACTGTATGCAAAGTTGAGTAAGTGCGAATTTTGGGCGAAGCGAGTTCAATTCCTAGGCCATGTGGTTTCAGGTAATGGCATTTTGGTAGATCCTTCTAAGGTTGAAGCAGTTTTAAACTGGAAATACCCTACCACTGTTACTCAGATTAAGAGTTTTCTTGGTTTGGCTGGCTATTACAGACGTTTCATCAAGGACTTCTCAAAAATAGTTGAACCTATGACCAAGCTCACTCGAAAAGACGTGCGATTCATTTGGAATCCCGCCTTTGAAGCATCATTTAAGGAATTGAAGAAACGCCTCACGATGACACCTGTACTTATCACTCCAAGAAATGCAATTGGATTTTCATTATACACCAACGCCTCTCTCCGAGGCTTAGGTGTCGTACTAATGCAAGAAGGCCAAGTTGTTGCATATGCCTCGAGGCAACTGAAGGTTCATGACGGTAATTACCCAACACTTGACTTGGAACTTGCAGTTGTCGTATTTGCACTGAAATTATGGCGTCATTACCTATACGGTGAACGATTCAAGGTCTTCTCAGATCACAAGAGTCTTAAGTACATATACACTCAGAGATACCTAAACCTCCGCCAAAGACGATGGTTGGAATTCTTGAAAGATTATGACTTTCAACTCCAGTACCATCCCGGAAAGGCCAATGTTGTGGTTGATGCCCTGAGTAGAAAATTTTATCTTGCTTGTACTCTTAACTACGAAATGGGAAAGTTGGCTACCGAGATAGAGAACTTTAACCTACAACTGATCAAAGAGGGACCAAGATCACGACTCTCTCAATTATTAGCCAACTCTGAGCTAGTTCGAAAGATTTCAGCTGCTTAAGCCAATGACCCTATGTTAATGGAGAAACGAGAAGTTCTACTCAGTGGACAAAACCTTCCTCACTGGTCGGTCGCTGAAGACGTGGCCATTTTCTATAAACAACATCTCTGTCTACCGAACGATCCTCTGAGGTATGGAAAGAAGTGCTAACTAAGATGCACTATTCGAGGTACGCTATGTATCCTGAGGGTGACAAAATGTACAAGGATGTCAAGCGACAATTCTAATTTTTGGGATGAAAAAGGCGATTGTAGACTTCGTTGCTCGATGTCTCGTTTGCCAACAAGTTAAGGCAGAATGAAGACTTCCCTCTGGTCTTCTCCAGCCGTTACCTATTGGCGAATAGAAATGGAAGAACATAGCAATGGATTTTGTTACGGCCTTACCTCGAAATAATAAAGGGCAAGATGCTATCTGGGTTATCATTGACAGACTTACAAAGTCTGCACACTTCTTACCAATAAAGTTCACGAATAACCCCGCCAAACTTGCCGAACTATATGAAAGAGAGATCGTACGCCTCCATGGCATACCACTCATGATCGTCTCTGATTGAGACCCTCGATTCACATCAAAGTTTTGGCAAAGCTTCTAGAGTAGAATGGGCTCTAAAATCACCATGAGCACAACATTTCACCCTCAGACTGATGGGCAGTCAGAGCGGCTTATCCAAATCTTAGAAGAAATGTTACGATGCTGCATTTTGGACTTTAATGACGGACGACCAAAGTACTTACATTTAGCCGAGTTTGCATACAACAACAACTACCAAACTAGTATCGGCATGGCACCGTAGGAGGCTCTCTATGGTCGCCCTTGCAGATCTCCGGTATGCTGGTTAGATATGGCAGATCGATCGCAGTTGGGCCCTAAACTAGTTCAAGAGACTTCTGAGAAGATCACACTAGTAAAGGAACGACTTCGCGTTGCACAAAGTCGACAGAAGAGCTATGCTGACAAGCTGAGGCAGCCTCTAGAATTTGATAAGGGGGACTTGGTTTTTCTAAAAGTTCAGCCCACAAGAGGTGTTAAACACTTTGGGATTAACGGAAAGTTCTCCCCACGGTATATCGGTCCATTTCAGATCATTGAACATATTGGCAAACTTACTTATCGTTTGTCCCTTCCATCGTCCATGCCTAAGGTTCATGACATTTTTCACGTATCTTTGCTTCGAAAGTATCGTCCTGATCCTTCGCATATCATCCCTCTAGTCGAGGTACAGGTTGAGGAAGGAAATAGGTATCAGGAAAGAGCGATACAAATTTTGGATAAGAAAACTCAAGAACTACAGCGACGTAACATACCACTTGTGAAAGGGCTCTGGGATCACCACGGCATCGAGGAAGCAACATAGGAACTAGAAGCAACAATTAAACAGAAATACCCTGAATTGTTTTCTAATACCAACTGATTATGTGATACATTGTATTATTTTCACTTATCAATAAAATGATGGAACTTTGTTTACACCTATCTTAATACATTGTTTCACTTGAATAACTATGCAGATGTCTGAAAATAATATCAATGGATATAGTGATGCACACACGCAGTGGCCTCCTTGGCAACCTGTGGCTACTCCTCAAGAATCAGAGTCAAGTCACAACTACTTTGCATCACCAACTCCATCGCCACACAGATAGCGATCCTTATCGCCAGAGCGTGCATGGATTTTTCGTAACAATCTTGCCCAAAAAAATCCAGTGCCCTCATCTTGGCAGGACCTTCTACCAAAATTGTCAGGCGGCTTGATTCGAGCAACAACACGAAAAAACATTCCACCGCTCAACCTACCTTCCCTCAAACGACGTAACCAGCGCCCGACACCACCATCTGTTAAGCAAAGGTTGGAATCTTCTGAGGACGAATCCGACTCCATTTGCTCTCCATGGTTTCATGATGTTGAGGATTCCACTGGCCACAGTGCCATTCAGGGACCATATGTCACACCCCGCCCGGACGCGCCTACACCGACGGTACACTCGCGGACGGGGCACACATTTGGAACAATAACAATGCTAACAACAGAGTGCGCAACGGAAATATATAACACAATACAAATCTAATTTCATTTAATTCAGAATATAATTTGTACATGAAACGGTCAAGGGAACATACTCCCAAAAATCTCCAATGAATGATACAAAGGGTACAAAATGTGGGCCCCATAAACCTGCACCCAGTCTACCCTAATTTCCTGTGAAAATTTGGATAATAATGGAGTGAGCTTAACACGCTCAGTGGGTAAATAGTTCGTGAGTATAACAATTAATAAAACATACTTCAATATTAAATATCTTAAATACCCATGTGAGCATCATAATCAATCAATATGTATGTATGCATGACATCGTCTCGTAATGGTTTGATGAACGTACATCGCCTAAGTTCACGTACAGGTATCCTTCCTCGGGCATAGTCAGGTTCTCACTGTACGTCCCTCCTCAGGAACGATGCTCTGGATTCACCTACTGATGTCCTTCCCCGGACGTAGCCTGGTTCTCATGTATGTCCCTCTCCAGAGAAATATAATGAATAGCGAGCAATGCTTCTAACTATTATATGAGTCATAAACCATATACGTCCTTAGGTGGTGATATGTATGATGCCAATTCATGAACTGGTCTAGTCTACTGGTCTGGTCTTTTCTTGACATTTAGACTAACTTTGGCAAAATCTGGTGATCCTTATCAGGGTCGGTTTCACGACGTGCAAGGTTAGGACATTCAATATTAGTTGTATAAGCTGATAGCTTTCAATAAGACCAACTAGATCAGTCCCTAATTGAGAGATGAGACACAAGGTCTGCTTAAATACCAATCGCCTAGAGCAGCCCACTGCCTCCCGTTCACTATTTTAAGTTACTGAGGACAACACCGAGTCTAGTTGAGTCAGATTGACCATAAATCCGGCATTATAACAGTGTAATACATGAATTCCAAATATACAGGCATAAGTGGGGCAGTATAAACATTATATGACATAATGCAGTGTAAATAAATAGTAGACATAATAATAATTGAATGTAAACTTTAATAAAAGTTATGAAACACGCAAACCTATATTTCGTTCCCCACCTTTAGATAAAAACTTCTTCTTTCAGATCTGGCGTTTTCCTCCGGACAGAACTTTGTTGCACCGCACCGAGAGTCTCGGACAGAGAGTCTCAAAAACTAAAAACTCAGAATGAGTGGAAAGGAGAAGAAAATCACAAGAGAAGGTGATTTGGTGTGAGGAATGAGAAATGAGGAGGGTTCCTTATATAGAGATTTTTGGCGCCTGAACGTTCGGGCGTTGCCCTAATTTTTTTTTTTTTGTGTGCAATTCTAGGGTATTACACTCTACCCCCCTTAAAGGGATTTCGCCCTCGAAATCAATTCAAGTAGTTATGATGGTTATCTGATTGAGATTCACTGCCTGCGTTATCTTTTGCGAGTTCAGGATAGTGCTTGTGTGGGCCCTAAATAAAACTGTGGCCGGTGGAATTATCGTAATACCATGGAGAGCAATGGAATCGGATTCATCCTCTGAAGATTCCAACCTTTGCATAACAGATGGTGATGGAGGGCGCTGGTTACATCGTTTGAGGGGAGGTAGGTTGAGCGGTGGAATATTTTTTCTTGTTGTGGCTCGAATCCGGCCGGCTGGCAATTTTGGTAGAAGGTCCTGCCAAGATGATGGCACGAGATTTTTACGAAAAAGACATGCACGCTCTAGCGATATGGATCGCTGTCTGTGTGGTGATGGAGTTGGTGATGCAAAGTAGTTGTGACTTGATTCTACTTCTTGAGAAGTAGTCACAGGTTGCCAAGGAGGCCACCGCGTGTGCACATCACTATATCCATTGATATTTTTTTTAGACATCGGCATAGTTATTTAAGTGAAACAATGTATTGAGATAAGTGTAAACAATGTTTCAGGCGCATGCCCGAACGTTTAGGATCAATGCATGCCCGAATGTTCAGGTGCATGCCCGAACGTTTAGGCGCCAAAAATCTCTATATAAGGAACTCTCCTCATTTCTCATTCCTCACACCAAATCACCTTCTCTTGTGATTTTCTACTCCTTTCCACTCATTCTGAGTTTTTAGTTTTTGAGACTCTCTGTCCGAGACTCTCGGTGCGGTGCAACGAAGTTCTGTCCGGAGGAAAGCGCCAGATCTGAAAGAAAAAGTTTTTATCTGAAGGTGGAGAACGAAATATAGGTTTTTGTTGAGGAATCAAATAATCTTATATAACTAGTATGTTTGGCCATGGTGTAAAAACAAGGTTAGAATGTTTATATAATAAGTACAAAACTTTGCAAGTATTTCAAATGATTTGGTTCTGGTCTTTGTGAACATACTTATATATTTCATTGAAAATCCATACGAGTCATAAGAATTCTAAGATTTGCCTCGATAAATATCCTGATCTAACCTTCTGTCGTAATCTTATGCATTCAAACTCTTACTCTTGGTCTTTTCGATTATTATCCAAGTTCGTGTGTCCCATACCACATGACTTTGGTAATAAGGGTGTTAACCAAGTTAAGTTGTATGAACACGGTCTCTAAAACCATTGGCTGAATAGAAGTTCACTAATAGTATCGTCCAAATTTACTCGTCCCATACCATGTAAACTTAGTGATAATTCGTCCCATACCATGTAAACTTAGTGATAATATTAGTGATGCAAGTTTCTCCAAATGTTTCTTTTCACACAAGGTCATGGATTTTCTTACTTCCACATTTTATTTAGTATCTTCCAATTTTGTTGTGTCTCATACCACTCCAAAGTTAGTGATACAAAAGAAAGAATGGTTGTAAGTCGGCCCACCAAAGATAGTCTTTAAACAAAACAATTTCATTCATATATATCAAAGAAAAGTTTACAATGCCAGTAATTAATTTTGATTTTCCTGCCTACTACCACTCCTTCGAGATCTCCTGCTAGGTACAAAACGACTACTAACAGAAGGTTGAGAGTTTGCTCGCTCTACGTCCGAGTTTTGCATACGTGTTAATATATTATTTTGGGTCTATCTCATTTCAGCAATATTGGATGTCATTTCATCTAACCCTTCAAGTAGGTTAGTCGGTTGTCCCATTGGTGGTTGATGGGTCGTTTGTCTCGTAGGTGAAGGGTAGGCCATAGGCATTGGGGGAAAGTATTGGTTGTATGGGTGATTCATAGGTGGAAGGTAGTTGTTTTGATTGTGCGGGGATCCCTAACTGGAACCCCTTGCATATTTGGATTTGTTTGAGGTGAAAAAGTTTGAAACAATGGGCTCATTGGGATATTTTGCCCTCCAAAAATTGGTAACTCCCAATACTGTTGTTGTTGATTCACAACAACTTGTGGAACTGGCTGATACTGTACCTCAGGAGTTGGAAATCTTTGGTACGAAGTGTTGCCTTGAGTTGGCACGTTCCAAGTTGGTGGATTTGTTTGCGTACCTTGTCTATCACGACTTTGTGTAGGTTGATTTAGTGTGGCATATTACTCTTCCTCAGTGAATGGTCGATCAGTTGGATCACTATTCAGGGCTGGGTCTGATGTAGGATTCTGATTTGACTCATTATTTGGTCCTTCTCAGAAGGGCATCTTGCGTCGACTTTTTCGACGGCAATGTCCATGCTTGTCTCTCATTCTTTCGACATTTCTTATTGTCGTGCCGAATACTTCTTCGTTAGTTACCCCTCCACTTGTGCCATATGCCTTGAAGATAGAGGATGTTGTAACTAGTTCAGTGATCTGCTTTGACGTTCCATCTAAAGTGTCGACGTTTGCCTCGTATAGTATCCTCATAATCAAGACTCTGTAGCCGAGGAATTCTTTTCTCAAAGGGTTTTGTATCACCCTCATCATTTGTTGGATAATGATGTGAGGTAGGGAGACCTTAATTTTATTCTCTATGCAGTATAACATAAGAAGTTGAGCCCATGACATAGTGCCTTTAGTACCCCTTTCTGGTAAGATGTTGCCGTATACAATCTTTCCGAAGTCGGCAAGAGATGGCTTAATATGATTGTTTGGGAGATTGGTGTACGTTGATTGAGTGTATGGCTCTTTGGCGAGGGAATTGAACAATTGTTCATTAGACTATGCGATCTCTGCAACTGTCTGGGGTTCATGTGGATCAATAATCCTCTCCTCAATCGGAATCTCCAAAAGTCGAGCAATTGTCTCGATGTTGATAGAAATTTTTATTCCCATGACAGTTGTCTCCAAAATAGGGCTGATCTTATCTCCTTGAAGTCTCACGCAATCCATGGCTTCATAAAAGGATCTCACCAAGTTGTAAGAGACGTGACCCTCAACTTTGGTTATATTTAACCAACCCAGCGTTGCGAGTTTGTCGTGAAGGATTGGGCGGAGGCGGAGATCTCTATTGTCGATGTTCCTCATAGTCATAACCTCCTTTTTGGACAATTCCTTGAGTCTAGTGGGAATTGGTTCCCTGCTAGTAGAAGTTGCCCATTCACTTTAGGCCATTCTTTTGCTGAAAGGAAAATAAATTTGTGAAAGACAAAATATATTCATAAGAATTTTTTTAAAAATTTATTATTTGTCTGTTAGACATTTTTTTTTTCTCTCTTGATGTTTATGCTATCATGTAATCAAAATTCTTCATTAGCAATATGATATATATATATATATATATATATATATCGTATTCATATATGAATGTATAGATATATATATTTAATCATAACTATATATATATATATATATATAGTTTTCATATATTAGCTATATATATATATATATATATATATATATATATATATATATATATATATATATGTATTTAAAATTAAACTATATAAAAATCATATATAGTTTTCTTAGATATATATTTAATACAAATCTTAACTATATATAATTCATATATATATAGTTCTAAAGATATATATATCTAATAACATTTTTCATACAAAATTTGTATTTTCATTAGCAACATGGTATATATATATCTCCTATATGCATAGATATATAGATATATATATATATATATATATATATATATATATATATATATATATATATATTTAATCATAACCATATATATAGTTTTCATAAATCATAACTATATATATATTCAAATCAAACTATATAGGTATCATATAGTTTTCTAGACATATATTTAATATAAATCTCACTATATATAATTGACATATATATATAGTTCTAGAGATATTTATATCTAATAAAGTTTTCCATCCAATTTTTTTTTTTTTTCATTAGTAACAAGGTATATATATATCTCCTATATGCATAGATATATAGATATATATATATATATATATATATATAATCATAACAATATATATAGTTTTCATAAATCATAACTATATATATATTTAAATCAGACTATATAAAAATCATATAGTTTTCTAGATATATATTTAATATAAATCTTAACTATATATAATTCATATATATAGTTCTAAAGATATATATATATCTAATAACATTTTTCTTTCCCTAATTTGGTGGACTTGGGAGGGTCGTGGACCGTAGGGCTCTGATACCATTAAATGTCACACCCTGCCCGGACGCGCCTAAACCGGCGGTACACTCGCGGACGGGGCGCGCATTTGGAACAATAACAATGCTAACAACGGAGTGCGCAGCGGAAATATATAACACAGTACAAATCTGATTTCATTTAATTCAAAATATAATTTGTACATGAAACGGTAAAGGGAACATACTCCCCAAAATCCCTAATGAATGATACAAAGGGTACAAAATGTGGGCCCCATAAACCTGCACCCAGTCCACTCTAATTTTCTGTGAAAATTTGGATAATAATGGAGTGAGCTTAACACGCTCAGTGGGTAAATAGTTCGTGAGTATAACAATTAATAAAACATACTTCAATATTAAATATCTTAAATACACATGTGAGCATCATAATCAATCAATATGTATGTATGCATGACATCGTCTCGTAATGGTTTGATGAACGTACATCGCCTAAGTTCACGTACAGGTATCCTTCCTCGGGCATAGTCAGGTTCTCACTGTACGTCCCTCCTCAGGAACGATGCTCTGGATTCACCTACTGATGTCCCTCCCCGGACGTAGCCTGGTTCTCATGTATGTCCCTCTCCAAAGAAATATAATGAATAGCGAGCAATGCTTCTAACTATTATATGAGTCATAAACCATATACGTCCTTAGGTGGTGATATGTATGATGCCAATTCATGAACTGGTCTAGTCTACTGGTCTGGTCTTTTCTTGACATTTAGACTAACTTTGGCAAAATCTGGTGATCCTTATCAGGGTCGGTTTCACGACGTGCAAGGTTAGGACATTCAGTATTACTTGTATAAGCTGATAGCCTTCAATAAGACCAACTACATCAGTCCCTAGTTGAGAGGTGAGACACAAGGTCTGCTTAAATACCAATCGCCTAGAGCAGCCCGCTGCCTCCTGTGGCGACCCCGCGCCCCGAACCACCAACCCTGCAGGGAATGGCATGCGGAATGCCGAGGCGGGACGCCCGGTGTAGGCATCTCCGACCACTCCTCAACTCCCGTGAGGTGGTTGAGACCCTACAAGCCTTATCTCGAACAACGACATAATATCAAAAGGGTACTAAACAAAACTACCCACCGTATTAATCATCAAAGACAAGAGATAATCCATAAAAATGAACCATAAATAAAATCATAATCCCTACAGTCCATTAAAATTGACATACACATAAAGTCCAAAATTGTGGGTACAAATAAAAATCGTCATATGCCCACTTGGTCTATCCAACCAGTCCCAACTCACCCATACTAAAATGTGGTAAGTATTATATTTACATAATCCAAAATATAATACTTCATAATATAAAATACAATTCAATCAAAATGCCTCTCAACTCAATCGAGGCTTTCGATTATCTCGCACGCAAGGCCCTCAAGATATAACTACTCCTTTGCCCTTATTCAGGACAGAAGGACCCGAAAGAGGAAATGAGGGTGAGCCAACGGTGCCCAGTGAATAGAATTCAAATATGCTATCAATATTCATCAATAAATATCATGTATGCATGTCAATGTGTAGCATGATTAAAAGCTCATAACATATAGATATCAAGCATTTATAATAAGTTCGATGCAAGTAAAAGTTTATCAATTTGGATCCACATTCCACATGCATTGGGTTACTAGTGCACGTCTATTTCACCGTACCGTTGATCCCAATCATGTTTATTTGGGGTTACTAGTGCACGTCTATTTCACCGTACCGTTGACCCCAATCTCTTCCTTTTCTAAAACCCTCCTATGACAAGGTTAAATACCCCTATTAGCCATATAGATGGGCCCAACCAAAGTCATAAGGTTTTCTCAAATCAATGCATCATTCAAAACATTAGAACACATTCATGCTTTCAACATACAATATATAAGTGATATGATGACATAAAAGATATAATCATAAATGAAGTATACTCACAACCAAGCCTCGCGAGAGTATTTAACCACACACGACCACCAAACCGAATCAACCCAATCAATATCCTGAAACATACATCAATATCCTTCCATACATCAATTTCTATACTCAATCACATAGACATTACACATCAACCCTAAATCAGCCCACATATAAACAATAGGCCTAAATCCCATCTAATCCCATCATTCAACTCAAATCACATGACTTAGGCCTCTAATGCATAGTTCTCAATCATAAACCATTCTATTAATCAAAAATACTGATTTTCAATTCCTTAGGCATAAACATGCCCAAATTGGGTCACTTGATCACAAGTAGGCCTAACCCATGATATGGTCACAACCACCAAATCAGTAGCATAATCAACCCTAATCATGCTTAATTAAACATAAGTTGTATTAATTCAATGATTCTAGGCCAAAAGAATCAAAAGCCCTAAAATATGAAGTTTTCCATACTTAGGCCATATTGCCGATTTACACTAGGTCACCATGTTCAGCCATGAATATTACTGATTTTGCATCATGGGTTCATCAACAATGGCAACTAGGTCATCATAGTTGACATGCAAGCTATTTGGAAAGGTCTAAGTTCATATTCTAAATTTAGGTCTAATACAAGCAACCCTACCAATTCTTCATTTACTATTATGTTCAGATGTATCAATATACCAACAGAAATATGTAATCACAAAATCAACCGACCAGATTGAAGTATTTGAAGAAACAAACCTTATGTCCAAATATCAGCCCAATCCACGGTGGACCGAAAAGATAAGTATATTTGATGAACAAGTCTCTAATCAGACAATTTCTCCTTTCCCGCTGCAAATACTCAAACTCAGATGACTGTATCACACAAAATACTAGATTCATAAACATCTCCACCGTTCCGAATATAGAAATATCAGTTCTAAACTACATACCCAAATTTTATATCCATCCAACGGTAGATTGAGGAGATATATAAGTTTGAGCGAAACGGCACGAGAAATCCAGACTTTCCGACCAGCTTTGTTTGAGAGGTTAGATCTCTTAGACGAAGCCTCTGATCAAGATCTTCACCGACAAGAATGCATAAACATAAGCTATGAACTTGCTGACAAATTTTGAGCTCAATCTGACCTTATATCGCAAAGATTCAGCTCTTTGATGAAAACATTGCAGAGATCTTCCTCCTGCAACTCTCTCCTTCTTTCTCTTCTTCTTTCCTTTCTCTTCTTTTCTTTCTCTTCTTCTTTCCTTTCTCTCCACTCACCTCTTTCTAGCACTTCCTTGATTTCCTCCTTAATTCTCTCCTTGATTCTCTCCTTGATTCTCTCCACTCATTCTAGCACTTCCTTGAGGGCATGGGACACTTGTCCACTTTCATGCACCAACCTTCACATGTGTTGGTCTCATACTACCCATACCAACCACATGTACTTTAACTAATTTCATACTTCCATGTATTTTAAATGTCCAATCCATTTAATACACCAAATTTTCATTTTCATTTATCCTTTTATTCAATCAATCCTAACTCATATCAATTCATGGTTTAATGAGCCCATGCATAAATAATAGCATATGCATTATAATTTAATTTAACATGACCCATATACAATTTATGATACACATATTTATATACATTATCAAGCATTAACTATACAAACATTAAACAATCATCAAACAAACACTAAACATATCAAGGCAACGCATAGAGTTTGGGCAAAGTGCAATTGGGTTATGGGCTAGATGAAATAATTTTCGGGGCGTCACATCGCACCCACCTTAGAATGAACTTCGTCCTCGAAGTTTTAAGGTTAAGAAATACCTAAGCCCATGAACTCGGCAAAGTGCTCCATCATGTAGTCCTCACGCTCCCAAGTAACCTGCTCCTCGCCATGGAACTGCCATCTCACCTTAACCATCGGAATCTCGCGGTTACGTAACCTCTGGACCTTCCGGTCAAGTATCTGAATAGGTTCCTCATCATAAGTCCCATCCTGCCTCAGTTTAATGTTCCTCCAGTCCAAGACGTGATCAAAATCACTCTTGTACACTCTTAACATTGACACATGAAAGACATTGTGGACTGCTGCTAACTGAGGTGGCAAGGCTAATCGGTAAGCGACGGGGCCAATTCGTTCTAAAACCTCGAACGGCCCAATAAATCTCGGAGCGAGTTTGCCTTTTATCCCAAATCTAGTTTGGCCTTTCTGAGGTGAGACTTTCAATAAAACTTGGTCACCCACCTCGAACTCTACGATTTTTCGCTTGGCATCAGTGTAACTCTTCTGCCTGTCTTGGGATACCTTCATATTATGCTTGATCCTCTTAATCTTCTCTGTGTGTTCTTGTACAAACTCTGGTCCCATCACCGCAACATCCCCTACCTTCGTCCAACAGATCGGAGATCTACAGGGTCTACCATACAATGCCTCAAAAGGAGCCATGCCAATACTGGACTGATAGCTGTTGTTGTGCGCGAACTCACACAGATGTATGTACTCCTCCCAGTTACCACTGGACTCAAGGACACAAGCTCGAAGCATATCCTCTAAAATCAATATCAACCTCTCAGACTGGCCATCCGTCTGGGGTGAAAAGCGGTACTGAGATCTAGTCTAGTGCCGAGCTGCCTCTGCAACCCCTGCCAGAATACCGATGTAAACCTCGGGTCCCTATCTGACACAATCGAAACTGGCACTCCATGTAATCTGACTATCTCCCGCATATAGAGTCTGCTCAGCTTGTCCATAGAATACCTAGTGTTCACCGGTAGAAAGTGAGCGGACTTGGTCAAGCGATCAATAATAACCCAAACAACATTATGTCTCATCGGGGTGTTGGGTAATCCCACAACAAAGTCCATAGTAACGTGCTCCCATTTCCACTCAGTAATGGCAAGCGGTTGCATCTGCCCTCCAGGCCTCTGATGCTCAGCTTTGACTCTTTGACAGATCTCACACCTCTGATGAACTGAGCTATCTCTCTCTTCATGTCGAGCCACCAATACATTCTTTTCATATCATGATACATCTTGGTTCCGCCAGGATGAATAACATAATGAGATCTGTGAGCCTCTTGGAGAACACTCTGTCTAAGTCGTGGATCTGCGGGAACCCATAAACGTCCCCTAAATCTCAAGGCACCATCAGATGACAAGTGCCAATCAGTAAAATCACTGCTCTCAGCCCAAGACTTGTATATCCCATAATCAACGTCAAGTCTCTGTTGATCAATTACCTCCTGGACTTGTGTAGGCTGAGCTCTCATTTGAGCACCTATCACAATCTGATCTGAAGGGGTAGCACATATACTCATAATCGTAGCCGCCTCAAGTAGTCTCCACTCATGAGACATCAGGCGTGCTACCATAACTGTCTCTACCTGCTTCCTGCTCAACGCATCAGCCACTACATTGGCTTTACCTGGGTGGTATTCCAATGTAAAATCATAGTCTTTGAGGAGCTCTAACCACCTTCTCTGCCTCATGTTCAATTCCTTCTGAGAGAACAAATACTTGAGGCTCTTATGGTCAGAATACAAAGTGAATCTCTCACCATAGAGATAATGCCTCCAAATCTTCAAAGCAAAAACCACTGAGGCCAGTTCTAAGTCATGAACAGGGTAGTTCTTTTCATGCACCTTCAACTGCCTCGATGCATAAGCAATGACCCTATCCTTCTGCATCAACACGCAACCCAAGCCGATACGAGAGGCATCAGTATAGATAACCAACTCCTGATCAGGCTCTGGCAAAATCAATACTGGCGTAGATGTCAATCTTTTCTTCAGCTCTAAAAAGGCATTCTCACACTCCTCGGTCCATACAAAGGACACATCTTTCTGGGTGAGCCTAGTCATAGGCGTAGCTATCTTAGAGAATCCCTGAACGAATCTCCTATAGTATCCAGCTAACCCAAGAAAGCTTCTGATCTCGGTCACTGTGGTAGGCCTAGGCCAACTGATAATGGCTTCAACCTTAGACGGATCAACTGAAATCCCCTCAGAACTTACCACATGACCTAAGAACTTCACTTCGGTGATCCAAAACTCACACTTGCTCAGCTTTGCATATAGCCTATGCTCTCTCTGAGTTTGCAAGGTCATTCTAAGGTGTTCCTCATGTTCAGCCCGAGTCTTGGAATACACCAATATGTCATCAATGAAGACGATGACAAACTTATCCAGATACTGCCTAAAGACCCTCTGCATCAGGTCCATGAACATCGCCGGTGCATTAGTTACACCAAATGGCATCACAAGGAACTCATAATGTCCATAGCGGGTTCTGAATGTTGTCTTAGGCACATCCTCCTCCCTGATTCTCAGCTGATGATACCCGGAGCGCAAATCAATCTTTGAAAAATACCTCGCTCCCCTCAACTGATCAAACAAGTCATCAATCCTTGGGAGAGGATATTTGTTCTTGATGGTCACCCTGTTCAATTGGCGATAGTCGATGCACAACCGCAAGCTCCAATATTTCTTTTTCACAAAAAGAATTGGAGCTCCCCAGGGTGACACGCTCGGGCAAATAAAGCCCTTAGCCAATAACTCCTCGAGCTGTTTCTGCAACTCTCTCAACTCGGCTGGCGCCATTCTATATGGTGCCATGGAGATAGGCTTCGTACCAGGGACTAGTTCAATAATGAAATCGATCTCTCGCTTCGGTGGTAATCCTGGAAGATCCGCAGGGAACACATCTGGAAAGTCCCTAATAATGGCAATATCCTCAAGTATCGCCTCACTAGTCTCTTCTTCATCAGGCACTAACCCAGCCAAAATCTCCCTATCTCCATTAGTCACAAATCTACCCCTTGTGACTGTCTGGTCTGAAGCTCTACCCTGTAGTGTAAACACTAGGTGTCCGGGGACCTGAAAAATGATTCTCTTCGCGAAATAATCGACAACTGCATGATAGGGCGCGAGCCAATCCATCCCTAGAATTGAATCAAACTCTAAAAACTCTAGGACTCGAAAGTCAATAGGCATCTCAACATCACCAATCTGAACCACACACTGGCTACAGATCATGTTCGGGTAGATCCTTTCCCCAGCTACAGTACTCACCACTAACCATGTACTAGCCCTAATGGGAGTCAAATGCAAACTATCTACCATACATCCAGATATGAATGATAATGTAGAACCAGCATCAAATAATATATGCATAGAAGTGCCACAAATAATAAGAGTACCTTCCACCAAAGTCCTGGATGCTGTCGGGTCTGGCTCAGTAGCTGCCTTCGCTGTCTCTCTGGCACTGGACTGCTGCACAACTCCCTGAGCTCTCTAAAAATTCGGACACTCGAGCTTCCTATACCCAGCCTGCCCACAATGAAAGCATAAGAATGGAGCCCTGGGCGCAAATGACCCAGTCTGAGATGTCGTCTCATAACTTCCTCGACCTCTACCTCTGCCTCGGCCAGCAGTCTGTGGGAATGAGGGTCTCGGTACACTCTGTGCCTGAATAGGAATCGGGACAGGAGAGGAAACCACTGGTGAGGCCATAATACCAGTTTGAACCTGGGATGCCTTACTCTGAGCACCATCAAACTGTGCTCTTCCATAAAACTTTCTCTTCCTTTCCCATCTTCCCTTCTTCCACGGAGTTTGGAACTGTCCCCCAGACTCTGCTTGTGAAGTCTGCTCACCTAGAGCTGCCCGTGTAGACATACCATCAACCCGCTCAGCCAACTCATACTGTTTGGCCCTCTGGACCACTGTGGTAAAATCAGTCATCTTCGTCACAGACAAAGCCTGTCGGATCGCAGGCCTTAGGTTCAAAGAAAACCTCATAATCTTGTCACTCGGCGTCTGAACTAACCCAGGGGCATAAACTGTGAGTTGCCTAAACCTGAGCTCGTACTCCCTGACTGACATGGTGCCCTGTGCGAGGTTCAAAAACTCGAGTTGTTTAGCCTGTCTCTCAGTCTCTGGAACGTAAGCCTGTAAGAACAACCGTTTGAAGGTGTCCCAACTCTTCACTGCCCCCTGTGTATCCAACACTGAAAGCCACTAGTCCTCTGCATCACTCTCCAGTGTGTGAGCAGCACATAGGACCTGAGACTCCTCATCAAGCTCTAAGGAGCGACTGATTTTCTCGACATTCTTCAGCCAATCTTCGGCCTTCTTCAAGTCAACCCCACCAGTGAATTCCTTAAGCTTTAGCTTCATGAACTTCTCTAGTAGTCTGATCCGCCGATCAGTGGGGTTCTCCACAACATTAGGAACAGGTGTAGGCATAGGCTGAGGTACAGCCATTTGAGGTCCTGCTGCCCCTGCAGCTCCACTAGCCTCGGCCCCACTAGTGCCCGCCTCCTGAGGTATTGTTTGAGGTGACTGTCGAGCAATAGCCTCAACCTGCTGCACTAACGCCTGTATCTGTGAAGTCTGTGCCTGAATGATCTCCTCCATCCTCCCTATCCGGTCATCATCGGATGGCCCTGTGTGTGGCTGTCCCAATCTCTCGCTCCTCCTCATGACACTGAGAAGTAGAAATACGAGCAACCATCACACATTTAAAACATTAACAAAGCCTCATAACTACCCATATCATATAATACACACAAAAAATATGATAGTAAGGCTTTTAAGTTAGTTCCTTTAAGCTTTTTAATCACCTAAATCTCTCACCCAATTCCTAGGTCAAAGTCATCTAAGTCCAATACATAGACCAAACCTAGTAAAATCAGGCTCTGATACCAACTGTGGCGACCCCGCGCCCCGGACCACCAATCCCGCAAGGAATGGCATGCGGAATGCTGGGGCGGGACGCCAGGCGTAGGCATCTCCGACCACTCCTCAACTCCCGTGAGGTGGTTGAGACCCTACAAGCCTTATCTCGAACAATGACATTATATCAAAAGGGTACTAAACAAAACTACCCACCGTATTAATCATCAAAGACAATAGATAATCCATAAAAATGAACCATAAATAAAATCATAATCCCTACAGTCCATTAAAATTGACATACACATAAAGTCCAAAATTGTGGGTATAAATAAAAACCGTCATATGCCCACATGGTCTATCCAACCAGTCCCAACTCACCCATACTAAAATGTGGTAAGTATTATATTTACATAATCCAAAATATAATACTTCATAATATAAAACACAATTCAATCAAAATGCCTCTCAACTCACATCGAGGCCTTCGATTATCTCGCAGGCAAGGCCCTCAAGATATAACTACTTCTTTGCCCTTATTCGGGACAGAAGGACCTGAAAGAGGAAAATGAGGGTGAGCCAACGGTGCCCAGTGAATAGAATTCAAATATGCTATCAATACTCATCAATAAATATCATGTATGCATGTCAATGTGTAGCATGATTAAAAGCTCATAACATATAGATATCAAGCATTTATAATAAGTTCGATGCAAGTAAAAATTTATCAATTTGGATCCACATTCCACATGCATTGGGTTACTAGTGCACGTCTATTTCACCGTACCGTTGACCCCAATCTCTTCCTTTTCTAAAACCCTCCTATGACAAGGTTAAATACCCCTATTAGCCATATAGATGGGCCCAACCAAAGTCATAAGGTTTTCTCAAATCAATGCATCATTCAAAACATTAGAACACATTCATGCTTTCAACATACAATATATAAGTGATATGATGACATAAAAGATATAATCATAAATGAAGTATACTCACAACCAAGCCTCGCGAGAGTATTTAACCACACACGACCACCAAACCGAATCAACCCAATCAATATCCTGAAACATACATCAATATCCTTCCATACATCAATTTCTATACTCAATCACATAGACATTACACATCAACCCTAAATCAGCCCACATATAAACAATAGGCCTAAATCCCATCTAATCCCATCATTCAACTCAAATCACATGACTTAGGCCTCTAATGCATAGTTCTCAATCATAAACCATTCTATTAATCAAAAATACTGATTTTCAATTCCTTAGGCATAAACATGCCCAAATTGGGTCACTTGATCACAAGTAGGCCTAACCCATGATATGGTCACAACCACCAAATCAGTAGCATAATCAACCCTAATCATGCTTAATTAAACATAAGTTGTATTAATTCAATGATTCTAGGCCAAAAGAATCAAAAGCCCTAAAATATGAAGTTTTCCATACTTAGGCCATATTGCCGATTTACACTAGGTCACCATGTTCAGCCATGAATATTACTGATTTTGCATCATGGGTTCATCAACAATGGCAACTAGGTCATCATAGTTGACATGCAAGCTATTTGGAAAGGTCTAAGTTCATATTCTAAATTTAGGTCTAATACAAGCAACCCTACCAATTCTTCATTTACTATTATGTTCAGATGTATCAATATACCAACAGAAATATGTAATCACAAAATCAACCGACCAGATTGAAGTATTTGAAGAAACAAACCTTATGTCCAAATATCAGCCCAATCCACGGTGGACCGAAAAGATAAGTATATTTGATGAACAAGTCTCTAATCAGACAATTTCTCCTTTCCCGCTGCAAATACTCAAACTCAGATGACTGTATCACACAAAATACTAGATTCATAAACATCTCCACCGTTCCGAATATAGAAATATCAGTTCTAAACTACATACCCAAATTTTATATCCATCCAACGGTAGATTGAGGAGATATATAAGTTTGAGCGAAACGGCACGAGAAATCCAGACTTTCCGACCAGCTTTGTTTGAGAGGTTAGATCTCTTAGACGAAGCCTCTGATCAAGATCTTCACCGACAAGAATGCATAAACATAAGCTATGAACTTGCTGACAAATTTTGAGCTCAATCTGACCTTATATCGCAAAGATTCAGCTCTTTGATGAAAACATTGCAGAGATCTTCCTCCTGCAACTCTCTCCTTCTTTCTCTTCTTCTTTCCTTTCTCTTCTTTTCTTTCTCTTCTTCTTTCCTTTCTCTCCACTCACCTCTTTCTAGCACTTCCTTGATTTCCTCCTTAATTCTCTCCTTGATTCTCTCCTTGATTCTCTCCACTCATTCTAGCACTTCCTTGAGGGCATGGGACACTTGTCCACTTTCATGCACCAACCTTCACATGTGTTGGTCTCATACTACCCATACCAACCACATGTACTTTAACTAATTTCATACTTCCATGTATTTTAAATGTCCAATCCATTTAATACACCAAATTTTCATTTTCATTTATCCTTTTATTCAATCAATCCTAACTCATATCAATTCATGGTTTAATGAGCCCATGCATAAATAATAGCATATGCATTATAATTTAATTTAACATGACCCATATACAATTTATGATACACATATTTATATACATTATCAAGCATTAACTATACAAACATTAAACAATCATCAAACAAACACTAAACATATCAAGGCAACGCATAGAGTTTGGGCAAAGTGCAATTGGGTTATGGGCTAGATGAAATAATTTTCGGGGCGTCACATCGCACCCACCTTAGAATGAACTTCGTCCTCGAAGTTTTAAGGTTAAGAAATACCTAAGCCCATGAACTCGGCAAAGTGCTCCATCATGTAGTCCTCACGCTCCCAAGTAACCTGCTCCTCGCCATGGAACTGCCATCTCACCTTAACCATCGGAATCTCGCGGTTACGTAACCTCTGGACCTTCCGGTCAAGTATCTGAATAGGTTCCTCATCATAAGTCCCATCCTGCCTCAGTTTAATGTTCCTCCAGTCCAAGACGTGATCAAAATCACTCTTGTACACTCTTAACATTGACACATGAAAGACATTGTGGACTGCTGCTAACTGAGGTGGCAAGGCTAATCGGTAAGCGACGGGGCCAATTCGTTCTAAAACCTCGAACGGCCCAATAAATCTCGGAGCGAGTTTGCCTTTTATCCCAAATCTAGTTTGGCCTTTCTGAGGTGAGACTTTCAATAAAACTTGGTCACCCACCTCGAACTCTACGATTTTTCGCTTGGCATCAGTGTAACTCTTCTGCCTGTCTTGGGATACCTTCATATTATGCTTGATCCTCTTAATCTTCTCTGTGTGTTCTTGTACAAACTCTGGTCCCATCACCGCAACATCCCCTACCTTCGTCCAACAGATCGGAGATCTACAGGGTCTACCATACAATGCCTCAAAAGGAGCCATGCCAATACTGGACTGATAGCTGTTGTTGTGCGCGAACTCACACAGATGTATGTACTCCTCCCAGTTACCACTGGACTCAAGGACACAAGCTCGAAGCATATCCTCTAAAATCAATATCAACCTCTCAGACTGGCCATCCGTCTGGGGTGAAAAGCGGTACTGAGATCTAGTCTAGTGCCGAGCTGCCTCTGCAACCCCTGCCAGAATACCGATGTAAACCTCGGGTCCCTATCTGACACAATCGAAACTGGCACTCCATGTAATCTGACTATCTCCCGCATATAGAGTCTGCTCAGCTTGTCCATAGAATACCTAGTGTTCACCGGTAGAAAGTGAGCGGACTTGGTCAAGCGATCAATAATAACCCAAACAACATTATGTCTCATCGGGGTGTTGGGTAATCCCACAACAAAGTCCATAGTAACGTGCTCCCATTTCCACTCAGTAATGGCAAGCGGTTGCATCTGCCCTCCAGGCCTCTGATGCTCAGCTTTGACTCTTTGACAGATCTCACACCTCTGATGAACTGAGCTATCTCTCTCTTCATGTCGAGCCACCAATACATTCTTTTCATATCATGATACATCTTGGTTCCGCCAGGATGAATAACATAATGAGATCTGTGAGCCTCTTGGAGAACACTCTGTCTAAGTCGTGGATCTGCGGGAACCCATAAACGTCCCCTAAATCTCAAGGCACCATCAGATGACAAGTGCCAATCAGTAAAATCACTGCTCTCAGCCCAAGACTTGTATATCCCATAATCAACGTCAAGTCTCTGTTGATCAATTACCTCCTGGACTTGTGTAGGCTGAGCTCTCATTTGAGCACCTATCACAATCTGATCTGAAGGGGTAGCACATATACTCATAATCGTAGCCGCCTCAAGTAGTCTCCACTCATGAGACATCAGGCGTGCTACCATAACTGTCTCTACCTGCTTCCTGCTCAACGCATCAGCCACTACATTGGCTTTACCTGGGTGGTATTCCAATGTAAAATCATAGTCTTTGAGGAGCTCTAACCACCTTCTCTGCCTCATGTTCAATTCCTTCTGAGAGAACAAATACTTGAGGCTCTTATGGTCAGAATACAAAGTGAATCTCTCACCATAGAGATAATGCCTCCAAATCTTCAAAGCAAAAACCACTGAGGCCAGTTCTAAGTCATGAACAGGGTAGTTCTTTTCATGCACCTTCAACTGCCTCGATGCATAAGCAATGACCCTATCCTTCTGCATCAACACGCAACCCAAGCCGATACGAGAGGCATCAGTATAGATAACCAACTCCTGATCAGGCTCTGGCAAAATCAATACTGGCGTAGATGTCAATCTTTTCTTCAGCTCTAAAAAGGCATTCTCACACTCCTCGGTCCATACAAAGGACACATCTTTCTGGGTGAGCCTAGTCATAGGCGTAGCTATCTTAGAGAATCCCTGAACGAATCTCCTATAGTATCCAGCTAACCCAAGAAAGCTTCTGATCTCGGTCACTGTGGTAGGCCTAGGCCAACTGATAATGGCTTCAACCTTAGACGGATCAACTGAAATCCCCTCAGAACTTACCACATGACCTAAGAACTTCACTTCGGTGATCCAAAACTCACACTTGCTCAGCTTTGCATATAGCCTATGCTCTCTCTGAGTTTGCAAGGTCATTCTAAGGTGTTCCTCATGTTCAGCCCGAGTCTTGGAATACACCAATATGTCATCAATGAAGACGATGACAAACTTATCCAGATACTGCCTAAAGACCCTCTGCATCAGGTCCATGAACATCGCCGGTGCATTAGTTACACCAAATGGCATCACAAGGAACTCATAATGTCCATAGCGGGTTCTGAATGTTGTCTTAGGCACATCCTCCTCCCTGATTCTCAGCTGATGATACCCGGAGCGCAAATCAATCTTTGAAAAATACCTCGCTCCCCTCAACTGATCAAACAAGTCATCAATCCTTGGGAGAGGATATTTGTTCTTGATGGTCACCCTGTTCAATTGGCGATAGTCGATGCACAACCGCAAGCTCCAATATTTCTTTTTCACAAAAAGAATTGGAGCTCCCCAGGGTGACACGCTCGGGCAAATAAAGCCCTTAGCCAATAACTCCTCGAGCTGTTTCTGCAACTCTCTCAACTCGGCTGGCGCCATTCTATATGGTGCCATGGAGATAGGCTTCGTACCAGGGACTAGTTCAATAATGAAATCGATCTCTCGCTTCGGTGGTAATCCTGGAAGATCCGCAGGGAACACATCTGGAAAGTCCCTAATAATGGCAATATCCTCAAGTATCGCCTCACTAGTCTCTTCTTCATCAGGCACTAACCCAGCCAAAATCTCCCTATCTCCATTAGTCACAAATCTACCCCTTGTGACTGTCTGGTCTGAAGCTCTACCCTGTAGTGTAAACACTAGGTGTCCGGGGACCTGAAAAATGATTCTCTTCGCGAAATAATCGACAACTGCATGATAGGGCGCGAGCCAATCCATCCCTAGAATTGAATCAAACTCTAAAAACTCTAGGACTCGAAAGTCAATAGGCATCTCAACATCACCAATCTGAACCACACACTGGCTACAGATCATGTTCGGGTAGATCCTTTCCCCAGCTACAGTACTCACCACTAACCATGTACTAGCCCTAATGGGAGTCAAATGCAAACTATCTACCATACATCCAGATATGAATGATAATGTAGAACCAGCATCAAATAATATATGCATAGAAGTGCCACAAATAATAAGAGTACCTTCCACCAAAGTCCTGGATGCTGTCGGGTCTGGCTCAGTAGCTGCCTTCGCTGTCTCTCTGGCACTGGACTGCTGCACAACTCCCTGAGCTCTCTAAAAATTCGGACACTCGAGCTTCCTATACCCAGCCTGCCCACAATGAAAGCATAAGAATGGAGCCCTGGGCGCAAATGACCCAGTCTGAGATGTCGTCTCATAACTTCCTCGACCTCTACCTCTGCCTCGGCCAGCAGTCTGTGGGAATGAGGGTCTCGGTACACTCTGTGCCTGAATAGGAATCGGGACAGGAGAGGAAACCACTGGTGAGGCCATAATACCAGTTTGAACCTGGGATGCCTTACTCTGAGCACCATCAAACTGTGCTCTTCCATAAAACTTTCTCTTCCTTTCCCATCTTCCCTTCTTCCACGGAGTTTGGAACTGTCCCCCAGACTCTGCTTGTGAAGTCTGCTCACCTAGAGCTGCCCGTGTAGACATACCATCAACCCGCTCAGCCAACTCATACTGTTTGGCCCTCTGGACCACTGTGGTAAAATCAGTCATCTTCGTCACAGACAAAGCCTGTCGGATCGCAGGCCTTAGGTTCAAAGAAAACCTCATAATCTTGTCACTCGGCGTCTGAACTAACCCAGGGGCATAAACTGTGAGTTGCCTAAACCTGAGCTCGTACTCCCTGACTGACATGGTGCCCTGTGCGAGGTTCAAAAACTCGAGTTGTTTAGCCTGTCTCTCAGTCTCTGGAACGTAAGCCTGTAAGAACAACCGTTTGAAGGTGTCCCAACTCTTCACTGCCCCCTGTGTATCCAACACTGAAAGCCACTAGTCCTCTGCATCACTCTCCAGTGTGTGAGCAGCACATAGGACCTGAGACTCCTCATCAAGCTCTAAGGAGCGACTGATTTTCTCGACATTCTTCAGCCAATCTTCGGCCTTCTTCAAGTCAACCCCACCAGTGAATTCCTTAAGCTTTAGCTTCATGAACTTCTCTAGTAGTCTGATCCGCCGATCAGTGGGGTTCTCCACAACATTAGGAACAGGTGTAGGCATAGGCTGAGGTACAGCCATTTGAGGTCCTGCTGCCCCTGCAGCTCCACTAGCCTCGGCCCCACTAGTGCCCGCCTCCTGAGGTATTGTTTGAGGTGACTGTCGAGCAATAGCCTCAACCTGCTGCACTAACGCCTGTATCTGTGAAGTCTGTGCCTGAATGATCTCCTCCATCCTCCCTATCCGGTCATCATCGGATGGCCCTGTGTGTGGCTGTCCCAATCTCTCGCTCCTCCTCATGACACTGAGAAGTAGAAATACGAGCAACCATCACACATTTAAAACATTAACAAAGCCTCATAACTACCCATATCATATAATACACACAAAAAATATGATAGTAAGGCTTTTAAGTTAGTTCCTTTAAGCTTTTTAATCACCTAAATCTCTCACCCAATTCCTAGGTCAAAGTCATCTAAGTCCAATACATAGACCAAACCTAGTAAAATCAGGCTCTGATACCAACTGTGGCGACCCCGCGCCCCGGACCACCAATCCCGCAAGGAATGGCATGCGGAATGCTGGGGCGGGACGCCAGGCGTAGGCATCTCCGACCACTCCTCAACTCCCGTGAGGTGGTTGAGACCCTACAAGCCTTATCTCGAACAATGACATTATATCAAAAGGGTACTAAACAAAACTACCCACCGTATTAATCATCAAAGACAATAGATAATCCATAAAAATGAACCATAAATAAAATCATAATCCCTACAGTCCATTAAAATTGACATACACATAAAGTCCAAAATTGTGGGTATAAATAAAAACCGTCATATGCCCACATGGTCTATCCAACCAGTCCCAACTCACCCATACTAAAATGTGGTAAGTATTATATTTACATAATCCAAAATATAATACTTCATAATATAAAACACAATTCAATCAAAATGCCTCTCAACTCACATCGAGGCCTTCGATTATCTCGCAGGCAAGGCCCTCAAGATATAACTACTTCTTTGCCCTTATTCGGGACAGAAGGACCTGAAAGAGGAAAATGAGGGTGAGCCAACGGTGCCCAGTGAATAGAATTCAAATATGCTATCAATACTCATCAATAAATATCATGTATGCATGTCAATGTGTAGCATGATTAAAAGCTCATAACATATAGATATCAAGCATTTATAATAAGTTCGATGCAAGTAAAAATTTATCAATTTGGATCCACATTCCACATGCATTGGGTTACTAGTGCACGTCTATTTCACCGTACCGTTGACCCCAATCTCTTCCTTTTCTAAAACCCTCCTATGACAAGGTTAAATACCCCTATTAGCCATATAGATGGGCCCAACCAAAGTCATAAGGTTTTCTCAAATCAATGCATCATTCAAAACATTAGAACACATTCATGCTTTCAACATACAATATATAAGTGATATGATGACATAAAAGATATAATCATAAATGAAGTATACTCACAACCAAGCCTCGCGAGAGTATTTAACCACACACGACCACCAAACCGAATCAACCCAATCAATATCCTGAAACATACATCAATATCCTTCCATACATCAATTTCTATACTCAATCACATAGACATTACACATCAACCCTAAATCAGCCCACATATAAACAATAGGCCTAAATCCCATCTAATCCCATCATTCAACTCAAATCACATGACTTAGGCCTCTAATGCATAGTTCTCAATCATAAACCATTCTATTAATCAAAAATACTGATTTTCAATTCCTTAGGCATAAACATGCCCAAATTGGGTCACTTGATCACAAGTAGGCCTAACCCATGATATGGTCACAACCACCAAATCAGTAGCATAATCAACCCTAATCATGCTTAATTAAACATAAGTTGTATTAATTCAATGATTCTAGGCCAAAAGCATCAAAAGCCCTAAAATATGAAGTTTTCCATACTTAGGCCATATTGCCGATTTACACTAGGTCACCATGTTCAGCCATGAATATTACTGATTTTGCATCATGGGTTCATCAACAATGGCAACTAGGTCATCATAGTTGACATGCAAGCTATTTGGAAAGGTCTAAGTTCATATTCTAAATTTAGGTCTAATACAAGCAACCCTACCAATTCTTCATTTACTATTATGTTCAGATGTATCAATATACCAACAGAAATATGTAATCACAAAATCGACCGTCCTGATTGAAGTATTTGAAGAAACAAACCTTATGTCCAAATATCAGCCCAATCCACGGTGGACCGAAAAGATAAGTATATTTGATGAACAAGTCTCTAATCAGACAATTTCTCCTTTCCCGCTGCAAATACTCAAACTCAGATGACTGTATCACACAAAATACTAGACTCATAAACATCTCCACCGTTCAGAATATTTAAATATCAGTTCTAAACTACATACCCAAATTTTATATCCATCCAACGGTAGATTGAGGAGATATATAAGTTTGAGCGAAACGGCACTAAAAATTCAGACTTTCCGACCAGCTTTGTTTGAGAGGTTAGATCTCTTAGACGAAACCTCTGATCAAGATCTTCACCGACCAAAATGAATAACCATAAGCTACGAACTTGCTGACAAAGTTTTAGCTCAATCTGACCATATATCGCAAAGATTCAGCTCTTTGATGAAAACATTATAGAGATCTTCCTCCTGCAACTATCTCCTTCTTTCTCTTCTTCTTTCCTTTCTCTTCTTTTCTTTCTCTTCTTCTTTCCTTTCTCTCCACTCACCTCTTTCTAGCACTTCCTTGATTCCCTCCTTAATTCTCTCCTTGATTCTCTCCACTCATTCTAGCACTTCCTTGAGGGCATGGGACACTTGTCCACTTTCATGCACCAACCTTCACATGTGTTGGTCTCATACTACCCATACCAACCACATGTACTTTAACCAATTTTATACTTCCATGTATTTTAAATGTCCAATCCATTTTATAGACCAAATTTTCATTTTCATTTATCCTTTTATTCAATCAATCCTAACTCATATCGATTCATGGTTTAATGAGCCAATGCATAAATAATAACGTATGCATTATAATTTAATTTAACATGACCCATATACAATTTATGATACACATATTTATATACATTATCAAGCATTAACTATACAAACATTAAACAATCATCAAACAAACACTAAACATATCAAGGCAACGCATAGAGTTTGGGCAAAGTGCAATTGGGTTATGGGGTAGATGAAATAATTTTCGGGGCGTCACACCTCCCGTTCACTATTTAAAGTTACTGAGGACAAGACCGAGTTTAGTTGAGTCAGATTGACCACAAATCCGACATTATAACAGTGTAATACATTAACTCCAAATATACAGGCATAAGTGAGGCAGTATAAGCATTATATGACATAATGCAGTGTAAATAAATAGTAAACATAATAATAATTGAATGTAAACTTTAATAAAAGTTATAAAACACGTAGCAAATCTATATTAGTTTCCCACCTTCAGATAAAAACTTCTTCTTTCACCGCGTTGCACCGCACCGAGAGTCTCAGACAGAGAGTCTCAAAAACTAAAAACTCAGAATGGGTGGAAAGAAGAAGAAAATCATAAGAGAAGGTGATTTGGTGTGAGGAATGAGAAATGATGAGGGTTCCTTATATAGAGATTTTTGGCGCCTGAACGTTCAGGCATGCATTGCCCTAATTTTTTTTTTGTGTGCAATTCTAGGGTATTACACCATACGTGCCCTACCTTGAACTAGCAAACAATGATGTCGGCAGTGAATCTCAAGTTTATAACCATCATGACTACTTGAACTGATTTCGAGGGCGAAATCCTTTTAAGGGGGGTAGAGTGTAATACCCCAGAATTACACAAAAAAATAGAATAAAATAAAAATTCTTGGGTACCTGCCCGAACGTTCAGGCGCCAAAAATCTCTATATAAGGAGCCCTCCTCATTTCTCATTCCTCACACCATATCACCTTTTCTTGTGAATTTCTTCTCCTTTCCACTCATTCTGAGTTTTTAGTCTTTTGAGACTCTCTGTGCGGTGCAACGCGGTTCTGTCCTAGGGGAGAGCGCCAGTTCTGAAAGGAGTTCTTATCTGAAGGTGGGAACGAAACATAGGTTTGCGTGTTTTATAACTTTTATCAAAGTTTACATTCATTTATTATTATGTCTACCATTCATTTACACAGCATTATTTCGTATAATGTTCAGACTATTATATTTATACCTGTATATTTGGAGTTCATGTATTACACTGTTGTAATGGGAGATTTGGTCAACCTGGCTCAACCAGACTCGGTCTTGTCCTCAGTAACTTTAAATAGCAAACGGGAGGCAGCGAGCTGCTCTAGGCGATTGGTATTTAAGCAGACCTCGTGTCTCACCTCTCAACTAGAGATTGATCTGGTTGGTCTTATTGAAAGCTATCAGCTTATACAAGTAATATTGAATGTCCTAACCTTGCAAGTCGCGATACCGACCCTGATAAGGATCACCAGACGTTGCCAAAATTTGTCTAAATGTTAAGTAAAGATCAGACCTGTAGACTAGACCAGTTCATGCATTGGCATCATACATATCACCACCTAGGGACGTATGTGGTTTATGATTCATAGAATAGTTAGGAGCATTGCTCACTATTCATTATATTTCTCTGGATAGGGACGCACAATGAGAACCCGGCTACGCCTGGGGAGGGACATCTGTACGTGAATCCAGAGCATCGTTCTTGAGGAGGGACGTACAAAGAGAACCAGCCTACGCCTGGGGAAGGACATTTGTACGTGAACTCAGACGATGTACGTTCATCAAACCATTACGAGACGATGTCATGCATCCATACATATTAATTGATTATGATGCTTTGATGTGTATTTAAGACATTTAATTATGAAGTTTGCTTTATTAATCGTTATATTCACGAACTATTTCACACATTGAGTGCGTTAAGCTCACCCCGTTGTTATCCAATTTTTCACAAAAAATTAGGGTGGACTAGGTACAGGGTTATGGGGCCCACATTTTGTACCCTATGTAATAAACATTTGGGATTTTTGGGAGAGTGTTCCCTTAACCATTTCATGTACAAATGTATTTTGAATTAAATTAAATCAGACTTGTACTGTTTTATATTTACGCTGCATGCTCTGTTATTACCATTGTTATAATTACAAATGCGCGCCCCGTCCATGAGTGTACCACCTGTTTAGGCTCGTTCGGGCGGGGTGTGGCAATATATATATAACAGGAATGAGAAAAAGAGAGAGGAAGGAGCACTAAAACATCAAAAAAGAAGAAAAAAGAAACAAGGAAGAAGAGGGGAGAAAACGCAATGATGGGTTTAGGGAACTCTAGCAATTAATTGTTGCCAGGTATGGGTTACAAAGTGAATTGTTGCTCTACAACACGGGGGCACTTGTGATATTCAAGAAGCAAGAAGTCGGAGATTAGAAAGGAAGAGGGACTCAACGTACGTGGTGCTTCGGTGAATCCGAGAGAGAGGGAGATAGAAGGGAACTTTTTTAGCACTATAAATAATCTTTAAAATAAATAATAATTATAAGGTTAATGGTGTAATTTTGGAAATTTGGCAAAAATGACTATCAAGGTTTGAAGTAAATTTATTATTAAATAAAGATATTGTTTTGGAGAAGGTGGCCAAAAGAAAGATTAAACAGTAATGGCACATAACAACCTAGAATAATAATTTAACTAACACTTATGTTAATACGACAAAAGAAAATTAAAAGACTTTTGTACAAAGAAGAGAAAAATAAATAAATATATTGAGTTTTGATTTAATTTTGATCATTCCAAGAACAATGCACATTGTTTATGAATGAAAATTTCCACTCTATTGATCCACACTCAATTATGTGTATGTGTCAGTTTTTTTCAAATTGTGTATATAACACATAATAAAAGACGATATAATGAATATAGGATAATTTGTAGCATGACTCTTATATAAGTTCTGATTCCTAGCATTTAAAAAAAAAATGAGCTGGAAGACAACCACATGACTATCTCAGTCATTGAAAACAATGAGCTGAAGGATCCTCTGGAGCCATGTATATATATCAGATTTTTTCAAATTGCGTATATAACACATAATAAAAGATGATCTAATAGATATGGGAGAGTCTGTAGCATGACTCTTATATAAGTTCCGTTTGATAAAATTTAAAAAAGAAAAAAAATAAAAAATAATTTGAGTCCTATAGAGCCATTTGAACCCACAAACCGAGAGCCCACATGACTAATAATCGCGCTCTAGTCAAGTGGATATGGGAGAGTTTGTAGCATGACTATTATATACGTTCCGTTTCCTAAAATTAAAAAAAATAAAATAAAATAAAATAAAAGTTTATTTGAGTCTGTCAGACAACAACAAGACCATCTCAACCATTAGAAACAATGAGCTAAGAACGATCCTCCCTAGCCATGTGAACCCAGAAACCAAGCCCACGTGGCTAATAATCACGCTCTGGTCAAGTGGTCATAGTTCATCCACCAGACTTTAGTTCTTGTCTCCTTAGCACCTAAGGACAAAGATGTACGAACCTATAGAACAGATCCTGTTCAAGTAAGGTCGTGACTATAGTACTAATTTCCCCCATATAATAATAATCATACGATTCTTCAGTTGTCCATGTGGGATACAAGCAATGTGAATCTTCTAAATTGAATGACATCTTGCTAGTTGAAAAATAATTAGAATATAGTTATTAATATAGTCGATTGAATTGTATGTTTTTCCATCACAGATTTCTCATTTGTGAATTTTTTCTAAATAAACATTTAAAAGAAATGATATGTTTGAAGTATTCTGAGAAGAAGGTTGAGAAATAGAACAGAGGTGCTTGAAATTATGGGCATTCTGGTTCAAGAAAAGAAGTAGCAAGATAGGCGAAAAGTCTGGCTACCTTGTCTCTCTAAATTTTCATTTGAAGTGGGGGAGTGCTCCAACGTTGAATGAACGTTAAATTTATGTTCCCATTACACTAACTAACCCTATATATATATAAAAACAATGATGAGAAAAAGAGAGAGGAAGGAGCACTAAAAGATAAAAAAAAAAAAAGAAGAAACAAACAAGGAAGAAGAGGGGAGAAAATGCAATGAGGGGTTTAGGGAACTCTAGCAATTAATTGTTGCCAGGTATGGGTTACAAAGTGAACTGTTGCTCTACTACATGGGGGCAGTTGTGATATTCAAGAAGCAAGAAGTCGAAGATCAGAAAGGAAGAGAGACTCAACGTACGTGGTGCTTCGGTGAATCCTAGAGAGAGAGAGATAGAAGGGAACTTTTTTAGCTGTATAAATAATCTTTAAAATAAATAATAATTATAAGGTTAATGGTTTAATTTTGAAAATTTGGCAAAAATGACTAAAAGGGTTTGAAGTAGATTTATTATTAAATAAAGATATTGTTTTGGAGAAGGTCGCCAAAAGAAAGATTAGATAGTAATGGCCCATAACAACCTAGAATAATAATTTAACTAACACTTATCTTAATACGGGAAAAGAAAATTAAAAGACTTTTGTACAAAGAAGAGAAAATAAATAAATAAATTGAGTTTTGATTTAATTTTGATCATTCCAAGAACAACGCACATTGCTTATGAATGAAAATTTCCACTCTATTGATCCACACTCAACTATGTGTATGTGTCAGTTTTTTTCAAATTGTGTATATAACACATAACAAAAGACGATCTAATGAATATAGGAGAATTTGTAGCATGACTCTTATAAAAGTTCTGATTCCTAGCATTTAAAAAAAAATGACAACCACATGACTATCTCAGCCATTGAAAACAATGAGCTGAAGGATCTTCCGGAACCATGTATATCTATCAGATTTTTTTAAATTGCATATATAACACGTAATAAAAGATGATCTAATAGATATGGGAGAGTCTATAGCATGACTCTTATATAAGTTCTGTTTGATAAAATTTAAAAAAGAAAACACATAAAAAATAATTTGAGTCTCATATGAACCCACAAACCGAGAGCCCACATGACTAATAATCGCGCTCTAGTCAAGTGGATATGGGAGAGTTTGTAGCATGACACTGATATACAATCCGTTTCCTAAAATTAAAAATAAAAAGTAAAAGAAAAAAAAAGTTTATTTGTGTCTGTTAGACAACCGCAAGACCATCGCAACCATTAGAAACAATGAGCTAAGAACGATCCTCCCCAGCCATATTAACCCCGAAACCAAGCCCACATGGCTAATAATCACGCTCTGATCAAGTGGTAATAGTTCATCCACCAGACTTTAGTTCTTGTCTCCTTAGCACCTAAGGACAAAGATGTACGAACCTATAGAACAGATCCTGTTCAAGTAAGGTCGTGACTATAGTACTAATTTCCCCCATATAATAATAATCACACGATTTCTTTAGTTGTCCATGTGGGATACAAACAATGTGAATCTTCTAAAGGGAATGACAATCTAGCTAGTTGAAAAATAATAAGAATATAGTTATTAATATAGTCAATTGAATTGTATGTTTTTCCATCACATATTTCTCATTTGTGAATTTCATCTAAATAAACAATTAAAAGAAATGATCTGTCTGAAGAATTCTGAGAAGGGGGTTGAGTAATAGAACAAAGTTGCTTGAAATTATGGGCATTCTGGTTCAAGAAAAGAAGTAGCAAGACAGGCGAAAAGTCCGGCTACCTTGTTTCTCTAAATTTTCAATTGAAGTGGGGGACTGCTCCAACGTTGAAGGACTGTTAAATTTATGTTCCCATTACACTAACTAACCCTATATATATATATATATATATATATATATATATATATATATATATATAGGAATGAGAAAAAGAGAGAGGAAGGAGCGCTAAAAGATCAACAAAGAAGAAGAAACAAACAAGGAAGAAGAGGGGAGAAAAAGCAATGAGGGGATTAGGGAACTCTAGCAATTAATTGTTGTCGGGTATGGGTTACAAAGTGAACTGCTGCTCTACTAAATGGGGGCACTTGTGACATTCAAGAAGCAAGAAGTCGAAGATTAGAAAGGAAGAGGGACTCAACGTACGTGGTGTTTCGGTGAATCCGAGAGACAAAGAGAGAGATAGAAGGGAATTTTTTTATCACTATAAATAATCTTTAAAATAAATAATAATTATAAGGTTAATGGTTTAATTTTGAAAATTTGCAAAAATGACTATAAGGGTTTGAAGTAAATTTATTATTAAATAAAGATATTGTTTTGGAGAAGGTCGCCAAAAGAAAGATTAAACAGTAATGGCACATAACAACCTAGAATAATAATTTAACTAACACTTATGTTAATACAACAAAAGAAAATTAAAAGACTTTTGTACAAAGAAGAGAAAAATAAATAAATATATTGAGTTTTGATTTAATTTTGATCATTCCAAGAACAATGCACATTGTTTATGAATGAAAATTTCCACTCTATTGATCCACACTCAATTATGTGTATGTGTCAGTTTTTTTTTCAAATTGTGTGTATAACACATAATAAAAGACGATCTAATGAATATTGGAGAATTTGTGGCATGACTCTTATATAAGTTCTGATTCCTAGCATTTAAAAAAAAAAAAAAAAAGAGCAGCCATTGAAAACAATGAGTTGAAGGATTCTCCGGAGCCATGTATATATATCAGATTTTTTCAAATTGCGTATATAACACGTAATAAAAGATGATCTAATAGATATGGGAGCCTTTGTAGCATGACGCTTATATTAGTTCCGTTTGATAAAATTTAAAAAAGAAGAAAAAATAAAAAATAATTTGAGTCCTATAGAGCCATATGAACAAACAAACCGAGAGCCCACATGACTAATAATCACGCTCAAGTGAAGTGCATATGGGAGAGTTTGTAGCATGACTCTTATATACATTCCGTTTCCTAAATTAAAAAAAAAAAGAAAAAGAAAAAAAAAGTTTATTTGAGTCTGTCAGACAACCACAAGACCATCTCAACAATTAGAAACAATGAGCTAAGAACGATCCTCTCCAACCATATGAACCCAGACACCAAGCCCACATGGCTAATAATCACGCTCTGGTCAAGTGGTCATAGTTCATCCACCAGACTTTAGTTCTTGTCTCCTTAGCACCTAAGGACACAGATGTACGAGCCTATAGAAAAGATCCTGTTCAAGTAAGGTCGTTACTATAGTATTAATTTACACTATATAATAATAGTCATACAAATTCTTCAATTGTCCATGTGGGATACAAACAATGTGAATCTTCCAAAGGGATTGACATCTAGCTAGTTAAAAAATAATAAGAATATAGTTATTAATATAGTCAATTGAATTGTATGTTTTTCCATCACAGATTTCTCTTTTGTTAATTTCTTCTAAATAAACAATTAAAAGAAATGATCTGTTTGAAGTATTCTGAGAAGAGGGTTGCGAAATAGAACAAAGGTGCTTGAAATTATGGGCATTCTTGAGAAAAGAAGTAGCAAAACAGGCGAAAAGTCCGGCTACCTTGTCTCTCTAAATTTTCATTTGAAGTGGGGGAGTGCTCCAACATTGAATGAACGTTAAATTTATGTTCCCATTACACTAACTAACCCTATATATATATAGGAATGAGAAAAAGAGAGAGGAAGGAGCACTAAAAGATAAAAAAAGAAGAACAAACAAACAAGGAAGAGGATGGGAGAAAAAGCAGTGAGGGGTTTAGGGAACTCTAGCAATTAATTGTTGCCGAGTATGGGTTACAAAGTGAACTGTTGCTCTTCTACATGGGGGCACTTGTGATATTCAAGAAGCAAGAAGTTGAAGATCAGAAAGGAAGAGATACTCAACGTACGTGGTGCTTCGGTGAATCCTAGAGAGAGAGAGATAGAAGGGAGCTTTTTTAGCAGTATAAATAATCTTTAAAATAAATAATAATTATAAGGTTAATGGTTTAATTTGAAAATTTGGCAAAAATGACTATAAGGGTTTGAAGTAAATTTATTATTAAATAAAGATATTGTGTCGGAGAATGTCACCAAAAGAAAGATTAAATAGTAATGGCCCATAACAACCTAGAATAATAATTCAACTAACACTTATGTTAATTTAACCCAGACACCAAGCCCACCTGGCTAATAATCACGCTCTGGTCAAGTGGTCATAGTTCATCCACCAGACTTTAGTTCTTGTCTCCTTAGCACCTAAGGACACAAATGTACGAGCCTATAGAACAGATCCTGTTCAAGTAAGGTCGTGACTATAGTACTAATTTCCCCCATATAATAATAATCATACACTTTCTTCAGTTATCCATGTGGGATACAAACAATGTGAATCTTCTAAAGGGAATGACATCTAGCTAGTTGAAAAATAATAAGAATATAGTTATTAATATAGTCAATTGAATTGTATGTTTTTCCATCACAGATTTCTCATTTGTGAATTTCTTCTAAATAAAAAATTAATAGAAATGATTTGTTTGAAGTATTCTGAGAAGTAGGTTGAGAAATAGAACTTGAAATTATGGGCATTCTTATTCAAGAAAAGAAGTAGCCAGACAGGCGAAAAGTTCGGCTACTTTGTCTCTCTAAATTTTCATTTGAAGTGGATGAGTGCTCCAACGTTGAATGAACGTTAAATTTATGTTCCCATTACACTAACTAACCCTATATATATATAAACAGGAATGAGAAAAAGAAAGAGGGAGGAGCACTAAAAGATCAAAAAAGAAGAAGAAAGAAACAAGGAAGAAGAGGGGAGAAAAAGCAATGAGGGGTTTAGGGAACTCTAGCAATTAATTGTTGTCGGGTATGGGTTACAAAGTGAACTGTTGCTCTAGTACATGGGGGCACTTGTGATATTCAAGAAGCAAGAAGTCGAAGATCATAAAGGAAGAGAGACTTAACGTACGTGGTGCTTCCATGCATCCGAGAGATAAAGAGAGAGATAGAAGGTAACTTTTTTAGCACTATAAATAATTTGAAAATAAATAATAATTAGAAGGTTAATGGTTTAATTTTGAGAATTTGGCAAAAATGACATTAGGGTTTGAAGTAAATTTATTATTAAATAAAGATATTGTTTTGGTGAAGGTGGCCAAAAGAAAGATTAAATAGTAATGGCCCAAGACAACCTAGAATAATAATTTAACTAACACTTATGTTAATACGGGAAAAGAAAATTAAAAGACTTTTGTACAAAGAAGGGAAAAATAAATAAATAAATTGAGTTTTGATTTAATTTTGATCATTCCAAGAACAATGCACATTGTTTATGAATGAAAATTTCCACTCTATTGATTGACACTCAACTATGTGTATGTGTCAGTTTTTTTCAAATTGTGTATATAACACATAATAAAAGACGATATAATGAGTATAGGAGAATTTGCAGCATGACTCTTATATAAGTTCTGATTCCTAGCATTTAAAAATAAAAAATAAAAAATGATGACTATCTCAGCCATTGAAAACAATGAGCTAAAGGATCCTCCAAACCATGTATATATATCAATTTTTTTTCAAATTGCGTATATAACACGAAATAATAGATGATCAATAGATATGTGAGAGTCCGTAGCATAACCCATATATAAGTTTCGTTTGATAAAATTTAAAAAAGAAAAAAAAAACAAAAATAATAATAAATAATTTGAGTCCTATAGAGCCGTATGAACCCACAAACCGAGAGCCCACATGACTAATAATCGCGCTTAGTCAACTGGATATGGGAGAGTTTGTAGCATGACTCTTATATACGTTCCGTTTCCTAAAATTAAAAAAAAAAAAAAAAAAAAAACTGTCACCAGACTTTAGTTCTTGTCTCCTTAGCACCTAAGGACACAGATGTACGGGTCGATAGAACAGATCCTGTTCAAGTAAGGTCGTGACTATAGTACTAATTTCCCCCATATAATAATAATCATACGATTTCTTTAGTTGTCCATGTGGGATACAAACAATGTGAATCTTCTAAAGGGAATGACTTCTAGCTAGTTGAAAAATAATAAGAATATAGTTATTAATATAGTCAATTGAATGGTATGTTTTTCCATCACAGGTTTCTCATTTATTTCTTCTAAATAAACAATTAAAAGAAATGATCTGTTTGAAGTATTATGGGAAGAGAGTTGAGAAATAGAGCTAGAAATTATGGGCATTCTTGTTCAAGAAAAGAAGTAACCAGACAGGCGAAAAGTCCGGCTACCTTGTGTCTCTAAATTTTCATTTGAAGTGGGGGAGTGCTCCAACGTTGAATGAACATTAAATTTATGTTCCCATTACACTAGCTAACCCTATATATATAAAAACAGGAATGAGAAAAAGAGAGAGGAAGGAGCACTAAAAGATCAAAAAAGAAGAAGAAAGAAACAAGGAAGAAGAGGGGAGAAAAAGCAATGAGGGGTTTACGAAACTCTAGCAATTAATTGCTGCCGGGTATGGGTTACAAAGTGAACTGCTGCTCTACTAAATGGGGGCACTTGTGATAATGAAGAAGCCAGAAGTCGAAGATCAGAAAGGAAGAGGGACTCAACGTACGGGAGAGAAAGAGAGAGATAAAAGGGAACTTTTTTAGCACTATAAATAATCTTTAAAATAAATAATAATTATAAGGTTAATGGTTTAATTTTGAAAATTTGGCAAAAATGACTATAAGGGTTTGAAGTAAATTTATTATTAAATAAAGATATTGTTTTGGAGAAGGTCGCCAAAAGAAAGATTAAATAGTAATGGCCCATAACAACCTAGAATAATAATTTAACTAACACTTATGTTAATACGGGTAAAGAAAATTAAAAGACTTTTGTACAAAGAAGAGAGAAATAAATAAATAAATTGAGTTTTGATTTAATTTTGATCATTCCAAGAACAATGCACATTGTTTATGAATGAAAATTTCCACTCTATTGATCCACACTCAACTGTGTATGTGTCAGTTTTTTTTTCAAATTGTGTGTATAACACATAATAAAAGACGATCTAATGAATATAGGAGAATTTGTAGCATGACTCTTACATAAGTTTTGATTCCTAGGACTTAAAAAAATAAATAAAAAATGAGCAGCCATTGAAAAAAATGAGTTGAAGGATTCTCCGGAGCCATGTAGATATATCAGATTTTTTCAAATTGCGTATATAACACGTAATAAAAGATGATCTAATAGATAAGGGAGAGTCTGTAGCATGACTCTTATATAAGTTCCGTTTGATAAAATTAAAAAAAAGAAATTGAGTCCTATAAAGGCATATGAACACAAAAACCGAGAGCCCACATGACTAATAATCGCGCTCTAGTCAAGTGGATATGGGAGAGGTTGTTAGCATGACTCTTATATACGTTCTGTTTCCTTAAAAAAAAAAAAAAAATTGTGTCTGTCAGACAACCACAAGACCATCTCAACCATTAGAAACAATGAGCTAAGAACGATCCTCTCCAGCCATATGAACCCAGAAACCAAACCCACAAGGCTAATAATCATGCTCTGGTCAAGTGGTCATAGTTCATCCACCAGACTTTAGTTCTTTTCTCCTTAGCGCCTAAGGACACAGATGTACGAGCCTATAGAACAGATCCTGTTCAAGTAAGGTCGTGACTATAGTACTAATTTCCCCCATATAATAATAATCATACACTTTCTTCAGTTATCCATGTGGGATACAAACAATGTGAATCTTCTAAAGGGAATGACATCTAGCTAGTTGAAAAATAATAAGAATATAGTTATTAATATAGTCAATTGAATTGTATGTTTTTCCATCACAGATTTCTCATTTGTGAATTTCTTCTAAATAAAAAATTAATAGAAATGATTTGTTTGAAGTATTCTGAGAAGTAGGTTGAGAAATAGAACTTGAAATTATGGGCATTCTTATTCAAGAAAAGAAGTAGCAAGACAGGCGAAAAGTTCGGCTACTTTGTCTCTCTAAATTTTCATTTGAAGTGGATGAGTGCTCCAACGTTGAATGAACGTTAAATTTATGTTCCCATTACACTAACTAACCCTATATATATATAAACAGGAATGAGAAAAAGAGAGAGGAAGGAGCACTAAAAGATCAAAAAAAGAAGAAGAAAGAAACAAGGAAGAAGAGGGGAGAAAAAGCAATGAGGGGTTTAGGGAGCTCTAGCAATTAATTGTTGTCGGGTATGGGTTACAAAGTGAACTGTTGCTCTAGTACATGGGGGCACTTGTGATATTCAAGAAGCAAGAAGTTGAAGATCAGAAAGGAAGAGAGACTTAACGTACGTGGTGCTTCCGTGAATCCGAGAGATAAAGAGAGAGATAGAAGGTAACTTTTTTAGCACTATAAATAATTTTGAAAATAAATAATAATTAGAAGGTTAATGGTTTAATTTTGAAAATTTGGCAAAATTGACTATAAGGGTTTGAAGTAAATTTATTATTAAATAAAGATATTGTTTTGGAGAAGGTGGCCAAAAGAAAGATTAAATAGTAATGGCCCAAAACAACCTAGAATAATAATTTAACTAACACTTATGTTAATACGGGAAAAGAAAATTAAAAGACTTTTGTACAAAGAAGGGAAAAATAAATAAATAAATTGAGTTTTGATTTAATTTTGATCATTCCAAGAACAATGCACATTGTTTATGAATGAAAATTTTCACTCTATTGATTGACACTCAACTATGTGTATGTGTCAGTTTTTTTCAAATTGTGTATATAACACATAATAAAAGACGATCTAATGAGTATAGGAGAAGTTGCAGCATGACTCTTATATAAGTTCTCATTCCTAGCATTTAAAAATAAAAAATAAAAAATGATGATTATCTTAGCCATTGAAAACAATGAGCTGAAGGACCCTCCGGAACCATGTATATATATCAATTTTTTTCAAATTGCGTATATAACGCGAAATAATAGATGATCAATAGATATGGGAGAGTCTGTAGCATGAATCATATATAAGTTTCGTTTGATAAAATTTAAAAAAGAAAAAAAAACAAAAATAATAAAAAATAATTTGAGTCCTATAGAGCCATATGAACCTACAAACCGAGAGCCCACATGACTAATAATCGCGCTCTAGTCAACTCGATATGGGAGAGTTTGTAGCATCACTCTTATATACGTTCCGTTTCCTAAATCTAAAAAAAAAAAACTGTCACCAGACTTTAGTTCTTGTCTCCTTAGCACCTAAGGACATAGATGTACGGGCCGATAGAACAGATCCTGTTCAAGTAAGATCGTGACTATAGTACTAATTTCCCCCATATAATAATAATCATACGATTTCTTCAGTTGTCCATGTGGGATACAAACAATGTGAATCTTCTAAAGGGAATGACATCTAGCTAGTTGAAAAATAATAAGAATATAGTTATTAATATAGTCAATTGAATTGTATGTTTTTCCATCACAGGTTTTTCATTTGTGAATTTCTTCTAAATAAACAATTAAAAGAAATGATCTGTTTGAAGTATTCTGAGAAGAGAGTTGAGAAATAGAGCTTGAAATTATGGGCATTCTTGTTCAAGAAAAGAAGTAACCAGACAGGCGAAAAGTCAGGCTACCTTGTCTCTCTAAATTTTCATTTGAAGTGGGGGAGTGCTCCAACGTTGAATGAATGTTAAATTTATGTTCCCATTACACTAGCTAACCCTATATATATAAAAACAGGAATGAGAAAAAGAGAGAGGAAGGAGCACTAAAAGATCAAAAAAGAAGAAGAAAGAAACAAGGAAGAAGAGGGGAGAAAAAGCAATGAGGGGTTTACGGAACTCTAGCAATTAATTGCTGCCGGGTATGGGTTACAAAGTGAACTACTGCTCTACTACATGGGGGCACTTGTTATATTCAAGAAGCCAGAAGTCGAAGATCATATAGGAAGAGGGACTCAACGTAAGAAAGAGAAAGAGAGAGATAGAAGGGAACTTTTTTAGAACTATAAATAATCTTTAAAATAAATCATAATTATAAGGTTAATGGTTTAATTTTGAAAATTTGGCAAAAATGACTATAAGGGTTTGAAGTAAATTTATTATTAAATAAAGATATTGTTTTGGAGAAGGTAGCCAAAAGAAATATTAAATAGTAATGGGCCATAACAACCTAGAATAATAATTTAACTAACACTTATGTTAATACGGGTAAAGAAAATTAAAAGACTTTTGTACAAAGAAGAGAGAAAAAAATAAATAAATTGAGTTTTGATTTAATTTTGATCATTCCAAGAACAATGCACATGGTTTATGAATGAAAATTTCCACTCTATTGATCCACACTCAACTATGTATTGTATTTCCGCTGCGTACTCTGTTAAACCGGCGGTACACTCTCGGACGGGGCGCGCATTTGGAACAATCGTAATGGTAATAACAGAGTACGCAGCGGAAATACAATACACAGTACAAATCTGATTTCATATAATTCAGAATACTTTTGTACATAAAATGGTCAAGGGAACATACTCCCAAAATCCCCAATGATTCATACAAAGGGTACAAGATGTGGGCCCCATAACCTGCACCCAGTCCATCCTAATTTCCTGTGAAAGATTTGATAATATTGGCATGCGCCTGAACGTTCGGGCGTTGCCCAAATAGTAAAAATTTCAAGTAGTAAATTTATTTATTTATTTTTTTTTTTTTGTGAAATACAGGGTATTACACTCTACCCCCCTTAAAGGGATTTCGTCCTCGAAATCAAGCAAAGTATGGATGAGGGGTATTGCTTGCAAAGGAACCACAGGGTGCCAAGGAGCCTCTGTGGGTGTGCATCACTATATCCAGTGAGATGATGTTCAGACATCTGCGTAAGTATTCAAGTGAAACAATGTAGGAAGATAGGTGTAAACAATGTGTCATCGTTGTATTTATAAGTGAGAATAATACAATGTATCACATCATCAGGTGGTATTAGAAAACAATTCGGGGTATTTCTGTTTAATTGTGGATTCTAATTCTCATGTAGCTTCCTCTATGCCGTGGTGATCCCAGAGCACCTTCACAAGTGGTATGCTGCGTCGCCGTAGGTCTTGAGTTTTTCGGTCTAAAATCTGTATGGCTTTCTCTTGATATTTATTACCTTCCTCAACCCGGACCTCGACTAAAGGGATGATATGCGAAGGATCAGGACAATACTTGCGAAGCATAGATACATGAAAAACGTCATGAACCTTAGGCATGGACGATGGAAGGGACAGACGATACGCAAGTTTGCCAATACGTTCAATGATCGGAAATGGACCGATATACCGTGGGGAGAGCTTGCCTTTGATCCCAAAGCGTTTGACACCTCGGATGGGCTGGACTTGTATAAAAACAGAGTCCCCCGTATCAAATTCTAGAGGTTGTCGTCGTTTGTCAGCATAGCTCTTCTGTCGACTTTGTGCAACACGAAGTCGTTCCTTTACTAGTGTGATTTTCTCAGAAGTCTCTTGCACTAGTTCAGGGCCCAACTGCGGTCGGTCTGCCATATCTAACCAGCATACCGGAGATCTGCAAGGCCGACCATAGAGAGCCTCGTATGGTGCCATGCCGATACTAGTTTGGTAGCTGTTGTTGTAAGCAAACTCAGCGAGATGCAAATACTTGGCCCATCCGTCATTAAAGTCCAAAATGCAGCATCGTAGCATGTCTTCTAAGATTTGGATAAGCCGCTCTGACTGCCCATCAGTCTGAGGGTGGAAGGCGGTGCTCATAGTGATCTTGGAACCCATTCTATTTTGGAAGCTTTTCCAAAAGTTTGATGTGAATCGAGGGTCTCGATCATAGACGATCGTGAGTGGTATGCCATGAAGGCGTACGATCTCTCTTTCATATAATTCTGCAAGTTTGGCGGGATTATCCGTGAACTTTATTGGCAAGAAGTGTGCAGACTTGGTAAGTCTGTCAATGATAACCCAGATAGCATCTTGCCCTTTATTATTGCGCAGTAAGGCTGTAACAAAATCCATGGCGATGTTCTCCCATTTCCATTCTCCAATAGGTAACGGCTGGAGAAGGCCAGAGGGAAGTCGTCGTTCTGCTTTAACTTTCTGGCAAACAAGATATCGAGCAACGAAGTCTGCAATTGCCTTCTTCATTCCAGAAAACCAGAATTGTCGCTTGACATCCTGGTACATCTTGTCACCCCCAGGATGCATAGCGTATCTCGAACAGTGCATCTCAGTAAGCACGTCTTTCCGAACCTCAGGATCGTTTGGAAGACAAAGACGTTTTTTATAGAAAACGGCTCCGTCCGCAGATACTGACCAAGGAGGAAGGTCTTGCCCGCTGAGTAGAAGTTCTCGTTTCTCCATTAACATAGGGTCATTGGCTTGAGTAGCGGAAACCTTGCGAACAAGGTCAGAGGTAGCTGATAATTGAGAGAGCCGTAGGCGTGGTCCCTCTTCGTTTAGCTGGAGGTTAAAGTTTTCTATCTCTGTAGCCAATTTTCCCATTTCATAGTTAAGAGTGCAAGCAACATAAGATTTTCTACTCAGGGCATCAGCCACAACATTGGCCTTGCCAGGATGGTACTGTAGTTGAAAGTCATAGTCTTTCAAGAATTCTAACCATCTTCTTTGGCGGAGGTTTAGGTCTCTCTGAGTGTATATGTACTTAAGACTCTTATGATCTGAGAAGACCTCGAACCGTTCACCGTATAGGTAATGACGCCATAATTTCAGTGCAAACACAACAACTGCAAGTTCCAAGTCATGGGTTGGGTAATTACCCTCATGAATCTTCAGTTGCCTGGAGGCATATGCAACAACTTGGCCATCTTGCATTAGTACGACACCTAAGCCTTGGAGAGAGGCATCGGTGTATAATGAAAAACCAATTCCATTTCTTGGAGTAATAAGTACAGGTGCTGTCGTGAGGCGTTTCTTCAATTCCTGGAATGATGCTTCACAGGAGGGAGTCCAGATGAAGCGCACGTCTTTTCGAGTGAGCTTGGTCATAGGTTCAGCAATCTTTGAAAAGTCCTTGATGAAGCGTCTGTAATAGCCAGCCAAACCAAGAAAACTCCTAATCTGAGTAACAGTGGTAGGCTGTTTCCAGTTTAAAACTGCTTCAACCTTAGAAGGATCAACCTCAATGCCATTGCCTGAAACCACATGGCCTAGGAATTGAACTCTCTGCGCCCAAAATTCGCACTTACTCAACTTTGCATACAGTTGGTGTCTTTGTAAGGTCTGGAGGACGATCTTCAAATGTATTTTATGGTCTTCCTCGGTTGAGGAATATATCAAGATGTCGTCGACAAAAACCACCACAAACCGGTCTAAGTATAACCTGAATATGCGATTCATCAAATCCATGAATGCAGCAAGGGCATTTGTTAGACCGAACGGCATAACTAAGAATTCGTAATGGCCGTACCGAGTTTTGAACACCGTCGTGGGAATGTCGGACTCTCGGATTCGGAGTTGGTGATAACCAGACCGTAAATCAATCTTAGAGAAGTATTTGGCTTCGCGAAGTTGGTCGAATAAGTCATCGATCCTGGGCAACGGATATCTGTTCTTGATGGTGACGTTATTCAACTTGCGATAATCGATGCAAAGTCGTAACAAACCATCCTTTTTGCGAACAAACAGAACTGGAGCGCCCCAGGGTGATGAACTCTTTCGGATGAAGCCATTGCTCTCTAATTTTTTAAGTTGTTTGTCTAATTCAACCAGTTCAATATTTGACATTCTGTATGGTGAAATTGAGATAGGCCCTGTCCCAGGTATGAGGTTGATCTCAAAATCGAATTCCCGAACTGGAGGTAGACCAGGAAGGTCATTAAGAAAAACTGTTGGGAATTCAGATACGACTGGAACATTGCGTACTTCGGGAGGGTACAGAGCTGGTGATTCATTGCCGTCACCAAGAGACAACGCTCGAAGTTGTGACTTGAGAAGTGCAACTATTGATTTGTGTATCCATTGCCTTGTTCCCTGAATCTTGACAAACTCGCCTGTAGGCAAAGTTAACTGAACGTTCTTGTTCATACAGTCGATCTTTGCATTCAGTGGTGCGAGCCAGTCCATGCCGAGGATGATGTCGAAGTCATCAAAATCCATTACAAAAAGATCGGCATATATTATCTGTTCGGACATTCGAAGCTCACATCGAGAACACTGCAAATTCACGTCAGTACCCGATCCGAACGGTGATGTGACATGGAGTGTGATGTGTGTGGGTTCAGGATGCAGGCCTAAATGTCTTACCAATGTTGATGATATAAAAGAATGCGTAGCACCTGAATCAAACAAAACATGCACCAATGTATTGAACAAAGGAAAGGTACCTTCGACGACATTATTGTCTGGGAGGGGTTGGTGAGCGATGGCATAAGCTCTGCCCTGATTTCGTTGACCCTGGTTCTGCTGGGTCTGCCTGGGTTGGGCATTAGCAGCAGGTGGTGCTTGTTGGACTGGAATAGCCGGAATAGGTTGCTGAAGGTGCGGACAAAGATGTTTGACATGGCCCTTCTGGCCGCAGTTGAAACAAGTCGGCCTGTACTGCTGATTGTTTTGCTGGCCATTCTGATTATGCTGCTGGGCTTACTGATTGTGGTGTCGACCACCACCTCGGCCATTGCCGTTACTACGGCCACCTCGTCCATAACGACCGCCACGGCCATGATTTCGAAAACCCTGATGGTTAGGGTTAAAAGGTTCAGCCGCAGGGGTTGTGGCCACATTCTTTGAAACTGGGGCTGGGAGGGCTTGGTTTTGATTGTAGTAGGGCTTCTTCTTGTTGCCCTGTTGCGAGCCTTGTGGGGAAAATGTTGCAGGCCGTTTGCCCTTATTCATTCTTTGTTCCTGTAAGAGCTTCTCTTGTTCAAAACTCATGGCCTTGTCAACAACCTCCTTGTAAATCTGCAGATCCAAGATCGATAAGGCTTGTCGAATGTCATGGCGAAGACCATTATAAAATTTCTCAGCCTTATCTCGCTCCGTTGAGATTGTGGAGAGAGAGTAAACTGATAATTCTTTAAATTTTCCTGCATATTCTCTGACGGTCATGGTGCCCTGATATAACTTAGCAAATTCCTGGCGCTTCTGTTTTGTCACCGCGCTGGGAAAATACTCATCAATAAACATTGACTCAAACTGTTGCCAAGTCATATCGGCTATATTGACCCTTGGGTCTTTTTTCACTGTGATCCACCATGTGTTTGCGGCACCAACAAGTTGGTAGGTTGCTAGTGGAACTTTACGAGTCTCATCGACTCCCATTGCATCAAGAGCCTTCTTGGACTCATCCAACCACTTTTGCACCTCATCAGGATCAATGGTGCCATCGAAAGTAAGAGGTTGTAGCCGCTTGTATTTAGTAATCTGATCGGTTTGAGCTTCGGACCCTAATTTTACAGGTACTTGAACCGTGGGAATCTGACTAGCTGCAGTCTCACGAACGACAGTTTGAACAGTGGCCTTCATTGCCTCAATAAATCCAGCGAAGAAGGTTTCAATGCTTGAAGGCATGGCAAAGGGTGCGGGTGGTGGTGGTATTGCATGCCCAGATGTAGTGGCAGTTGTGGGTTGGGCCTGTGCTATTGTCGGAGGCGGCGGTTCCTGAGTCTCAGGAGGTGCCTCCATTGTTGGACAAACAGTACGTGGCCTTCCTCTCTTCCTGATTTGCATTGTCTCACTGGCAAAGAGAAAAGGAAAACCAAGATTTAGGAACTGTAGCCAAGTATAATGTTAGAATATGCTCAGCAACAATTTCGAGAGTACTGCAATAGTAAAATCACCTATTTTTCTAAGTATAGTGTAAGGGTGTTGTTGAGGAATCAAAGAATCTTATATAACTCGTATGTTTGGCCATGGTCTAAAAAAAACAAGGTTAGAATGTTTATATAATAAGTACAAACCTTTGCAAGTATTTAAAATGATTTTGTTGTGGTCTTTGTGAACATACATATATGTTTTATTGAAAAGCCATACGAGTCATAAGAAATCTAAGATTTGCCTCGGTAAATATCCTGATCGAACGTTCTGGCATGGCGCCTTAACGTTCTGGCATGCGCCTGAACGTTCTGGCATGGCGCCTGAAGTGTAATACCCTGTATTTCACAAAAAAAAAAAAAAAATTACTATTTGAAATTCTTACTATTTGGGCAACGCCCGAACGTTCAGGCGCATGCCAGAACGTTCAGGCGCCATGCCAGAACGTTCAGGCGCCATGCCAGAACGTTCAGGCGCCATGCCAGAACGTTCAGGCGCATGCCAGAACGTTCAGGCGCCATGCCAGAACGTTCAGGCGCCATGCCAGAACGTTCAGTCGCCTGCCAGAACGTTCAGGCGCCATGCCAGAACGTTCAGGCGCCTGCCAGAACGTTCAGGCGCAAAAATCTCTATATAAGAAACCTCCTCATTTCTCATTCCTCACACCAAATCACCTTCTCTTGTGATTTTTCTTCTCCTTTCCACGCATTCTAAGTTTTTAGTCTTTGAGACTCCCGGTGCGGTGCAACAAAGTTCTGTCCGGAGGAAAGCGCCAGATCTGAAAGCGGTGCAACGAAGTTCTGTCCGGAGAAAAGCACCAGATCTGAAGGTGGGGAACGAAACATAGGTTTGCGTGTTTTATAACTTTTATTAAAGTTTACATTCAATTATTATTATATCTACTATTCATTTACACTGCATTATATTAATAATGTTTATGACCTGAATGTCCTAACCTTGCACGTCATGATACCGACCCTAATAAGGATCACTAGACGATGCCAAAGTCAGTCTAAATGTCAAGAAAAGACCAGACCAGTAGACTAGACTAGTTCATGCATTGGCATCATACATATCACCACCTAGGGACGTATATGGTTTATGACTCATGGAATAGTTAGAAGCATTGCTCACTATTGATATTATTTCTCTGGAGAGGGACGTACATGTGAACCTGGCTACGCCGGGGAGGGACATCAGTACGTGAATCCAGAGCATCGTTCCTGAGGAGGGACGTACAGTGAGAACCTGGCTTCGCCCGGGGAAGGACACCAATACGTGAACTCAGGCGATGTACGCTCATCAAACCATTAGTACGTGACGGTGTCATGCATTCATACATATTGATTGATTATGATGCTTACATGTGTATTTAAGATATTTGATATTGAAGTATGCTTTATTAATTGTTATACTCATGCACTATTTACCCACTGAGCGCGTTAAGCTCACTCCAATATTATCAAATCTTTCACAGGAAATTAGAATGGACTGGGTGCAGGTTATGGGGCCCACATCTTGTACCCTTTGTATGAATCATTGGGGATTTTGGGAGTATGTTCCCTTGACCATTTTATGTACAAAAGTATTCTGAATTATATGAAATCAGATTTGTACTGTGTATTGTATTTCCGCTGCGTACTCTGTTATTACCATTATGATTGTTCCAAATGCGCGCCCCGTCCGAGAGTGTACCGCTGGTTTAGGCGCGTCCGGGCGGGGTATGACATTTAATGGTATCAGAGAGTACGGTCCATGGCCCGCCCAAGTCCACCAAATTATGGGAAGAAAAAAAAAATGTTATTAGATTTATATATCTCTAGAACTATATATATACATACGTCAATTATATATAGTTGAGATTTGCATTAAATATATATATCTAGAAAACTATATGATTTTTTTATAGTTTGACTTAAATATACATATAGTCAAAATTTAGTAGAAACTATATGTGTAGTTATTATTGAATATATGTATCTATATACATTAGTGTAGATGAGGTACGTATAAAAACAAAAAAAAAAAATGAAATTTTGAAATTTTTTTTTCGAAAAATAAATATTCGAAAAAAAAAATGAATTTTTTTTTCGAAAAATAAATATTCGGAAAAAAAAAAAAAATTTACTATTTGAAACTTTTTTTTTCAAAAATAATTTATTACCAAACCAAAATCCTCATAAATATTTGAAAAAAAAAAAAAAAAATTTATCACTCTATATATATGACTTTTATATATAGTTAAGATTTGGATTAAAAACACTTATATATGACTTTATATATATATAGTTGCTTTATGGAAACTATATATATAGTTATGATTAAATATGTCAATACATTTCTATGTGAATACGACATATATGCATCAACTCACTAATGAAGAAAATTTCATGATGGCATAAACATCAACAGAAAACTCAAAACTAATGTCTAGCAGACAAGGCATAAATCTTAAAAATATTAGAAATATATTTTGTGTCTTTCACACAAAATATATGCCAGAACGTTCAGGCGCCATGCCAGAACGTTCAGGCGCCCTGCCAGAACGTTCAGGCGCAAAAATCTCTATATAAGAAACCTCCTCATTTCTCATTCCTCACACCAAATCACCTTCTCTTGTGATTTTTCGTCTCCTTTCCACGCATTCTAAGTTTTTAGTCTTTGAGACTCCCGGTGCGGTGCAACAAAGATCTGTCCGGAGGAAAGCGCCAGATCTGAAAGCGGTGCAACGAAGTTCTGTCCGGAGAAAAGCACCAGATCTGAAGGTGCGGAACGAAACATAAGTTTGCGTGTTTTATAACTTTTATTAAAGTTTACATTCAATTATTATTATATCTACTATTCATTTACACTGCATTATATCAATAATGTTTATGACCTGAATGTCCTAACCTTGCACGTCGTGATACCGACCCTAATAAGGATCACTAGACGATGCCAAAGTCAGTCTAAATGTCAAGAAAAGACCAGACGAGTAGACTAGACTAGTTCATGCATTGGCATCATACATATCACCACCTAGGGACGTATATGGTTTATGACTCATAGAATAGTTAGAAGCATTGCTCACTATTCATATTATTTCTCTGGAGAGGGACGTACATGTGAACCTGGCTACGCCGGGGAGGGACATCAGTACGTGAATCCAGAGCATCGTTCCTGAGGAGGGACGTACAGTGAGAACCTGGCTTCGCCCGGGGAAGGACACCAGTACGTGAACTCAGGCGATGTACGCTCATCAAACCATTAGTACGTGACGGTGTCATGCATACGTACATATTGATTGATTATGATGCTTACATGTGTATTTAAGATATTTGATATTGAAGTATGCTTTATTAATTGTTATACTCATGCACTATTTACCCACTGAACGCGTTAAGCTCACTCCAATATTATCAAATCTTTCACAGGAAATTAGGATGGACTGGGTGCAGGTTATGGGGCCCACATCTTGTACCCTTTGTATGAATCATTGGGGATTTTGGGAATATGTTCCCTTGACCATTTTATGTACAAAAGTATTCTGAATTATATGAAATCAGATTTGTACTGTGTATTGTATTTCCGCTGCGTACTCTGTTATTACCATTATGATTGTTCCAAATGCGCGCCCCGTCCGAGAATGTACCGCCGGTTTAGGCGCATTCGGGCGGGGTGTGACATTTAATTGTATCAGAGAGTACGGTCCACGGCCCGCCCAAGTCCACCAAATTAGGGGAAGAGAAAAATGTTATTAGATATATATATCTCTAGAACTATATATACATACGTCAATTATATATATAGTTGAGATTTGATTGAAAACAATTAATTGAAAGATGTTGATGCGAATTACCCAATAAAAAAAATAAATATTCGGAAAAAAAAAATAAAATAAAATAAAATAAAATTTTGAAAACAATTTATTACCAAACCAAATAGTTGAGATTTGTATTAATTATATATCTAGAAAACTATATGATTTTTATATAGTTTGATTTAAATATACATATAGTCATAATTTATTAGAAACTATATGTGTAGTTATTATTGTATATATGTATCTATATACATTAGAGTATATGAGGTACGTATAAAAAAAAAAAAAAATTGAAATTTTTTTTTTGCCGAAAAAAAAATATTCGGAAAAAAAAAATTTTAAATATTCGAAAAAAAAAAAATGAATTTTTTTTTGGAAAAATAAATATTCGGAAAAAAAAATAAAATAAAATAAAATAAAATTTTGAAAACAATTTATTACCAAACCAAATAGTTGAGATTTGTATTAATTATATATCTAGAAAACTATATGATTTTTATATAGTTTGATTTAAATATACATATAGTCATAATTTATTAGAAACTATATGTGTAGTTATTATTGTATATATGTATCTATATACATTAGTGTATATGAGGTACGTATAAAAAAAAAAAATTGAAATTTTTTTTTTCCGAAAAAAAAATATTCGGAAAAAGAAAAAAAAAATTTGAAATTTTTTCGAAAAATAAATATTCCGAAAAAAATAAAAATAAAATAAAATAAAATAAAATTTTGAAAACAATTTATTACCAAACCAAAATCCTCATAACAATTTGAAAAAAAAAATAAAATAAAAAATAATAATAATAATTTATCACTCTATATATATGACTTTTATATATAGTTAAGATTTGGATTAAAAACACCTATATTTGATTTTATATATATATAGTTGCTTTATGGAAACTATATATATACTTATGATTAAATATGTCAATACATTTCTATGTGAATACGACATATATGCATCAACTCACTAATGAAGAAAATTTCATGATGGCATAAACATGAACAGAAAACTCGAAACTAATGTCTAGCAGACAAGGCATAAATCTTAAAAATATTAGAAATATATTTTGTGTATTTCACACAAATTTATTTTCCTTTCAGCAAAAGAATGACCTCAAGGGAGGGAACAACTTTTACTAGCAGGGAACCAATTCCCACTAGACTAACGGAATTGTCCAAACGAGAGGTTGTGACCATGAGGAGCATCGACAATAGCGATCTCCGCCTCCGTCCAATCCTTCATGACAAACTCGCAACACTGGATTGGTTAAATATAACCAAAGTCGAGGGTCAAGTCTCTTACAATTTGGTTCGATCCTTCTATGAAACCATGAATTATGTGGGACTTCACAGAGATCAGATCAGCCCTCATTTAGAGACAACAATCATGGGAACGACAATTCCTATCAATATCGAGATTATTGCCCGCCTTTTGGAGATTCCGCTTGAGGACATGATTATTAATCCACATGACCCCCAGACAGTTACAGCGATCGCCGAATCTAATGCACAACTGTTCAATTCCCTCGCCAAAGAGCCCTATACTCAATCGACATGCACCAACCTCCCAAACAATCATCTTAAGCCATCTCTTGTCGGCCTCGGAAAGATTGTATACGGCAACATCTTGCCAGAGAGGGGCACTAGGGGCACTATGTCAAGGGCCCAACTCCTTGTGCTGTATTGCATAGAGAAGAACATAAAAGTCTCTCTACCACACATCATCATCCAACAAATGTTGAGGGTGATTCAAAACCCTTTAAAGAAGGAATTCCTCGGCTACGGAGTCTTGATTATGAGGATACTTCACGAGGCCAACGTTGACACTTTCGATGGAACGTCAAAGCTGATCACTGAACCAGTTACAACATCCTCTATCTTCAAGACCTATGGCACAAGTGGAGGGGTAACTGACGAAGAGGTATTCGGCACGACAATCAGAACTGCCGAAAGAATGAGAGACAAGCACGGGCGTTGCCTTCGCAAATGTCGACGCAAGATGCCTGTCAGAGACGGCCCAAATAATGATTCAAATCCAAATCCTACATCAGACCCAGCCCTGAATACTGATCCAATTGATCCACCACTTACTGACGAAGAATTATATGCCACACTAAATTTGCCAATACAAAGTCATGATAGACAAGGTCCACAAGCAAATCCACCAACTTGGAACGTGTCAACTCAAGGCAACACTTCGTACCAAAGATTTCAAACTTCTGCGGTACAGTATTAGCCAGTTCCACAAGTTGCTGTAAACCAACAACAACAGTACTGGGCCTCACCAAATCTTGGAGGACCAAACATTCCAATGAACCCATTGTTTCCAACTTTTTCATCTCAAACAAATCAAATTATCCAAGGGGTTCCGGTTAGGGGATCCCCGCACAATCAATACAACTACGTTCCACCTATGAATCACCCATACAACCAATACTTTCCTCCAATGCCTATGGCCTACCCTTCACCTACGAGACAACCAACCCATCAACCACCAATGGGACAACCGACTAACCTACTTGAACGGTTAGATGAAATGGCATCCAATATTGCTGCACTGAAAGAGAGCCACAATCTTGTATTAACTCGTTTGCAAAACTCCAACGCAGAGCGCGCAAACTCTCAACCTTCTGTTAGTAGTCATTCTGTACATAACAGTAGATCTCGAAGAAATGGTAGTAGGCAAGAAGGTCAACATTAATTTCTGGCATTGTACAAATTTTCTTTGACATATATGAATAAAATTGTTTTGTTTAAAGACTATCTTTGGTGGGCTGACTTACAACCATTCTTTCTTTTGTATCACTAACTTTGGAGTGGTATGGGACACAACAAAATTGGAGGATACTAAATAAAATGTGGAAGTAAGAAAACTCATGACCTTGTGTGAAAAGAAACATTTGGAGAAAGTTGCATTACTAATATTATCACTAAGTTTACACGGTATGGGACGAGTAAATTTGGACGATACTATTAGTGAACTTCTATTCAACCAATGTTTTTAGAGACCGTGTTCATACAACTTAACTTGGTTTCCACCCTTATTACTGAATTCATGTGGTATGGGACATATGAACTTGGATAATAATTGAACAGACTAAGAGTAAGCGTATGAGCATAAGATTGCGATAGAACGTTCGATCAGGATATTTACCGAGGCAAATCTTAGATTTCTTATGACTCGTATGGCTTTTCAATAAAACATATATGTATGTTCACAAAGACCACAACAAAATCATTTTAAATACTTGCAAAGGTTTGTACTTATTATATAAACATTCTAACCTTGTTTTTTTTTACACCATGGCCAAACATACGAGTTATATAAGATTCTTTGATTCCTCAACAACACCCTTACACTATACTTAGAAAAATATGTGATTTTACTATTGCAGTACTCTCGAAATTGTTGCTGAGCATATTCTAACATTATACTTGGCTACAGTTCCTAAATCTTGGTTTTCCTTTTCTCTTTGCCAGTGAGACAATGCAAATCAGGAAGAGAGGAAGGCCACGTGCTGTTCGTCCAGCAGTGGAGGCACCTCCTGAGATTCAGGAACCGCCGCCTCCGACAACAGCACAGGCCCAACCCACCACTGCCACTACATCTGGGCAGGCAATACCACCCCCACCCGCACCCTTTGCCATGCCTTCAAGCATTGAAACCTTCTTCGCTGGATTTATTGAGGCAATGAAGGCCACTGTTCAAACTGCCATTCGTGGGACTACAGCTAGTCAGGTTGCCACGGTTCAAGTACCTGTAAAATTAGGGTCCGAAGCTCAAACCGATCAGATTACTAAATACAAGCGGCTCCAACCTCTTACTTTCGATGGCACCATTGATCCTGATGAGGTGCAAAAGTGGTTGGATGAGTCCAAGAAGGCTCTTGATGCAATGGGAGTCGATGAGACTCGTAAAGTTCCACTAGCAACCTACCAACTTGTTGGTGCCGCAAACACATGGTGGATCACAGTGAAAGAAGACCCAAGGGTCAATATAGCCGATATGACTTGGCCACAGTTTGAGTCCATGTTTATTGATGAGTATTTTCCCAGCGCGGTGACAAAACAGAAGCGCCAAGAATTTGCTAAGTTATATCAGGGCACCATGACCGTCAGAGAATATGCAGGAAAATTTAAAGAATTATCAGTTTACTCTCTCTCCACAATCTCAACAGAGCGAGATAAGGCTGAGAAATTTTATAATGGTCTTCGCCATGACATTCGACAAGCCTTATCGATCTTGGATCTGCAGATTTACAAGGAGGTTGTTGACAAAGCCATGAGCTTTGAACATGAGAAGCTCTTACAGGAACAGAGAATGAATAAGGGCAAACGGCCTGCAACGTTTTCCCAACAAGGCTCGCAACAGGGCAACAAGAAGAAGCCCTACTACAATCAAAACCAAGCCCTACTATCATAATGGTAATAACAGAGTACGCAGCGGAAATACAATACACAGTACAAATCTGATTTCATATAATTCAGAATACTTTTGTACATAAAATGGTCAAGGGAACATACTCCCAAAATCCCCAATGATTCATACAAAGGGTACAAGATGTGGGCCCCATAACCTGCACCCAGTCCATCCTAATTTCCTGTGAAAGATTTGATAATATTGGAGTGAGCTTAACGCGCTCAGTGGGTAAATAGTGCATGAGTATAACAATTAATAAAGCATACTTCAATATCGAATATCTTAAATACACATGTAAGCATCATAATCAATCAATATGTATGTATGCATGACACCGTCACGTACTAATGGTTTGATGAGCGTACATCGCCTGAGTTCACGTACTGGTGTCCTTCCCCGGGCGAAGCCAGGTTCTCACTGTACGTCCCTCCTCAGGAACGATGCTCTGGATTCACGTACTGATGTCCCTCCCCGGCGTAGCCAGGTTCACATGTACGTCCCTCTCCAAAGAAATAATATGAATAGTGAGCAATGCTTCTAACTATTCTATGAGTCATAAACCATATACGTCCCTAGGTGGTGATATGTATGATGCCAATGCATGAACTAGTCTAGTCTACTGGTCTGGTCTTTTCTTGACATTTAGACTGACTTTGGCATCGTCTAGTGATCCTTATTAGGGTCGGTATCACGACGTGCAAGGTTAGGACATTCAGGTCATAAACATTATTGATATAATGCAGTGTAAATGAATAGTAGATATAATAATAATTGAATGTAAACTTTAATAAAAGTTATAAAACACGCAAACTTATGTTTCGTTCCGCACCTTCAGATCTGGTGCTTTTCTCCGGACAGAACTTCGTTGCACCGCTTTCAGATCTGGCGCTTTCCTCCGGACAGATCTTTGTTGCACCGCACCGGGAGTCTCAAAGACTAAAAACTTAGAATGCGTGGAAAGGAGACGAAAAATCACAAGAGAATGTGATTTGGTGTGAGGAATGAGAAATGAGGAGGTTTCTTATATAGAGATTTTTGCGCCTGAACGTTCTGGCATGCGCCTGAACGTTCTGGCATGGCGCCTGAACGTTCTGGCAGGCGCCTGAACGTTTTGGCATGCGCATGCCAGAACGTTCAGGCGCAGGCGTTGTCCAAATAGTAAAAATTTCAAATAGTAATTTTTTTTTTTTGTGAAATACAGGGTATTACACTCTACCCCCCTTAAAGGGATTTCGTCCTCGAAATCAAGCCAAGTATGGATGAGGGGTATTGCTTGCAAAGGAACCACAGGGTGCCAAGGAGCCACTGTGGGTGTGCATCACTATATCCAGTGAGATGATGTTCAGACATCTGCGTAAGTATTCAAGTGAAACAATGTAGGAAGATAGGTGTAAACAATGTGTCATCCTTGTATTTATAAGTGAGAATAATACAATGTATCACATCATCAGGTGGTATTAGAAAATAATTCGGGGTATTTCTGTTTAATTGTGGATTCTAGTTCCCATGTAGCTTCTTCTATGCCGTGGTGATCCCAGAGCACCTTCAGAAGTGGTATGCTACGTCTCCGTAGGTCTTGAGTTTTTCTATCTAAAATCTGTATTGCTTTCTCTTGATACGTATTTCCTTCCTCAACCCGAACCTCGACTAAAGGGATGATATGCGAAGGATCAGGACGATACTTGCGAAGCATAGATACATGAAAAACGTCATGAACCTTAGGCATGGACGATGGAAGGGACAGACGATAAGCAAGTTTGCCAATACGTTCAATGATCGGAAATGGACCGATATACCGCGGGGAGAGCTTTCCTTTGATCCCAAAGCGTTTGACACCTCGGGTGGGCTGGACTTGTATAAAAACAAAGTCCCCCTTATCAAATTCCAGAGGCTGTCGCCGTTTGTCAGCATAGCTCTTCTGTCGACTTTGTGCAACACGAAGTCGTTCCTTTACTAGTGTGATCTTCTCAGAAGTCTCTTGAACTAGTTCAGGGCCCAACTGCGGTCGGTCTGCCATATCTAACCAGCATACCGGAGATCTGCAAGGCCGACCATAGAGAGCCTCGTATGGTGCCATGCCGATACTAGTTTGGTAGCTGTTGTTGTATGCAAACTCAGCTAGATGTAAATACTTTGCCCATCCGTCATTAAAGTCCAAAATGCAGCATCGTAGCATGTCTTCTAATATTCCAAAATATTAGGAATATATTTTGCGCCTGAACGTTCTGGCATGGCGCCTGAACGTTCTGGCATGCGCCTGAACGTTCGGGCATGCGCCTGAACGTTCGGGCGTTGCCCAAATAGTAAAAATTTCAAATAGTAATTTTTTTTTTTTTTGTGAAATACAGGGTATTACAGTATGTGTCAGTTTTTTTTTCAAATTGTGTGTATAACACATAATAAAAGACGATCTAATGAATATACGAGAATTTGTAGCATGACTCTTACATAAGTTTTGATTCCTAGGATTTAAAAAAATAAATAAAAAATGGGCAGCCATTGAAAAAAATGAGTTGAAGGATTTTCCGGAGCCATGTAGATATATCAGATTTTTTCAAATTGCGTATATAACACGTAATAAAAGATGATCTAATAGATATGGGAGAGTCTGTAGCATGACTCTTATATAAGTTCCGTTTGATGAAATTTAAAAAAAAAAAAAATTGAGTCCTATAAAGCCATATGAACACACAAACCGAAAGCCCACATGACTAATAATCGCGCTCTAGTCAAGTGGATATGGGAGAGTTTGTAGCATGACTCTTATATACGTTCTGTTTCCTAAAATTTAAAAAAAAAAAAATTGTGTCTGTCAGACAACCACAAGACCATCTCAACCATTAGAAACAATGAGCTAAGAACGATCCTCTCCAACCATATGAACCCAGAAACCAAACCCACATGGCTAATAATCACGCTCTGGTCAAGTGGTCAAAGTTCATCCACCAGACTTTAGTTCTTGTCTCCTTAGCGCCTAAGGACACAGATGTACGAGCCTATAGAACAGATCCTGTTCAAGTAAGGTCGTGACTATAGTACTAATTTCCCCCATATAATAATAATCATACGATTTCTTCAATTGTCCATGTGGGATATAAACAATGTGAATCTTCTAAAGGGAATGACATCTAGCTAGTTGAAAAATAATAAGAATATAGTTATTAATATAGTCAATTAAATTGTATGTTTTTCCATCACAGATTTCTCATTTGTGAATTTCTTCTAAATAAACAATTAAAAGAAATGATCTGTTTGAAGTATTCTGAGAAGAGGGTTGAGAAATAGAACAGAGGTGCTTGAAATTATGGGCATTCTGGTTCAAGAAAAGAAGTAGCCAGACAGGCAAAAAGTCCGGCTACCTTGTCTCTCTAAATTTTCATTTGAAGTAGGAGAGTGCTCGAACGTTAAATTTATGTTCCCATTACACTAACTAACCCTATATAGATATATATAACAGGAATGAGAGAGAGAGGAAGGAGCACTAAAAGATCAAAAAAGAAGAAGAAATAAACAAGGAAGAAGAGGGGAGAAAAAGCAATGAGGGGTTTACGGAACTCTAGCAATTAATTGTTGCCGGGTATGGGTTACAAAATGAACTGTTGCTCTACTACATGGGGGCACTTGTGATATTTAAGAAGCAAGAAGTCGAAGATTAGAAAGGAAGAGGGACTCAATGTATGTGGTGCTTCAGTGAATCCGAGAGAGAGATAGAAGGGAACTTCAAGCAAGGACAGGAGAAAGGCTTGGTTCTTGGTTTTGTGTGAGAATACTGATAGATTTCTTTGTACCTCTAGTGTGGCTTTTATAAAGGCTTGATTTTCTGTGAGATATTGTGAAGAAAGCGTACGTGAGGAATTAGAGAGAGATATATATATATATATATAGAAGAAGCTAGGAAAACAATTAGAAAAGGAAAGGGAAAGTGGTTAAAACAAAAAATAAAAAGAATACTAGTCGGGATTGTCACTTTTGATCTTATTCAAGTAAAAAATAATAAAAAAATAAAAAGAATATGAGAGTGGTCAAAATTTGTGTTTTTAGTTTTTATTTTTTTTATTTTTTTATCAAAAAAAAGAAATGTAACTTGAGTATTCTCATAAGATTGATTCAAGAAATCAAATTGTAATAAGAAAACATCTTTTACTAAAATAATAAAATCATTTTTAATATTTATTAAAAGGATAAAAAAATTATTAAAAATAAAAATTCTTTTATTAGAAATAATAAATTTGTTTGTTATTAAAACTATCAAAATTCTTTTTTTTTGTTAAAATGATAAATTTTATTTTTATTAAAAAGTAATAGATTTTTTTTTAATTCTAAATAATAATATTGATTTTTTTATTGAAAATAATAAATTTAATTGAAATAAGAAAATATTTTCAATAAAATTCATTTTCGTATTCAAAAAATAAACTTGATTTTTTATTAAAATAATATTTTTTTGTTAAAATAGTAAAATCAGTTTTTGTCAAAAATAATAGATTATTTATTTTTAAATTAGTAAAATTAATATCCCATTAATATCAATTTTGTTACGGGTAGGTAAGTTTTATTTTTTAAGAAAAAAATTTCCGTGATAATCTCTTTCCTAGGAAAGTGAATACCTAACTAAGCTTCTCCACCCTCGAATCCAAGCCCTCAGATTTCTTTTCACGCCATCCATTTCTTCAAAACATATTACTATTCTCCTTCTTTTTGCATAATAATTTCTCATTTTAACCTTGTTTTTCTGTTCTCTACAAAAACTTATCCACTTGAAATGAGCACCACTAAGAAGACATGGTGGTATCCTACTCAATAATATGTGAGCATCTTCAAACGTGGCCAAGACATATTCAACTAAACAAATTTAGTAACATTTCTGCACACTACTATTAATTATAATAACATGTTTGTTCATATTTAAATTTTCTTTGTAGCCACGAAATGTAGGTTTTATAACTGAATGGTTATAGAGTATTGCATCTATGAAATATGTTATGTATATAGCTAAATAACATAAAAATAACTTTTTTGATAAAAATAAACTTGGGCCGCTAAAGATTTATTCGGTATATTCTAAGGAAATATAAGATCATCTAGTGAATAAGAATTTGTAGTTAATATATCTTTATCAACGTGACAAATATTATAATTTTTTTTTCATTTCAAATAGAAAGATTTTAAAAGGAAAATAAAATTTGGGATTTTATTTTAGATGCGAGGGAAACAAATTTGTGTAATTATTTATAGACATATGCAACTAATATAATTACAAAGTGTTGAATGACATTTTTATCATTTTATTAGAAGAATATTTTTTCAATATGTGTACTGTGTATATTGGAGTGGATGAAAATCATTTTTTATTTGTTATATACAATTATGTATTTTTAGCTATGATGTATGTATTGTTTTTAAGTAAAGATTTCTCATAGTTGAATATTAATTTAGCTATGAATATGTGTTGAATTAAAAAAAAAAAAAAAAGCTACCAATATGTGTTATAGCTAAAGATAATATTTAGCTATGAAATTACTTTTATAGCTAATGAAGTTAGTATATAGTTATAAAGTACTTTTGTAGCTAAAGAAGTTAAGATTTAGCTTTTTAGCTACAAAACTCATTGTGAAACTAAAAAGCTTTCACTACACATATTTAGCCACAAACTTAGCTACAAAATGTTTTTGTGGGGAAAATAATTTAGCTACAAAAAAATAACTTTTAGGTACAAATTAATCATTTTGTAGCTAAAGGTCTTATTTGTTGTAGTGTAGGTAGTGTCCCTTAGGCTACTTTACGAGCGTAACAAAAATTAATCCACTTGAAATGCACCCTATTAAGGAGATATAGTAACATCTCACTCAATGATGCGTGACCACGACATATTCAACTAAATAAATTTTAGAAGTATATCTGCACACTACTGTATAATAATATATTTGTTCATATTTAAATTGTCTTTTTAGCCACGAAATGTATGTTTTATAACTAAAACTATTTGTCATAGTTGAAGAGTATATATAAAATAATTTTTTTGGATGAAAATAAATTCCGGCCGCAAAAGATTTTTTTGGTATATTTTAAAAATAGAGAGATTTTAGGAGGCAAATAAAATTAATTAATTGTAAACTATTTTATTTAAGACTAGTATATGCACATGTGCATTTGAACATGTATCTTTTTCATTAATTAAAGTTTATTTTTATTTAACATTAAAATTTTAAATTAAGGGTATAATTAATATTATTAATGTTATTTTGTTGTATATATTAATATTATTTATGTTAAACTAATAAAAATATAATTTTTATTTTATTTTATGATAGTTGATTCGTAGGGTTTCTATCTAGGTCTCTTATAATTTTATTATTATTATTTTTAATGATGTCACCAAAATCCTGATAATAAAAAAAAAAGAAAAATAGTCCACCTCATACTCAAATAAAAAAAGGAGAACAATGTTAAATAACAAATAGTTAATATAAAAGTTTATCAAATCAACAGTGGCAGGAGTGTACTTAATCACACCACGAAAAGACTCGAATGTTCCTTTTGCTCTTTATATATAGAAGTGAGGAAGAAACAAATTTATATAACCAATTTGATATAATTAGTAAAAGGCCGAGGTCCGCAATATATCATAAGATTGTGATCCTTTACCGAATTCTCTACTGATAAGAACTGTACAACACCATGTTATATATAGTGCACACCCATTCATCATTTTAAAAAAAATGTACAATTTATAAATATGTATGCGATATAAAAAAAATTAAACGTTCAGCACGCGCTTTGCACATGCTTATAGAAAAATTTCCATATTTTCTCTAACTAGTAGTAGATTGGCGGTGTTGAGCGTGCACTTTCAAAAATTGAAAAGGGTTAGATACCTTTAAATCATTAGGAGCATTAGAAAACTCACGAAATTCTTCCATAATCTTATTAAAAAATCCAAAAAGAAAGAAAGAAAGAAGCTAAACAGGTGAAGTCCACTACTTGCGTCTAATTCAATTATGATTTTAGGACCTTCTTTTATTTTAAAATTTGATTTAATCAGTCATCAAAATTTTCAAAAAAAAAAAAAAAACCCAATAGAAATCAAAAGTTCTTACGAAATCTATGTAGTTTATATACCCGTGTCATCATTAAAAAAATAAAATAATAAAATTATAATTTTTGTTTATGAAATAGAAAGAAGGTAAAACAAATAATAAAATTTTAAAATAAAAAAAGGGTAGAAAAAAGAAATTAAATAAAAAATGGCCTTTAAAATAAGGAAAGTGAAAGAAGTGAATATTTTTGTAAGTTATTATATTAACACTATAAATAATTTTAAAAATAAATAATAATTATAACGTTAATGGTTAATTTCGAAATTTTGGTAAAAATGATTATACCATGAATGGGGTTGAAGTAAATGTATTATTAAATAAAGATATTGTTTTGGTGAAGTCGGGCAAAAGAAAGATTATATAGTAATAGAAAGTGACCCATAACAAGTTAATCACGCCGGTCAAAATGATTTGGGGTATGTCAGACGACCACAAGACCATTGAGTCATACAATGACATGAGAACGATCATCTACAGCCATGATCAAGTGTCATATTTCATCGACCAGACTTTAGTTCTTGTCTCCTTAACAAGTAAGGATACAGATATATGAGTCTATAGAACGGATACTAAGGTCGTGACTAGAGCATTAATTTGCCCCATATAATAATAATCATCCGCTTTCTTAAGTGGTCCATATGGGATAAAAACAATATGAATCTTCTAAAGGAAATGCCATCTAATTGAAAAATAATAAGGCATCACTCTAATTATTAATTTACTAAATTATTCTTTACAATCTTTATTAATTAAACTGCATACATAATTGAATTGTATGTTTTTCATCACAGATTGCACTACAAATAACATTAAAAATGATCTGTTTGAAGTATCCCGAGAAGAGGATTTAGATTTTAACAGAGATGATTAATATTTGAAATGATGGGCATTTTGGTTCAAAAAAAGAAGAAACCGCCACCCATTTGCAGACTCGTCGCCTGGGGCGAAAAGTCCGGCGACCCACATGCTACAACCACTTTGTCCCTCTTTATTTTCATTTGAAGTGGGGCAGTGCAGGTACTTTGAATGAAAGTCAATAAGTGTTTTTTTTTTTTTTTTCTATTGTAAAATTGTTTAAAACTATGCATGGACGAGGGTACGTATGAATAAAAATATGAAAGTTTTACCTTGAAAAAAAAAATATGAATTTAGTATAGAATAAGAAAACAAAAGGATTAAATGCCTAAAATGTAGAAAATATAAAAATACTGAAAAGTATTTAAATATTAAATTACTACTATTAATTGTAAAATTAAATTTTTTAAAATTTAAATAAGCTAAACTTTTAAGGGTATTGGGATAGAAAAAAAAGTTTTACCGTGTACTACCGCAAATATTATTATTATAATAGATAGATTAGTATAATAATTAATTGTTGTGGTGGACTATACGTAGGTACCTAGTCACTCTCTCTCCTCATCGTAGTTTGTCTTTATAGATTACTAGATAAGCTGGCTTAAATTAACCAAGTAATCACATTGTATACTTAAAATTCATGAGTGAATATAAAAATAAAAGACAAAGTTATTGTGCATCAAATGGTCATGCTTGGATGATTATAATCTTGAATCACTATATTAATGGAAACTATCTTCATTGATCTTCATTGTGGTTCATTGCACCAAAAACTAATATGAAATCACTTTGAACAATGAACAAGCTACAGTGGTTTCCCATGGGAAAGCTAAAAGAACGCTGTTATTGGTATTTAAACAAAATTAAAGCTGATCACGCAAATACCTTCCAATAAACAGAGGATTTAGCGAAGACGTGGGGCTACGAGAACATGCAGAGGCATCGCTTTAACCAGAGTAATTCCCGAAGTTTCGGTCATATCTACAGGTGCATTGGACGGAGTTCGAAGCTCGAATTCATGAAGTAAACGCGCAAGCGTTAGGTGTACGACACCAATAGCTAACGAGATTCCAGGGCACATCCTTCTGCCCGATCCAAAAGGTATATATTCATAGTGTTGCCCTCTAAAATCCACATGTGCATGCTCAATTGTGAGGAACCTTTCTGGCCTAAACTCTAGAGGATCAGCCCACACTTTGGGATCTCGTTGCAGTTTCCAGATGTTTGTGATTAAGCGCGTCCCCTTTGGAACATGGAAACCAGCTATAGTACAATCCTTCATGGCCTCGTGTGGTACAGAAAGTGGAGCAGAAGGGTATAAGCGCAAAGTCTCCTTCACAATTGCTTGGAGATAAGGCAGCTTCTTGATGTCTTCTTCTTCTACATGTCCTCTGCTTCTACCAATTTGATGATCCAACTCTGCTTGAGCTTTCTCTAAAACATTGCGATTGTTTAGTAGCAAGCACACAGCCTTAAGGTGAGCTTTGTAGTGTCACTCCCTGCTATTACTAGAGTCTGTAGTAATTAATTAACAACTGATCAAAATTCATTGATTATATAACTAGCTAAAAACTCAAGTTATTAAGCTACAAATTGATAACGTACCAAACACGTGGCTTTAACAACAATATCAACATCATGATCAGAGATCTTGGCATCCTTCATTATGTTAAGCATCACGTCTATGAAATCTTGCTCATCTCCTGCCTCATTAATTACCTGCCTTTTCTTCATTTTATGCTCTTCCACCCATCTACTCAAAATTGCATCTATTTCCTTACCAATCTTCTTCACGGCACGCTCGTGCCCTTGCACATCCACACCCCCCAACAAAGGAATCGCATCCGCCACCACAAATAGTCCGAAGAGATGCATTAATTCGTCACTGGCTTTCTTCCACCGCCGTGATTCCTCATCTTCAGTGGCGGCAGCGGCTACACCATAATACCGCTTGCCCGCAATGAGCTTGACCATCGTGTTGAGTGTCATATCCTTGAACCATCGATACAGGTCCACTTTAACCCATGAATGTTCTCCGCTGCCTTTCTTCATCATACAAAGCTCATCGAGCTCTTCTATGGACATGTCGATCTCTGATATTTTGATGTGCCTGAGCAAGTAGAGCCGATGGTTGGAGAGAACCTCCACCGTGATTATTTTGCGAACGTCACGCCAGTAGGGGCCGTAGGGTGCAAAGCCAACTATGGCGCCACCATAGCCCATGATCTTTGAAGCCATCAAATCTGGACGGGTTGCGAAGATGCTGTCGTTGGTGGTGAAGCATTCTTTGGCTATTTCGCAGTTACTTACTACAAGAGCAGGGCGCATGCCTAATTGGATCATGAACGTTGGTCCCAACACGTCAGCCTGAGCGCCGAGCTTTCGATACAACAGATCACTGGGTCTAAACAGGAGAAGGTGACCGATAATTGGCCATGCACCCTTTGGTTCTGGTGGCTTAATCTTGCCATCGTTATTTTCGTTAGTTGTTCTGCGTTTCTTCCTGATGATCAGATAGTAGATAGAAATCAAGGCAAGAAGCATAGTTATTACACATGCAATGAGCTTAGATTGGAACGAAATTAATAAGGAATCCATGTCTCAGCTGTATGAACGACGATTACTTTCAAACTTCAAGAGGAGGCTTGGCTCAAATTTATTGATCGAAGTGAAAAGATAGAAGTGAGTGGTTAAAATTTTATTGGTCATTTAAGTGATAAGATCCACTAATTATTTTTTTTAAAAACACCATGTAACGATGATACATTTTTTTAACCCTAATTTGAACGAATCAATTTAACTTCTTATGAAAAGAAAAACCTAATAATAATGATTCCTAATGTGAAAAATTTCAACACAATGTTTCATGCCTAATTTTAACAAATAAAAAAAATAAAAATAAATGTGGCATAATTGAGAGTGGAGAACAAACTGAAGTAGATTTTTACGGCTAGTGCAATCCAAGCAGGCAAACACGCCGGTTTTCTTCGGTGAGAGAGAAACTGTGGGCCCGTTTTGTCCAATAGATATCCGCTGGAACTTTGATTAATAATTCTTTTAATCAAGAATTAAAAGATTTCTACAAGGTGACGAATGGGATTGGGTCCTACCAAGAATTGAATGTATGATCTCGTAATTACATGCATTAAAATATCACTTGGGTGATACTCGAATCCAGCTCAAGTAATTTTTTTTTTTAATATTAAAATTTTGGCATTCAGCGGTAACCTTATCTTCAGAGCAAGATAAGGTTATCCTTCTGCCTTGCTGCATGTAAAAATAATAATAATAAAAATTTTAAAAAAATTGTATAATTTTGAATAACCTTACTGATAGCTGAAAAAAACAAATTTGTTTCTTACTACCACAATAATGCAAGAGGCATTATTCATCTTCATCTCCACATTGGATAATATTATACATAACGAAAAAAAAAAATATTATATTACATAATAATATGTTTGATAAACACAAAATATAATATAATTTGATTGAATAAAAACTGGTTTATGAATAGGTGTTGAGCAATCAATCTCATAATTTAAGATTATGAGAGGTGGGTCGTTAATTAGTGGTGCATATTTTAGACGGAAACAAAGTTTTGATTTGTTTTTTAGATATAAAAATAATAAAAGTAGCATAATTATTTGTGTTAAACACTTAAATGATATTAAATTGGTTAATGAATAGCTTAGCGACTAATAATATTTCTTATAGATGGATAAAGTCCAACACAGTGGTCTCGGTCCCATGTCATATGGATGATCTTGGTATCAAAAGATTAAAGGGAAAAAAACGCACACCCGCCTTGCCTTGCAAACTGAGATCTTCAGCTATCCTTTCCCAAATTCGAAGAACCCCAGCCATCAGTAAATTCACCATTAACGCTGCTTCGCATGAAACGCTTTAACCATTTGTCTAGAAAAAAGCCGAAAAAAATCATTTAATTTTCATTCTAAGTTTAAGAAGAATCGCAGCTACGGAAATACTCAATCGACCACGAAAACAATTTTCAACAACAAAAGCTCGTTCCTCTTTTGAGTCCCAGCATCAAGCAGATTTCGACCACTCATCTTCTTCTTCTTGTTAGTGTCTGGTGAGGCTTTGGAAGATATGAGCTGAATTCGCTGAAAAAAAAAAAAGAAAGAAAAAAAACCCACTGGGTTTGCTATTAGAAGCTAAGCCCAAGTGTAGATCATCCTAATTTTGTGAAGAGTTGCACAGTATTTGATCATTATTTCAATTTTAACATGACGTAGAAACCTGCCAAGATACTCAGATGCAGAGAATAACGAAGATAAGACAATAATAGAGATACCAACTGAATCTTTCCTTTTCCTTTGTTGGCTGCCATTTGGCTCGGAGAGGTTAGAACATCACTTTCAGGTGGGCGCCGTGTAAACATCTAAACAATATTTCGTCACGTTTTTGCTGTGTGTTTTTCAAAGAGTTTCCTTCCCTTTGTCTTTCTAACTTGAAAAATCCTTTTTATATGTTCAAGACAAGTGGAGTGCTTATGTTGTTGAAGCGATGTGGAAACTATTGAAACCTTTCCATCTTTCCACAACCTTACCTGGTAATCAATTTTGGTGGCTATAAAGAAGCCAAAGATACCAAATTGCTAACTCTAGTCCCATAGTTTTTCTTTTGTTTCCTACCTCGTCCAACCGAAAATCATTATTATATAAATATTATTATTATTGTTCCTTTGTTTTTTTTTTTTAAAGGAAATCAAGCTGAATTAAACTTCTACAGAAACAATATCCAAGATAATTACATTCCTCCAAACGACTTTTGACTCAATTCCCAAGGCATATTGATTCTGTTGATTATTTGGCTCGTCCTATTTGTAGGCGTTTATGTCATTTTATTATGAAGTTAGTATTTGAAGCAAACCTTAATTTCTATTAGTGTTTGAGTTGAACCAAACCTCTCATTATTATAAATACCTATTTTGAGGGTATGAGAGTTTTGAAGCATATTTTGTACTCTCCTTTTGGAATTCCCCAATAAGTGATTCTCATCTCCCGTGGAGTAGGCGGAGTTTCGCCGAACCACGTAAATCTTTGTGTTCTTGTTTCCATTATTTACTTTTGCATTCGATTGGTTTGATATTCGATTCCGCTGCCCACAACAAATTGGTATCAGAGCTTTGGGTTCTGAAATTGGATTCGAAGAACGATTTGAAGAAGAAGAACGTTCTTGACGACGGGTTGTATCGCCGTGGTAAGAAACAAAAGATCACGTTTAACTTTTGTTTTTCGTTTTAACGTTATTATTGTTTTGGACGTTGAAATTGAAAAAAAATAAAATAAAATAACGTGATTTCTTTTTTTTTGTGAACCGTGAAGAAGAACTTGATTCTTCAAGTTTTTTTTGGTCTTTTTGCATAAAAGACAAATTTTTTGTGGCTGAACGTGGAGTTTTGAAACAAAAATTTTCACTTTAGTTGTGATTATTTTATCACAAAATCGATTGGTTTCTTGATCTTCAAATTGGACCGTGAGCAATTTTGACGTGTTTGTTTTTGCTCAACGTGAATCTGGTTCTTTGAAAAATTGAAGATGGAAAGTTCTTTGAAAGTCTCGAATGCAAAATTTGAAGTTGAGAAATTTAATGGCAAGAACAATTTTGGAATGTGGCAATGTGAAGTTCTTGATGTCTTAGCCCAACAAGATTTAGACGTTGCTTTGGAAGAAAAACCTGTTGATATGGATGAGAAGACTTGGAAGAAAATTAATCGTCAAGCTTGTGGTACCATAAGATTATGTTTGGCGAAGGAACAGAAGTATTCTGTTATGAAAGTAACTGAGGCTAAGGAACTTTGGCAGAAATTGGAAGATAAGTACATGACCAAGTGCATTGAAAATCAAATTTATTTGAAGAAAAAGCTCTACAGGTTTGACTACAAACCAGGTAATTCCATGACTGAACATTTGGAAGAATTTAATCAATTACTTGCTGATTTATTAAATTTGGATGTTACTATTTCTGATGAGGATAAGGGTGTTCTTTTACTGAATTCATTACCCGATGAATATGAACATTTTTCTACTACTTTATTGCATGGAAAGAAAGCAATTAATTATGATGAGGTATCTTTTGCTTTGATTAACCACATGTATCGTAAAATGGATAAACATGACAGCAAGGAGACTTCGTCAGCTTTGGTAATAAGGGGTAGATCTGAACAGAAGCAAGGAAATAAATATAGAAAATCTCGATCTAAGTCGAGTGGGAAATCATCAGAAAGAAGAATTCCTGCAAAGAATGAATGTGGATATTGCTACAAGACGGGGCATTGGAAGAAAGACTGTCCGAAATTGCAGAATAAAAATCAGAACAGAGTTACTTCAAATATTGCACAAGTGAAGGATTCAGATTCAGATATTTCACTGGTTTGTTCATTTTTGGTATGTCAATCTGAGGATTGGATTTTGGATTCAGGCTGCACCTATCATATGTGTCCAAATAGAGAATATTTTTCTACTCTCGATGAATTCGTCGGTGGATCTGTTTTTATGGGTAATAATGATATATGTGAGACAAAAGGGATAGGTACAGTACAATTGAAATTACATGATGGAACAATCAGGGATTTGAAGGAAGTTTGGTATGTACCAGACTTGAAGAAGAATCTAATTTCTTTGGGTGCATTAGAATCAAAAGGCTTCAAGATCACAATTGAAGACAGTATTTTGAAGATTGTTTTGGGAGCATTGATAGTGATAAAAGGTACAATAAGAAATAACTTGTATTTTTTGCAGGGTAGTACAGTTATGGGTAGAGCGAGCACAGCTGCATATGTATCTACAGATGATACTACTGAGTTATGGCACAGGCGACTTGGACATGCTGGTGAGAAATCTTTGCACGCACTGATTAAACAGGATTTGTTGAATATACGAGAATTTGCAAATTGGAATTTTTTGAACATTGTGTTTTGGGGAAACAGACTCGAGTCAAGTTTGGTACAGCTATTCACTGTACTCAAGGTATACTTGATTATGTTCACACAGATGTTTGGGGACCTACCAAAGTGGCATCTTTGGGAGGTAAGCATTATTTTGTTTCATTTGTTGATGACTACTCTCGGAGAGTTTGGGTGTATACAATGCGTCAGAAAAGTGAAGTTTTGGAACACTTCTTATCATGGAAGAAAATGATTGAGAATCAGACTGGCAGGAAAATTAAAATGCTTAGATCAGATAATGGTGGAGAATATACTTCAGATCCATTTATGAAGGTATGCCAGGATGAAGGAATTGTCAGACACTTCACAGTTCGAAATACACCACAACAGAATGGAGTTGCTGAGCGTATGAATCGTACTTTACTAGAGAAAGTTCGATGTATGTTGTCTAATGCTGGGTTAGGCAAACAGTTTTGGGCAGAAGCACTTCGCTATGCATGTCATCTGGTCAACAGACTACCATCAGCTGCACTTGACAAGAAAACACCTATTGAGGTTTGGTCAAGTAAACCTGCACATGATTATGATTCATTACATGTATTTGGTTGTTCTGCTTTCTTTCATGTCAGGGAAGACAAGTTGGATCCTAGAGCCAAGAAAGGTATTTTCGTGGGTTTTGATAAAGGTGTGAAGGGGTTCAAGATCTGGTGTCCTGAATCAAAGAAGTCTATCATCAGCAGAGATGTTACTTTTGATGAATCAGGAGTTCTAAATAAATCTCCCCAACAAGGTCTTCAGTCGAAACAGAACAATCAAGATGCTCCTGAGCAGGTGGAGTTTGATGTTGCTATGAAGACAAGTCCCAACCGCACAGGTGTTACAGATGGTAAAAGATCAGATTTTGAGAATTCAACCCCAGCAATCCTACGACAGTCAGATTCTATTGCCTCCCGTAGACAGCGAAGAGATATTCGCAAACCTGCTCGTCTTGAAGATATGGTGGCATATGCACTCCCAGTTATTGAAGATGGTATTCCTACCAGTTATAAAGAAGCTATGCAGTATTCTGACAGTGCAGATTGGACAAAGGCTATAGATGAGGAGATGCAATCTCTTCATAAGAATCAGACTTGGGAATTAGTTCGACCTCCAGAGGGTAAGAAAGCTATTGGATGCAAATGAGTTTTCACCAAAAAGGAAGGTTCTGCAGAGATGAATAATGTGAGATACAAAGCCAGATTAGTTGCAAAGGGGTATGCTCAGACTGAGGGTGTAGACTACAATGAAATATTTTCACCTATTGCCAAGCACTCGTCTATTCGTATTTTGCTTGCTTTGGTTGCACATTTTGATTTGGAATTAGCACAGTTGGATGTGAAGACCGCTTTCCTCCATGGTGATTTGGAAGAAGAGATTTATATGTCTCAACCTGAAGGTTTTAAGGTACCTGGTAAAGAAAATCTCGTTTGCAAATTGAACAAGTCTCTTTATGGTTTGAAACAGTCTCCCAGACAATGGTACAAACGATTTGACAGATTTATGATTGGTCAGCAGTACACTCGGAGCAGTTATGATCATTGTGTGTATTTTCGTAAGCTTCCCGATTCATCATTTATTTATTTTCTCTTATATGTGGATGATATGCTTATTGCATCTAAGAGCAAGGTGGAGATAGAATATTTGAAGACTCAGTTAAATACTAAATTTGAAATGAAAGATCTTGGAGAAGCTAAGAAAATACTTGGTATGGAAATTAGAAGAGACAGAGTGAAGAGTACAGTGTGTTTGAATCAAACACAATATTTGAAAAAGGTTTTGCATCGGTTTGGAATTGAAAAGGCCAAACCTGTTAGTACACCGTTGGCTCCTCATTTTAAGCTCAGTGCTTTGATGGCTCCACGTACAGATGAGGAACGTAGTTTTATGGCTAAGGTTCCATATGCAAGTGCAGTTGGCAGTTTGATGTATGCAATGGTGTGTACGAGACTAAACATTTCACAAGCAGTTAGTATGGTTAGCAGGTATATGCATGACCCAGGAAAAGAACATTGGCAAGCAGTGAAATGGATTTTGCAGTACATTTCATGTACTTTGGATGTTGGATTGGTATTTGAAAAGGATGACAGACTTGGTTTACATTTGGATGGATATGTGGATTCGGACTTTGCAGGTGATTTGGATAAGCGTCGTTCTACTAGTGGGTATGTGTTTACACTTTCTAGAGGACCGGTGAGTTGGAGGTCTACGTTGCAGTCTACAGTTGCTTTGAAATCCCAAAATCCTCTTTGTTGGAAATTCAAAGAGAGAACCAAACCACAATCTCTTCCCCAAATTAGAAATCCCAAAATCCTTTATATACAGACTGCAAATTACAAAGATTGAAAATGATGAAAAACATCATCTAGATGATATTGGCTTCTATCATGAAAAACATCATAATCGACCCCTTCAAGGTAAAAATGTTTAAATTTAAGATTGTTTAAATAAAAATGATATTGGCTTCTATTTTCCATGATTTCTCCATCTCTTTTCCAATGTAGGGCTGACTAAATACTCATGAGGGATTGGTTTTCAAATGACGTAACCAGCGTCCTACACCACCATCTGTTAAGCAAAGGTTGGAATATTCTGAGGACGAATTTGACTCCATTTGCTCTTTATGGTTTCATGATGTTAAGGATTCCTCTGGCCACAGTGTCATTCAGGGACCATACTTGCCCTACCTTGAACTAGCAAACAATGACGCCGGTAGTGAATCTCAAGCTGATAATCTGTACCACCCCGATTTTTTAAAACTTAAATTTCAAATAAAATAATGAATATTTTAATTTTATCGAGAAAATCACTAAAAATCGAGATGCTAATCGTATCCGTCTATCTTAACCCATAATCATTATATAGGTAATAAAATTTGCAACACTATGAATTTATATTCTTCTAACCAACTTACTGGTTAAGATAAACGAATACCCTTTCATCTTCATACCAATGACCACATAATTCCACTATACAAATTATTGTGAGGGTATTTGCCCTTGTCCATCCATTATGAACACAACATTTAAATACATTCATCAAATAGAATTAATGAATTCAAGTCCAAGGTATTCACACGTGAAATAAACCACAGGGTCTTTACTAACCGTAATAATGTTCACTAAATTTTGATTGTCAATACAACCCGTTTAAATAATAAGATTTTAAAAATCAAATAAAAATATTCAGCCCTGCCACCACAATACTAACAAAATAATTAACCCACCCCTACTACTCTGAAATACGTCACGAACTCGCGATTTTATTCTCTCAAGTACCTGCATATGAAAAATAGGGGTGAGCTTGAAAGCCCAGTGGGTCATCTAAACAATTTACAACATTTTATCACGATATATACACAAGAACATTACAAACAAGTTTCACACATTAATCGTTGCAACATTAGATTGTTTGAGTCGAGAATTTTATCACGATCTAAATCACGTACCTTTAGGACATCAAACGCAGGGTGGCACTACCCAAAAATTAGAAACTCGTTGGCGATATTCATCATGAATAACTGCCCCATAATAAACATTGGCGATATTCCTTAGAATAGCTGCCCCATAATAATCAATGGCGATATTCCTTAGAATAACTGCCACATATGTGTGATTCTTATCTTAATTGTGTTCTTTAGTGATGTCACACCATACATACAACCTAAGTATGATATTAATTGTATTCACAAGCCATATTCAAATTCCACTACAAATAGTATCATGTCACAATGTCAAATATAATAGTATTAACGCATAAATTTTACTATGTCAATATTTTCAGTCATACGTTTCATTATCAGGCATTATAATTTATAAATGAGTCTCAAATATTACATGAATTGCATGCATCCAATTATCATCTAATCAAAACAAGAAATCATATTGACACACATATCATCATGGCTAACAATCACGACATGGTATATATAAAATCATCTACAATAGGCATGCATAAGCAATCTAATAATTCTATAGACCTAATTAATTTAACATTCCTATCTATATATCAAAATAAAATATTATGAAGGCATAGAATCCCCACCTGAATCACTAAATTCCAAAAGTGTTGAGATTCCTCGACGTTGGGCATTATCAACCTATCCACGCATAAATCACACGTTAATCAATTGTTTTGTATTATATTATATTAATATAATGTGCATACATGTCTATGTTGCATGGTGATGGTCACATTATACATATAATATAACTTAGCTAATAAACTTCCACATGATATAATATGATGATCTAGATAGTAAAAACGTAAAATATGATATACCATAATCTAATATATTATATGTGGTATTGTATGTATGATATATATAAATATATTATATAACATACCGGTTGCTCTGCTTAAAAGAAGAATAAAACTTGAGTTGCAGAGAGGTGGTGGTGGTGACGTGCCGCGGGGAACAGAGCGAGCAGAGAGAGAAAAGAGAGTTTTGGGTTTTGAGAGAGGGTTTCGAGTAAGAGAGAAGAGAGCGGTGAGATTCAGAGCGAGAGAGCAGAGAAAGATGGCGGAGTAGAGAAGAGAGAAGAGAAAAAGGGGGAACGGCGGCAGTTCACCGCCGTTCGTGAATCGGGCAGCGATTTTGGTGAATATCAAAGAGGGGTTTCGTATTTTGGAGTTTGGCGATTTTGGAGAAGAGTTTTGAGCTTGAGGGTTTTGGGTTTTGAAAGAGAGAGGCGCGATTGGGTTTTGAAAGAGAGAGAGTTTCGAGATAGAGGGGCTTGTGCGATTGAGGTTTTGAGGCGATTGGGTTTCAACGATTGGGGTTGAGAGTCACGGCGAGAGCGAGATTGCAGGCGAGATTGCAGATTGCAGGGCGAGAGCAAGATTGAAGGGCGAGATTGTAGGGAGTCATGGCGATTAGTTTCCTTGATAAAAAAGGAGAGCCCGGGATGTGTGCGTGGAAACAGATCGCGAGCTCTGAAGAACAAGGGATGTGCACGCGGTCGTTGGAAACAGATCGCGGCTCCGAAGAACAAGGGATGTTCTTTATTGCTATTTGGAACCCGTAGAACGCGCGAGCTTCGGCGACTTGGACTTCTTTCGTGAATCTGGAGGCTAGGTTTTCGAGGGCGATACCGTCGGAGGCGGCGAAGAAGGCGAGTACGTGAGTTTTTTTTATTTTTTTTTTGAAGATATTTGGAAAAAGGGATCGAAGATGAGAGATTTTGAATTGAATTGGGAAGAAGGGTTTAATGATGAGCATGTAGATATTTTTAGAATTTTCAGGGGATTGCATAACCATCATGACTACTTGAACTGATTTCGAGGGCGAAATCCTTTTAAGGGGGAGGGGGGGTAGAATGTAATACCCTAGGATTGCACAAAAAAAAATCTCGGGTACCTGCCCGAACGTTTAGGCGCCAAAAATCTTTATATAAGGAACACTCTTCATTTCTCATTCCTCACACCAAATCACCTTCTCTTGTGATTTTCTTCTCCTTTCCACTCATTCTGAGTTTTTAGTCTTTTGAGACTCTCTTTCGAGACTCTCTGTGCGGTGCAACGCGGTTCTTTCCGGGGGAGAGCGCCAGTTCTAAAAGGAGTTCTTATCTGAAAGTGGGAACGAAACATAAGTTTGTGTGTTTTATAACTTTTATTAAAGTTTACATTCATTTATTATTATGTCTACCATTCATTTACACAACATTATTTCGTATAACGTTCATACTGTTATATTTATATCTGTATATTTGGAGTTCATGTATTACACTGTTGTAATGTCGGATTTGTGGTCAATCTGGCTCAACCAGACTCGGTTTTGTCCTCAGCAACTTTAAATAGTGAACGGGAGGCAGCGAGCTGCTCTAGGCGATTGGTATTTAAGCAAACCTCGTTTCTCACCTCTCAACTAAAGACTGATCTGGTTGGTCTTATTGAAAGCTATCAGCTTATACAAGTAATACTGAATGTCCTAACCTTGCACGTCGTGATACCGACCCTGATAAGGATCGCCAGACGTTGCCAAAGTCGGTCTAAATGTTAAGTAAAGATCATACCTGGAAACTAGACCAATTCATGCATTGGCATCATACATATCACCACCTATGGACGTATGTGGTTTATGATTCATAAAATAGTTAGAAGCATTGCTCGCTATTCATTATATTTTTTCTGGAGAGGGACGTACAATGAGAACCTGGCTACGCCTGGGGAGGGACATCTGTATATGAATCCAGAGCATCATTCCTGAAGAGGGACGTACAATGAGAACTTGGCTACGCCTCGGGAAGGACATCTGTAGGTGAACTCAGGCGATGTACGTTCATCAAACCATTACGATACAGTATAATGCATACATACATATTGATTGATTATGATGCTTTGATGTGTATTTAAGATATTTAATTATGAAGTTTGCTTTATTAATTGTTATATTCACGAACTATTTCACCCACTGAGCGCAGTAAGCTCACCCCGTTGTTATCCAATTTTTCACAGGAAATTAGGGTGGACTAGGTGCAGGGTTAAGGGGCCAATATTTTATATCCTTTGTATTAAACATCGGAGATTTTTGGCAGAGTGTTCCCTTAGCCATTTCATGTACAAATGTATTCTGAATTAAATGAAATCAGACTTTTACTGTTTTATATTTCTGTTGCGTACTTTGTTATTACCATTGTTATAATTCCAAATGCGCGCCCCGTCCGCTAGTGTACCGCCGATTTAGGCGCGTCCGAGCGGAGTGTGACAATATATATAAAACAGGAATGAGAAAAATAGAGAGGAATGAGCATTAAAAGATCAAAAAAGAAGAAGAAATAAACAAGGAAGAAGAGGGGAGAAAAAGCAATGACGGGTTTAGGGAACTCTAGCAATTAATTGCTACCGGGTATGGGTTACAAAGTGAACTGTTGCTCTACTACATGGGGGCACTTGTGATATTAAAGAAGCAAGAAGTCGAAGATCAGAAAGGAAGAGGGACTCAACGTACGTGGTGCTTCGGTGAATCCGACAAAGAGAGATAGAAGGGAACTTTTTAGCACTATAAATAATCTTTAAAATAAATAATAATTATAAGGTTAATGGTTTAATTTTGAAAATTTGGCAACATGATTATAAGGGTTTTAAGTAAATTTATTATTAAATAAAGATATTGTTTTGGAGAAGGTGGACAAAAGAAAGATTAAATAGTAATGGCCCATAACAACCTTGAATAATAATTTAACTAACGCTTATGTTAATACGGGAAAAGAAAATTAAAAGACTTTTGCACAAAGAAGAGAAAAATAAATAAATAAATTGAGTTTTGATTTAATTTTGATCATTCCAAGAACAATGCACATTGTTTATGAATGAAAATTTCCACTCTATTGATCCACACTCAACTATGTGTATGTGTCAATTTTTTTCAAATTGTGTATATAACACATAATAAAAGACGATCTAATGAATATAGGAGAATTTGTAGCATGACTCTTATATAAGTTCTGATTCCTAGCATTAAAAAAAAAATAGAGCTGGAAGATAACCAAATGACGAATCCTCTGGAGCCATGTATATATATCAGATTTTTTCAAATTGCGTATATATCACGTAATAAAAGATGATCTAATAGATATGGGAGTCTGTAGCATGACTCTTATATAAGTTTCGTTTGATAAAATTTTAAAAAGAAAAAAAATAAAAAATAATTTGAGTTCTATAGAGCGATATGACCCCAAAAAAGCGAGAGCCCACATGACTAATAATCGTGCTCTAGTCAAGTGGATAAGGGAGAGTGAGTTTGTAGCATGACTCTTATATAAGTTTTGTTTAATAAAATTTAAAAAAGAAAAAATAATTTGAGTTCTATAGAGAAATATGAACCCAAAAAAGCGAGAGCCCATGACTAATAATCGTGCTCTAGTCAAGTGGATAAGGGAGAGTGAGTTTGTAGCATGACTCTTATATAAGTTTTGTTTAATAAAATTTAAAAAAGAAAAAATAATTTGAGTTCTATAGAGAAATATGAACCCAAAAAAGCGAGAGCCCATGACTAAAAATCGTGCTCTAGTCAAGTGGATATGGGAGAGTTTGTAACATGACTCTTATAAAGAGTCTGTGCATCTACAAGACCATCTCAACCAGAAACCAAGCCCACATGGCTTATAATCATTAGCTCTGGTGAAGTGGTCATCCACCAGACTTTAGTTTTGGTCTCTTTAGCACCTATGGAAAGTACAAACCCATAAATTAGATCCTGTTCAAGTAAGGTCTTGACTATAGTATTAATTTCCGCCATATAATAATAATCATACGATTTCTTACGTTGTCCATGTGGGATACAAACAATGTGAATCTTCTAAAGGGAATGACATCTAGCTAGTTTAAAAATAATAAGAATATAGTTATTAATATAGTCAATTGAATTGTATGTTTTTTCATTACAGATTTCTCATTTGTAAATTTCTTCTAAATAAACAATTAAAACAAATAATCTGTTTGAAGTATTATGAGAAGAGGGTTGAGAAATAGAACAGAGGTGTTTGAAATTATGTGCATTCTTGTTCAAGAAAAGAAGTAGCCAGAGAGGTGAAAAGTCCGGCTACCTTGTCTCTCTAAATTTTCATTTGAAGTAGGGGAGTGCTCCAACGTTGAATGAACGTTAAATTTATGTTCTCATTTCACTAACTAACTCTATATATATATTATTATAATAGATAGATTTGATCATTGATTGTTTTGGGTAGGAAAAATGGTGGTTCATTGCACCAAAAACTAATATGAAATCACTTTGAACAATGACCAAGCTGCAGCGGTTTCCCATGGGAAAGCTAAAAGAAAGTTGTTATTGGTATTTAAACAAAATTAAAGCTGATCACGGAAATACCTTCCAATAAACAGAGGATTTAGCGAAGACGTGGGGCTACGAGAACATTCAGAGGCATCGCTTTAACCAAAGTAATTCCCGAAGTTTCGGTCATATCTACCGGTGCATTGGACGGAGTTCGAAGCTCGAATTCATGAAGTAAACGCGCAAGCGTTAGGTGTACGACACCAATGGCTAACGAGATTCCAGGGCACATCCTTCTGCCCGATCCAAAAGGTATATATTCATAGTGTTGCCCTCTAAAATCCACATGTGCATGCTCAATTGTCAGGAACCTTTCTGGCCTAAACTCTAGAGGATCAGCCCACACTTGGGGATCTCGTTGCAGTTTCCAGATGTTTGTGATTAAGCGCGTCCCCTTTGGAACATGGAAACCAGCTATAGTACAATCCTTCATGGCCTCGTGTGGTATAGAAAGTGGAGCAGGAGGGTATAAGCGCAAAGTCTCCTTCACAATTGCTTGGAGATAAGGCAGCTTCTTGATGTCTTCTTCTTCTACATGTCCTCTGCTTCTACCAATTTGATGATCCAACTCTGCTTGAGCTTTCTCTAAAACATTGCGATTGTTTAGTAGCAAGCACACAGCCCAAGTTAAGGTGAGCGTTGTCGTGTCACTCCCTGCTGTTACTAGAGTCTGTAGTAATTAATTAACAACTGATCAAAATTAATTGATTATATAACTCGTTAAAAACTCAAGTTATTAAGCTACAAATTGATAACGTACCAAACAAGTGGATTTAACAACAATATCAACATCATCATGATCAGAGATCTTGGCATCCTTCATTATGTTAAGCATCACGTCTATGAAATCTTGCTCATCTCCTGCCTCATTAATTAGCTGCCTTTTCTTCATTCTATGCTCTTCCACCCATCTACTCAAAATTGCATCCATTTCCTTACCAGTCTTCTTCATGGCACGCTCGTGCCCTTGCACATCCACACCCCCCAACAAAGGAATCGCATCCGCCACCATAAATAGTCCGAAGAGATAAATTAATTCCTCACTGGCTTTCTTCCACCGCCGTGATTCCTCATCTTCAGTGGCGGCAGCGGCTACACCATAATACCGCTTGCCAGCAATGAGCTTGACCATCGTGTTGAGTGTCATATCCTTGAACCATCGATACAGGTCCACTTTAACCCATGAATGTTCTCCGCTGTCTTTCTTCATCATACAAAGCTCATTGAGCTCTTCTATGGACATGTCGATCTCTGATATTTTGATGTGCCTGAGCAAGTAGAGCCGATGGTTGGAGAGAAGCTCCACCGTGATTATTTTGCGAACTTCACGCCAGTAGGGGCCGTAGGGTGCAAAGCCAACTATGGCGCCACCATAGCCCATGATCTTTGAAGCCATCAAATCTGGACGGGTTGCGAAGGTCCTGTCGTTGGTGGTGAAGCATTCTTTGGCTATTTCGCAGTTACTTACTACAAGAGCAGGGCGCATGCCTAGTTGGATCATGAATGTTGGTCCCAACACGTCAGCCAGAGCGCCGAGCTTTCGATGCAACAGATCATTGGGTCTAAACAGGAGAAGGTGACCGATGATTGGCCATGCACCCTTTGGTTCTGGTGGCTTAATCTTGCCATCGTTATATTCGTTAGTTGTTCTGCTTTTCTTCCTGATGATCAGATAGTAGATAGAAATCAAGGCAAGAAGCATAGTTATTGCACATGCAGTGAGCTTAGATTGGAACAAAATTAATAGGTAATCCATGTCTCAGCTGGATGAACGACGAATACTTTCGAGAGGAGCTTGGCTCAAATTTATTGATCGAAGTGATAAGATAGTAGTGAGTGGTTAAAATTTTTGGTCATTGAAGTGATAAGATCCACTAATTAATGAATGAAAAAGACAAATCTTTAGAGACGTCGTACGAACGACATCTTCCAATGCCTGTCACCAATTTCCTTAGATGATTGGATGTGACAATTTTTAGGTCTATAAATAATAACCGATACTTCTTCAACCCTAATTTCAACGAATCAATTTAACTTCCTATGAAAGAAAAATAAACCTAATAATAATGATAATTTTGCACCTCAAGTAATTGGTCTAGAAGGAAAGTAACTACCGAAATGATTTGCAACACATAACTTCAAGAATACAAAAATACATTTTCAAGTTTTTGCTGTGTGTTTTTCAAAGAGTTTCCTTCCCTTTGTCTTTCTAACTTGAAAAATCCTTTTTATATGTTCAAGACAAGTGGAGTGCTTATGTTGTTGAAGCGATGTGGGAACTATTGAAACCTTTCCATCTTTCCACAACCTTACATGGTAATCAATTTTGGTGGCTATAAAGAAGCTAAAGATACGAAATTGCTAACTCTAGTCCCATAGTTTTTCTTTTGTTTCCTACCTCGTCCAACCGAAAATCATTATTATATAAATATTATTATTATTGTTCCTTTCTCTTTTTTTCAAAAGGGAAATCAAGCTGAATTAAACTCGAATGGAAGAAATGTCTACAGAGACAATATCCAAGATAATTACATTCCCCCCAACAACTTTTGACTCAGTATACCGTTGAAAATTATCATGTTCATCTCTCTTTTTTCTTCTGCGAAGTTATTGTTTTCTTTCTAAAACACAGAAAACAACAAGGCAGGACGTCACATGTTTTTCATCATCTTTCAGCGACAAAAACAATTGGACCACTTGAACTCTACGTCTTCCATTCTTTCTTCCTATGCTTTGAAATCCCAAAATCCATTATATACAAACTGCAAATTACAAAGATTGAAAGATGATGAAAAACATCGTCTAGTTGATATTGGCTTCTATTATGAAAAACATCATAATCTATCCCTTCAAGGTAAAAATGTTTAAATTTAAGATTGTTTAAATAAAAATGATATTGGCTTCTATTTTCCATGATTTTGTTGGGGACCACCCCATGTGGGCGGCTGCTGAGAATGGGGGGCATGTGGGCGGCTGAAAAAAAAATTTCAACAAGATTCTCGCTTCGTTTTCAGTACAAGAAAGGTACTCCCATGATTGAGCATCTTGATAATTTCAACAAGATTCTCGCTGATATATAGAATCTTGATGTTGCAATTAGTGATGAGGATATGACACTATTGTTGTTAAACTCTTTGCCTGAAAGTTATGAACATTTAACAATAACTTTGCTATATGGTAAAGATGATGTTAAATTCAGTGATGTTTCAAATGCTTTGGTGAACAACGAGTATCGAATGAAGGACCAGCTCGATAACAAGGAAGCAGCACCAGAAGCCTTGACGGTATCCAGAGGCAGGGCTAACAACAAATCTGATAGATCCAGTGGTACGTGGAGCACTCTTGGCCATGAAGTGTACTCAGAAAGGAAATCTCTATTTCCTTGATGGACACATAGTAATCGGAAGTGTATCAGCTTGCACCAGTTCTAATGATGTTTCATCGGACACTTCCCGACTTTGGCACATGCGGCTCGGACATGTTGGAGAGAAGGCTCTTTAAACCTTGATAAAGCAAGATTCTCTGAAAGGTGCAAAGACCGAGAAACTTGACTCCTGCAAGCACTGTATCTTAGGCAAGCAAACGAGAGTAAAGTTTGGAACTACAATCCTCCGCACAAAAGGAACATTCGATTATGTTCATATCGACGTTTGGGAACCCTCTCGAAATGATTCATTGGGAGGTAAACGTTGATTTGTTACTTTCATTGATGATTTCTCACGCTATGTTTGGGTTTATACCATGAAGCATAAAGATGAAGTGTTAGATATCTTTCTTATATAGAAGAAAATGGTAGAAACTCAAACGGGAAGGAAGATTAAGAGGCTCAGATCTGATAATGGAGGAGAATACAAGTCAGACTCATTTCAGAAAATTTGTGAGAATGAGGGGATAGTCGAACATTTCACAGTACCAGGCACGCCACAACAAAACGGTGTTGTTGAATGCGTGAATCGTACTTTGGTAGATAAAGTTCGCTGCATGTTATCTCATTCTGGACTGAGCAAGGCATTTTGGGCTGAAACTTTGTCATATGCCTCTTATATCATCAATAGACTTCCGGCAACAGCACTAGATGGCAAAACCCCCAAGGAGGTATGGTCTGGACAACCCGTTTCAGATTACAATTCTCTGCGCATTTTTGAATGCACTGCATATTTCCATGTGAAGGAATCCAAACTGGATCCTAGGTCCAAGAAAGCGATTTTCATGGGCTTTAGTGAAGGAGTTAAGGCTTTCCGACTATGGAACCCTGAGTCAAAGAAAGTAACCTCTACCACCACAAAATCACCTCTACCACCACAAAATGGGCTCAATGCCTTTATATATTCCTGAAGAAAGTAACTACATGTACAGCCTTACTTTGTATATATAGGCTTCTGGGTACACATGGAATTTTTATTAGAAAATTAAATTGTCTTTGAGGTTCTTTGTCACTTAATCTAAATCTCAGTATCTAATTCATTTCATAATATTGTCCGAAGAAAGGATTAAACTGCATCATGGAAACCAAAAGCACAATCATCGCCCAGAGAATGAGTCTTAAGAGCATATACTAACCTACTTCATGAAACTTCTTCAAGCTCAATTCTTTTCACCTTTTGAAAACAAGACAAGTGCAAATAACATCAAATTACAGGGGTTTAGGAATCACTTGAGATCATGTTGGTGGCAAGCAAGCAAAATATTATCACAAATTATGACTAACCCAAAAGCATCAATGTTCTAGATTGATAAAGGTAGAATTTTGATTAATATCTTAATTATAACGTAGACTCTGTGAGGAGATTTTAGGCTGGTTCCTCCCCCTCTACATACCACAAAGTTTGAGGAGATCTTAGAGTGGTATCGTATCCCTCCCCAGTGCAGTGTAGTCACCATATGAAGTCTTTGTATAGGTTCTTGGTGACTTATTGTGGAACTTAAACTGAAAATTATATACCCTAGTGTTTTCTTTTTTTTGGCAGTTCATAAATCAGTATCTAATTAATCGTACAATTGACTGAATAAAGGATTGGATGGAATAGCGAAAAGGAACATAGTACTTCAAGTTCACCATTAATAAGCATTACTCTCAACAACAGCATATAATAACCAATAGAAACAGAAAGGTTTTTAGTACGCAAATACAGATAGAAATAACTAGATTATTTATGAAAATAATGCACAACAAATCGCATAGAAACATTACATATACAAAAATTCAAGACGGCGCCACCGCATCGATCATCTTGTTGATGGACACTTGTTAGTTAGGCAAACATTAGGAAGAAAGGAAGGACTGAAGTTAGAATTACACCGGTAATGTCTCAGATGCAACGACATTGTCACCACGAGGAAAACTGTGACAAAGGAGAGAATTGGACTCCAACAGCTCCTGTGTATTTGAGCCTTTCATCCGTTGAAACAATAAAAGAAAATTATTAAATTGGGCCCAGGATTCTAATTTCTCATTGAAGTAATCACAAGGGAATAGTTATTAACTACAAAACTCTACCTCTGCCCTAAGCCACATATTGAAACTTGACTTAAAATAGTTTCAATAATTCATTCAACAAACTGTTAATGGTACTTAGTCAATTCTCCTATTATTTCCTTCAACTATCTTTAATTACATAAATGCGTATGCCCCTGAATGCGACGAGAAAACGGTATTATTTTGTCAAAGGCAAAAGAATAGTTCGCTCTAGGCTCACCGCACGGCCGCACGGCCGCACATCCGTCTACTTTCTTCTAATTCCTATTTTATATGCTATGGAATGAAAGAGTACTTATTTAGAAGTAATGTGGGACTATAAATAAAAGAAACTTGGACCAATTTGGGTTACCTAAGGTAGCAATTTGGTCCCTTAGTCATTATATAATTTCCAAACATACAAAATGACAAAAGCTAGGCAAGTAGTATTTATGTAAGCAAAGCCTTTCCATCTTTCCACAACCTTATATGGTTCTCAATTGTATAGGCTAAAAAGCGGCCAAAGGTATCAAATTTCTAACTTTAGTTGCATAATTATTCTTTTGTTTCATACCTAAGTGGATAAGGATATACTTGGGTTTTCATACACTTTTGTTTTAGACTATACTTAATTATATCATTTCATGTTTTCTTATAATTATCTTAAAGCTTGGTATGCAAAAGCTTTAAAATATTGAGTTCAAATTCCATGCCTTTTAGAAACTTCTAATAAAAATGAACAATTATTTAGAATGAAAATTATCAATGACCCAATCCATTCTTTTTAATTTAATAAAGTTTTATAAATTTCTCAATCCTTTTTTTTCTTTTTTTGGCAAGAAACAATATAACCATTTGGCTATATTGTACACAAGCCTACCCTTGCATCGCAAGAAGCTATTTCACGAATCGCCCATAACATGACCACCAGATCACACAACAACTCTTATATTTGATGTTGATTTACAAGGGTGTTTGTCATTTTGTACAAGCAATGAAATGACTTTCCACCAAACCTAAAAATTTCAACACAAATGCAAGTTCTCAAAATACGTACAACTGCACTTTCTTTTAGGTTCTGCAAGTGTGTTATTTGCTCAGCCACTTTCACAATCTTCACAAACACCCTAATTTCAAATCACTAAATCTCTCCCCATTTGAAGCACTGTTCCATCTCTATGTTCACAAGAATGAGGATGGCCAACCATAAAGCATATCTAGTGCCATTTGAAACGCCATTTTCTCCCGCCCCTACCACCACAAAATGGGCTTAATGCCTTTTACTTATCCCTTAAAAAGTAACTGCATATACAGCCTTACTTTGTATATATAGGCTCCTGGTTACACGGAATTTTATTGTCATATAACCATTATGTCAGTATCCAATTCATTTGATAAATATTGTCTGAATAAAGGTTTAAACCGTATCCTGGAAACCAAAAGCCTATTGATGGGCCAGAAAGAATAAAATGATTCTAAGAGCATGTACTAAACTACTTCATGAAGATGTTTCTTCAAGCTCAGTTGTCTTCGCCTTTCAAAAACTATGACAGAATAAATAACATCAAATAAATTGGGGCTCAGGAATCTGTCTCTTTTAGAAAACCAATCACTTGGGAACAAATGAAACCTATGAATTAAATGAAAATAAGAAGTCCAATACTAACACAAACTATAACAAAACTACTAGCCTCTTCTATATTTGGCATTATGCCCATGTAAGTGCATATATTTCAATTAAAATATGGAAGGAAAACATTCAAACGGCTCCACCACATTGATCATCTTGTCGATGAACAGTTGTTAGTAAGGAAAACATTCGGAAGAAAAGAAGAACTGAAGTTAGAATTACTCCGGTAATGTCTCAGTTGCGACGACGTTGTTACAACTCATGAAAATGTGCGACAAAGTAGAGAACTGCATATCAAATGGGCTCGCCAATCTAATATCTCATGGAAGAAAAGTACTTAATTGGGAATATTTTTTACCTACAAAATTCTTCCTTTGCAAGATACATTGGGCTAAAGAAAATTTACCCCTATTTCGTCTCAGTTGCAGCGTCATTGAAGTTCCAATTGCTGGAGATGAATGCCCTGAGATAATCCTAGTCCTTGGCAAATCCCAGAGAATGTTCATGTTTCACTTGCAGAGAATGTTCATTTTTCGCCCAAATTTTAAGGTGATATACGTAAAATGATAAAGACGGTATTGAACGCAACTGTTGCATGTTCAATAATTCAAGAATACTTTCAACAAACACTTAATGGTAATTTGGCTATTATTTCCTTAATAAAAGATTTTTACTTTGCTTAGGTGTGGCCCCAACCAAAGTGGTGGACCCTCCAAACATAGGCGTAGGACGCTAAATGCGGCGAGCAAACGGTATTCTTTACTAAAAGGCGAAAGAATAGCTCGCTTTGTGCTCACCGCGCGGCAGCGTGCTTTTCCATCCTCTTCAAAATCCATTTTTATAGGTTATGGAATGATAGAGTACTTATTTCGAAACAACATGGGACTAAAAATAAAGGAACTCAGACCAATTTGGGTGAGCTATGATAGAAATTTGGTACCCAAGTCACTATATAATTTCCAAACTCACATAATGAAAGAAGCAAGGAAGTAGTATATAAGTAAGCAAAACCTTTTTATGATTTTATCTTTCCACAACCTTATATGGTACTCAGGTGTGGAGGCTAAAGAGCTGCCAAAGGTATCAAATAGCTACCTTTAGTTGCACAATTTTTCTTTAGTTTAATACCTACGTGGACGAGGATATACAAGGGTTTTCATACACATTTGTTTTAGACTATACTTACTTTTATCATTTCATGTTTTTTACTTCCTTATATACCATTTAAAATGATCAAAAGGGTATTTGTCATTTTGTACAAGTAATGAAATGACTTTCCCCCAAACCTAGTAAATTTAAACACAAATGCAAGATCTGAAAATATGTAAAATTGCACTTTCTTTTAGGTTTTGCAAGTGTGTTCTTTGCTCAGTCACTTTCACCACCATCTTCACAAACACCCTAATTTCAAAACACTCCCCATTTGAAGCACCATTCCATCTCTATGTTCACAAGAATGAGGATGACCAACCATAAGGCATGTCTAGTGCCATTTTAAACACCATTTTCTCCCACCTCTACCACCACAAAATGGGCTTAATGCCTTTATTTATTCCTGAAGAAAGTAACTGCATATACAACAGCCATACTTTGTATATATAGGCTTCTGGGTACACATGGAATTATATTAGAAAATTAATAGTCTGGAATTATATTAGAAAATTAACAGTCTTACCCATTTGATAATAGTCTGAATAAAGGATTAAACAGTGTCATGAAAGAGCAAATAACATCAAATTACATGGCTCAAGAATCTCTAGTAAACAATCACTTGAGATCATGTTACTGCTTATGATACAAAGGAGAATGGGGAGAAAGTAAAATATTATAACAAATTATAACTAACCTAAAAGCTTCAATTTTTCAGAATGATGATACAAAATGTTTTAATTAATATATAGCAAGGGCCGCACTAACACGTAACGCGTACCCCCTCTACCACATATTATGACGTACTCTCCCAATTGAGGAGATCTTAAGCGGGTGCCCCTCCCAAGTGCAATGGAGGTGACCAACTTAGGCAATGGGCTTTCTTGATCACCCATTGACCCCGTCCAGGTAAGTATGTTTGAACTTTGCTATTCGCTTATGTTTTCTACTACCCCCTCCTCCTTCCTCCTTTCACACTTTTCCTATATGGGACGAAAACCAAAAAAGTTAATTTTTTTTTGTTTTCTACCTTAAGTAATTTGCCAAAGAGATTGCAACTTTGCAAGTTGACCAAAATCAACACTAGCAGCATAACTGCAATGTAAAGGTTTGAACAGGATATCTTAGGGCCTTCTAAGCACTGCAAAGATGCTTTATCAGAGGCAAGAATACCAAATTCCAGTGAATCTACTATGATGCTTTTCCAAAAGATAAGACCCTTTCAACACACAAGGAGGCCAAGCACCCCTTTTTGTAGAGACACTATGATGCACTACTCTTATTATTTTGTAATAGCTTAAATATTATTTAAAATAACAGGAGAATACTTTTGGAAGAATTGGCAAAGAAGCTAAGATGAATATTAAAATAAATTTACCAGTGTATAAAATACCAATGGGGTGCATAACCTCATATCATATAAAACCGGGCAATTACACAACCTACTTGCTGCCAGATGCTATAGGCTATAGCTTCATCTATTCTAGGCTTCAAAAAAATTTAGATTTGACTATAGAAGGAGCAAGGGGTGCAATCATTTTGGCAGTAATGCTACATGCAAAATGAATTTTACCAAAAGGAAAAGCTGGTGAGACAATCAAGCATTGTATCAGGATTACATAATTTAATTTTAAGTGACAACTAGTGATGTGGAAACCAGGAAAAACAATGGGAAGGAACTCTATATCTATGAAAACCAATAAGTAAGGAGTCGGGAAGTACAAACCCGTAAAAGCCCAAAGAGCAGAGTTATTGATACCCCGGCAATCTGCAACATTTATAGAATGCAGGTAGCGAAATGCAACCAAGTATGCCATCCATTCCGCATCAACAAGGCTCTCGCCTCTTAAATCAATCAACCCTATACCCCCGCGAATATAAACAGAGCATACATCAAAGATACTCTACTCAAGAACAGAAAATACAATGCTGAAAAACTCTATGGATTCATTTAGAGATCATTGGAAACCAACCTCATGAATTAAAGAGAGCATATCAAAGCTATTTTATTCAAGAAAAGAAAATATATATCAGAAGCATGACAATCCAATTCTTCCCAATTTCTTTTTTCACTTTTCTTTTATGTCAAACTTTTAGCAAGGTTTCAGACCCAAAAATCAACAAACAAATTAAAACAAAAATTCACTGAGAAACTCACTGGAGCAGCGAAGGAGACACGAGCCGGCGCCGGAGGAGACGCCGGAGAAGAGCTTCTCCATGCTGCGTCGGCATCCGCTCCAGCGTCCGGCGCTGCCTCCGCCATATCTCCACGGTATTACTGCTCTGCGTCGCGGATTCGATTCACATACGAACTAATCCGCTCTCAATATCATCATCTGCTTGTTGTCTCTTCATTTTTCGATTTCATGTACGAGCTCGAAGCAGAAGATCTGCAGAGATTTTTTTTATTTAGTATTGTTCTGCTTCTTCGACGATCTCTGGCACTCCCTAAGTACCGACCTGCTAGAATGGCAGAATCAACTTCATAGCGACGGCGTGACGCGTGACATTCACTGACTAAGTTAATATTCAATCTGCTAGAATGGTTTAATCAACTTCACAGCAGAGGCGTGACGTCAACTGACTAAAATGACAACTTACTAAGTTAATATTTAACTTAGATTCAGTAAGATATATTTGAGTTCGCTACGACATATTTGAGATTTTACACTAAAATATGGCAACACGCATCTAGGTCGAAAATTCTAGCCACTAAAAATATCCTCGCACCCTTTATTAACGAGGTAAGTAATTAATTACAGAGTTAATATAATTAATATTTGAAAGAGCTAAGAACTAATTTAAGTATCGAAGAATCTTCTATCACACCCCATTATATTACCTAAAATAATACCCAACGAATTATAAAATCACAGTTCGAACAATTATGGAAATCAACATAGATTATTTATTCATACTCTATTAATTAAAAAGAACACAAGTATAAATATATATTATTTTATATATACGAGTACGCAGCAGAAATATATCTACAAATACCTACACCCCTAGATCTTCGTCGACATCTCGCTCTCTATATGCCTCTTTTGCACGTGGCACCGACAACTCTTGCTTTGGCATGCAACGTGTCACGACCCAATATACGTGATGTCATGATCGATACGGAAACCTCCGAGTATACCCTCCGTCGGTACACCCGGCGTCCTATCAGCTAAAAACACATATACGAATCCCCAAAATCAAATACAGTACAATCCTAAAGACATCCATCTAACATGATCATAAATGAAATAAAATATTACATTTCCAAGTTACCAAATATAAAATTTCAAAGTTCACAAAATACTACAAACCCAACACATCTCAACTATGTGTTAATTATACATATACTAGGTGTTATCATGTACATAATTATCAAACTACAAAATTAAATGTACAACACCTACATGAAACAAAATCAAAGGACGTTCCGCAGTCAAACCTTCCCTTTCCTTTTTCTATCAGATCCTGAAAGAAGAAGGTGAGGTGTGAGCTACAGCCCGCTCAGTGAATGTCATTGACAAGTGGCATACACGTGCATTTAATAAAAACATAATAAGATCATAAATCATTGACATATCATGATGACGAAATATATTACATACATGCTGACATAATGCATTAAGTCATACATAAGACGATGCATAACATTTGTAGTCATACTCATGCAATCCTAACATCTCCTAAGTACAGGGGTTCAAGACTAGTGCGCTACACACAGTACCTGAATACACACATAATACTCGTATCCTAAAAGAATTTTTGGGGTTGTGCACCACGTAGGATTATCCTAAACTAACCTACCCATACACAAGCCATAAAACCTTATGCCAGGTACACAACTGAGATCGCCGCTAGACTTACGAGAATTTCCAAAAAGAGAAAATTTCAACTAGGAGCCTCAACCCAAATTGTCATCCTAATGAATTATGCTCAAATGTATTTCATGAATTATTAAAACATGCATACCATCATACATAAGCATTTAAAATATTTTTATACTACAATGTCACATATAAATAATCTAAAAGTAAAAGAACACTCACTCTTGATTGGCTAAGTCTAGCCAATCCAATCACCAAAACTCTTCAATTGACTAAACGGGTTCAAGATCAATCACAAGACCTGGAAAATAACATGATTAATACAACTGAAAATCAGTCATAAAGTGTGTCAAAACCCCATGTTCAAACCTAATCTAAAGTCAATTAGATTCTAAATTGGATACTCCCTTGAGCCAATTTCCATATTGTCCAATTTGATCATTTAGAATCAAATAAACTAAGATTGACCTAAATTGAATGTAATAGGGTGATCCCATGATCCAACCACTAATATACATGACATTCAATTATAATTAGGGTCAATTAAACTATACATCAAGTCAATTTCATCAATTGACTAAGTGTCAAAATCTCCAATTAGGCCAATATAAAACATAAGTCAAAATGAACTAAAGTCATATTAATTTAACATAGGTTCTAGCATTTTTAACCCATGATTCTACTCAATTTGGGTCCAATTAAACAATCCCCGAGTCAATTTCATAAATTGACTTGATTTCGGTGAAAAGTCCCAATTTGGGCAAAATTCCCAAATTACATGCAAAATTGCCAAAGTACATGAAAAATGTCAAATACTTATCCTAGGTCAAAATTATTCAACCCAAGGGTGTCCAGGATGAGAACCCATTGAATTCTATCATCAACAACCCTAATCAAGCCCCAAAAGACCTACATTGCATAATTTTTTCAGATTTTCAATCAAGAGCATCAAAAGCCCCAGATTTGGAAATTTTCATACATAGGCAATATTGTCAATTTTACATTAAGCCACCATACATAGCCATAAACTTTATTGAACTTGCACCATGGAATCGTCCACCATTGCTATTAGGTCAACATAGTTGACATCCCAATTCGATCTTAGATCTCAAGATTTACAAGGAGGTTGTTGACAAGGCCATGAGTTTTGAGCAAGAGAAGATCATGCAGGAGCAGAGAATGAATAAGGGAAAACAGCCTGCAACGTTTTCCCAACAGGGCTCGCAGCAGGGTAACAAGTAGAAGCCCTACTATAATCAGAACCCTGCCCTCCCAACCCCTGTTAAGAAGAATGAGGCCACGACACCCGTGACTGAACCTTCTAACCCTAACCATCAGGGTTTTCGAAATCATGGCCCCGGTGGTCGTCATGGCAGGGGTCGCCGTAGAAACGGCAATGGCAGAGGTGGTGGTCAGCACCACAATCAGCATGGCCAGCAGAACAATCAGCAGTACAGGCCGACATGTTACAACTGCGGCCAGCAGGGCCACGTAAGATATGCCTGTCCGTACCTGCAGCAACCTATTCCCGTTCTGCCAGTCCAACAAACACCACCTGCTGCTAATGCCCAACCGAGGCAGACCCAGCACAATCAGAGACAACGGAACCAGGGCAGAGCATTTGTCATCGCTCAACAACCTCTCCCAGACAACAATGTAGTCGAAGGTACATTTTTTTTGTTCAATACAATGGTGCATGTTTTGTTCGATTCAGGTGCTACGCATTCTTTCATATCGTCTGGATTGGAAAGACATTTAGGGTTGCATCCTGAACCCACAAACATCACACTCCATGTCACATCACCTTTAGGATCTGGTACTGACATGAATTTGTAGTGTTCTTGATGTGAGCTTCGAATGTCAGAACAGATAATAAATGCAGATCTTTTTGTGATGGACATTGAAGACTTCGACATCATCCTCGGCATGGACTGACTAGCACCACTGAATGCAAAGATCGAATGTATGAAGAAGCAAGTTCAGTTAACCTTGCCTACAGGAGCGTTTGTCAAGATTCAGGGAACAAGGAAATGGATAAACAAATCAACAGTTGCACTTCTCAAGGCACAACTTCGAGCTCTATCCCTTGGTGATGGAAATGAATCACCAGCACTGTACCCTCTCGAAGTACACGATGTTCCGGTCATATCTGAATTCCCAACAGTTTTTCTAAATGACCTTTCAGGTTTACCTCCAGTTAGGGAATTCGATTTTGAAATCAACCTCATACGTGGGACAGGGCCTATCTCAATTCCATCATACACAATGTCAAATGTCGAGCTGGTCGAATTAGACAAACAACTGAAGGAATTATAGAGTAATGGCTTCATCAGAAAGAGTTCATCACCCTAGGGCGCTCCAGTTCTATTCGTTCGCAAAACGGATGGTTCGTTACGACTTTGCATAGACTATCGCAAGCTCAATAACGTCACCATTAAAAATAGATACCCATTGCCCAAGATCGATGACCTGTTCGACCAACTTAGAGATGCCAAATACTTCTCTAAGATTGATTTACGGTCCGGTTATTACCAACTCCGGATCTGAGAATCAGACATTACTAAGACGACATTCAGAACTAGGTACGATCACTACGAGTTCTTGGTCGTGCAGTTCGGCCTAATAAATGCACCCACTGCTTTCATGGATTTGATGAATCGCATCTTCAAGTTATACTTAGACCGATTTGTGGCGGTTTTTGTGGACGACATCTTGATATATTCCTCAACCGAGGAAGACCATAAGATACATTTGAAGATAGTCCTCCAGACCTTGAGAAGCCACCAACTGTATGCAAAGTTGAGTAAGTGTGAATTTTGGGCGAAGCGAGTTCAATTTCTAGGCCATGTGGTTTCAGGTAATGGCATTGAGGTAGATCCTTCTAAGGTTGAAGCAGTTTTAAACTGGAAGCAACCTACCACTGTAACTCAGATTAGGAGTTTTCTTGGTTTGTCTGGCTATTACAAACGTTTCATCAAGGGCTTCTCAAAAATAGCTGAACCTATGACCAAGCTCACTCCAAAAGAGGTGTGATTCATCTGGAATCCCGCTTGTGAAACATCATTTCAGGAATTGAAAAAACGCCTCACGACAACACCTGTACTTATCACTCCAAGAAATGCAATTGGATTTTCACTATACACTGACGCCTCTCTCCAAGGCTTAGGTGTCGTACTAATGCAAGAAGGCCAAGTTGTTGCCTATGCCTCGAGGCAACTGAAGATTCATGACGATAAATACCCAACACTTGACTTGGAACTTCCAGCTGTCGTATTTGCACTGAAATTATGGCGTCATTACCTATATGGTGAACGATTCGAGGTCTTCTCAGATCACAAGAGTCTTAATTACATATACACTCAGAGAGACCTAAACCTCCGCTAAAGACGATGGTTGGAATTCTTGAAAGATTATGACTTTCAACTCCAGTACCATCCTGAAAAGGCCAATGTTGTGGCTGATGCCCTGAGTAGAAAATCTTATCTTGCTTGTACTTTTAACTACGAAATGGGAAAGTTGGCTACCGAGATAGAGAACTTTAACCTACAACTGATCAAAGAGGGACCAAGATCATGACTCTCTCAATTATTAGCCAACTCTGAGCTAGTTCGAAAGATTTCAACTGCTCAAGCCAATGACCCTATGTTAATGGAGAAACGAGAAGTCCTACTCAGCGGACAGGACCTTCCTCATTGGTCGGTCTCTGAAGACAGGGCGGTTTTCTATAAAAAAACGTCTCTGTCTACCGAACGATCCTGAGGTTCGAAAAGAAGTGCTCACTAAGATGCACTGTTCGAGGTTCGCTATGCATCCTGGGGGTGACAAGATGTACAAGGATGTCAAGCGACAATTCAGGTTTTCTGGAATGAAGAAGGCGATTGTAGACTTCGTTCCTCGATGTCTCGTTTGCCAGCAAGTTAAGGCAGAACGAAGGCTTCCCTTTGGACTTCTCCAGCCATTACCTATTGAAGAATGGAAGTGGGAGAACATCGCAATGGATTTTGTTACGGCCTTGCCTCGAAATAATAAAGGGCTAAATGCTATCTGGGTTATCATTGACAGACTTACAAAATCTGCACATTTTCTGTCGATAAAGTTCACGGATAACCCCGCCAAACTATTCGAACTATATGAAAGAGAGATCGTACGCCTCCATGGCATACCACTCAAAGGTTTTGGCAAAGCTTCCAGAGTAGAATGGGCTTTAAGATCACCATGAGCACAGCTTTTCATCCTCAGACTGATGGGCAGTCAGAACGTCTTATCCAAATCTTGGAGGACATGTTACGAAGTTCCATTTTGGACTTTAATGACGGATGGGCAAAGTACTTACATTTAGCCGAGTTTGCATACAACAACAGCTACAAAACTAGTATCAGCATGGCACCGTACGAGGCTCTCTATGGTCACCCTTGCAGATCTCTGGTATGCTGGTTAGATATGGCAGATCGACCGCAGTTGGGCCCTGAACTAGGTGAAGAGACTTCTGAGAAGATCACACTAGTAAAGGAACGACTTCGTGTTGCACAAAGTCGACAGAAGAGCTATGCTGACAAGCGGAGGCAGCCTTTAGAACTTGATAAGGGGGACTTGGTTTTTCTAAAAGTTCAGCCCACAAGAGGTGTTAAATGCTTTGGGATCAAAGGAAAGCTCTCCCCGCGGTACATCGGTCCATTTCAGATTATTGAACGTATTGGCAAACTTGCTTATCGTTTGTCCCTTCCATCGTCCATGCCTAAGGTTCATGACATTTTTCACGTATCTATGCTTCGAAAGTATCGTCCTGATCCTTAGCATATCATCCCTCTAGTCGAGGTACGGGTTGAGGAAGGAAATATGTATCAGGAAAGAGCGATACAAATTTTGGATAGAAAAACTCAAGAACTACAGCGACATAACATACCACTTGTGAAAGTGCTCTGGGATCACCACGGCATCGAGGAAGCAACATGGGAACTAGAAGCAACAATTAAACAAAAATACCCTGAATTGTTTTCTAGTACCAACTGATGATGTGATACATTGTACTATTTTCACTTATAAATAAAATGATGGAACTTTGTTTACACCTATCTTAATACATTGTTTCACTTGAATAACTATGCAGATGTCTGAAAATAATATCAATGGATATAGTGATGCACACACGCAGTGGCCTCCTTGGCAACCTGTGGCTACTCCTCAAGAATCAGAGTCAAGTCACAATTACTTTGCATCACCAACTCCATCGCCACACAGACAGCGATCCCTATCGCCAGAGCGTGCATGGTTTTTTCGTAACAATCTTGTGCAAAACAATCCAGTGCCCTCATCTTGGCAGGACCTTCTACCAAAATTGCCAGGCGGCCGGATTCGAGCAACAGCACGAAAAAACATTCCACCGCTCAACCTACGTCCCCTCAAACAACGTAACCAGCGCCCTACCTTGAACTAGCAAACAAAGACGCCGACAGTGAATCTCAAGTTGATAACCATCATGACTACTTGAACTGATTTTAAGGACGAAATCTTTTTAAGGGGGGTAGAGTGTAATACCCTAGAATTGCACAAAAGAAAAAAAAAATTCTTGGGTACCTTCCCGAACGTTCAAGCGCCAAAAATCTCTATATAAGGAACCCTCCTCATTTCTCATTCCTCACACCAAATCACCTTCTCTTGTGATTTTCTTCTTCTTTCCACTCATTCTAAGTTTTTAGTCTTTTGAGAATCTCTGTGCGGTGTAACGCAGTTATGTCCGGGGGAGAGCGCCAGTTTTGAAAGGAGTTCTTATCTAAAGGTGGAGAACGAAACATAGGTTTGCGTGTTTTATATCTTTTATTAAAGTTTACATTCATTTATTAATATGTCTACCATTCATTTACACAACATTATTTCGTATAACGTTCATACTGTTATATTTATACTTGTATATTTGGTGTTTATGTATTACACTGTTGTAATGTCTGATTTGTGGTCAATCTGGCTCAACCAGACTCGGTCTTGCCCTCAGTAACTTTAAATAGTAAACGGGAGGCAGCGAGCTGCTCTAGGTGATTGGTATTTAAGCAGACCTCGTGTCTCACCTCTCAACTGGAGACTGATCTAGTTGGTCTTATTGAAAGCTATCAGCTTATACATGTAATACTGAATGTCCTAACCTTGCACGTCGTGATACCGACCCTGTAGACTCGACCAGTTCATGCATTGGCATCATACATATCATCACCTAGGGACGTATGTGGTTTATGATTCATAGAATAGTTAGGAGCATTGCTCGCTATTCATTATATTTCTCTGGAGAGGGACGTACAATGAGAACTCGGCTACGCTTGGGGAGGGACATCTGTACGTGAATCCAGAGCATCGTTCTTGAGGAGGGACGTACAATGAGAACCTGGCTGGGGAAGGACATCTGTACGTGAACTCAGGCGATGTACGTTCATCAAACTATTACGAGACGATGTCGTCATGCATGCATACATATTGATTGATTATGATGCTTTGATGTGTATTTAAGATATTTAATTATGAAGTTTGTTTTATTAATTGTTATATTCACGAACTATTTCACCCATTGAGCGCGTTAAGCTCACCCCGTTGTTATCCAATTTTTCACAGAAAATTAGGGTGGACTAGGTGCAGGGTTATGGGGCACACATTTTGTACCCTTTGTAATAAACATTGGGGATTTTTGGGAGAGTGTTCCCTTAACCATTTCATGTACAAATGTATTCTGAATTAAATTAAATCTGACTTGTACTGTTTTATATTTCCGTTGCGTACTCTGTTATTACTATTGTTATAATTCCAAATGTGCGCCCCGTCAGCGAGTGTACCGCCGGTTTAGGCCCGTCCAGGTGGGGTGTGACAATATATATATATAACAGGAATGAGAAAAAGAGAGAGGAAGGAGCACTAAAAGATCAAAAAAATAGAAGAAAGAAACAAGGAAGAAGAGGGGAGAAAAAACAATGATGGGTTTAGGGAACTCTAGCAATTAATTGCTGTCGGGTATGGGTTACAAAGTGAACTGTTGCTCTACTACATGAGGGCACTTGTGATATTCAGGAAGCAAGAAGTTGAAGATCAGAAAGGAAGAGGGACTCAACGTACGTGGCGCTTCGGTGAATCCGAGAGAGAGAGAGATAGAAGAGAACTTTTTTAGCACTATAAATAATCTTTAAAATAAATAATAATTATAAGGTTAATGGTTTAATTTTGAAAATTTGGCAAAAATGACTATAAGGGTTTGAAGTAAATTTATTATTAAATAAAGATATTATTTTGGAGAAGGTGGCCAAAAGAAAGATTAAATAGTAATGGCCCATAACAACCTAGAATAATAATTTAACTAACACTTATGTTAATACGGGAAAAGAAAATGAAAAGACTTTTGTACAAAGAAGAGAAAAATAAATAAATAAATTGAGTTTTGATTTAATTTTGATCATTCCAAGATTAATGCACATTGTTTATGAATGAAAATTTCCACTCTATTGATCCACACTCAACTATGTGTATGTGTCAGTTTTTTTCAAATTGTGTATATAACACATAAGAAAAGACGATCTAATGAATACAGGATAATTTGTAGCATGACTCTTATATAAGTTATGATTCCTAGCATTTTAAAAAAAATGAGCTGGAAGACAACCACATGACTATCTCAACCATTGAAAACAATGAGCTGAAGGATCCTCTGGAGCCACGTATATATATCAGATTTTTTCAAACAGCTTATATAACACATAATAAAAGATGATCTAATAGATATGGGAGAGTCTGTAGCATGACTCTTATATAAGTTCCGTTTGATAAAATTTAAAAAAGAAAAAAAAATAAAAATAATTTGAGTCCTATAGAGCCATATGAACCCACAAAGCGAGAGCCCACATGACTAATAATTGCGCTCAAGTCAAGTGGATATGGGAGAGTTTGTAGCATGACTCTTATATACATTCCGTTTCCTAAAATTAAAAAAATAAAAAGAAAGAAAAGTTTATTTGAGTCTGTCAGACAACCGCAAGACCATCTCAACCATTAGAAACAATGAGCTAGGAACGATCTTCTCCAACCATATGAACCCAGAAACTAAACCCACATGGCTAATAATCACGCTCTGGTCAAGTGGTCATAGTTTACCACCAGACTTTAGTTCTTTTCTGCTTAGCACCTAAGGACACAGATGTACGAGCCTATAAAACAGATCCTGTTCAAGTAAGGTCGTGACTATAGTACTAATTTCGCCCATATAATAACAATCATACGATTTCTTAAGTTGTCCATGTCGGATACAAACAATGTGAATATTCTAAAGGGAATGACATCTAGCTAGTTGAAAAATAATAAGAATATAGTTATTAATATAGTCAATTGAATTGTATGTTTTTCCATCACATATTTCTCATTTGTGAATTTCTACTAAATAAACAATTAAAAGAAATGATCTGTTTGAAGTATTCTGAGAAGAGGGTTGAGAAATAGAACAAAGGTGCTTGAAATTATGGGCATTCTGGTTCAAGAAAAGAAGTAGCCAGACAGGGGAAAAGTCCGGCTACCTTGTCTTTCTAAATTTTCATTTGAAGTGGGGGAGTGCTCCAACGTTGAATGAACGTTAAATTTATGTTCCCATTACACTAACTTTCACACCCCGCCCTGAAGTGCCTAAACCGGCGGTACACTGGCGGACGGGGCGCATTTGGAATTATCACAATGGTAATATCAGATTACGCAGTGGAAATATAATACAGTACAAGTCTGATTTCATTTAATTCAGAATTCATTTGTACATGACATAGTGAAGGGAACATTCTCCCTAACATCCCCAATGAATAATACAAAGGGCATAAAGTGTGGGCCTCATAACCAGCACCCAGCCCACCCTAACTTCCTGTGAAAAATTGGATAATAATGGAGTGAGCTTAACGCGCTCAGTGGGTAAAATAGTTCATGAGTGTAATAATTAATAAAGCATACTTCATAATTAAATAACTTAAATACACATCAAAGCATCATAATCAATCAATATGTATGTATGCATGACATCGTCTCGTAATAGTTTGATGAACGTACATCGCCTGAGTTCACGAGCAGATGTCCTTTCCCAGACGTATCCAGGTTCTTATTGTACGTTCCTCCTTAGGAACGATGCTCTGGATTCACATACAGTTGTCCCTCCCCAGGCATAGCCGGGCTCTCATTGTACGTCCCTCTCCAGAGAAATATAAAGAATAGCGAGCAATGCTCCTAACTATTCTATGAATCATAAACCACATACGTCCCTAGGTGATGATATGTATGACGCCAATGCATGAACTGGTCTAGTCTACTAGTCTGATCTTTTCTTCACATTTAGACTGACTTTGGCAACGTCTGGTGATCCTTATCAGCATTGGTATCACGACGTGCAAGGTTAGGACATTCAGTAGTACTTGTATAAGCTGATAGCTTTAAATAAGACCAACTAGATCAGTCCCCAGTTGAGAGGTGAGACACAAGGTCTGCTTAAATACCAATCGCCTAGAGCAACTCGCTGCCTCCCGTTCACTATTTAAAGTTAATGAGGACAAGTCCGAGTCTAGTTGAGCTAGATTGACCACAAATCCGACATTATAACAGTGTAATACATGAACTCCAAATATACAGGTATAAATATAACAGTATGAATGTTATACGAAATAATGTTGTGTAAATGAATGGTAGACATAATAATAAATGAATGTAAACTTTAATAAAAGTTATCAAACACGCAAACGTATGTTTCGTTCCCCACCTCCAGATAAAAACTTCTTCTTTCAGATCTGGCGCTTTCCTCCGGACAGAACTTCGTTGCACTGCACCGAGAGTTTCAAATAGAGAGTCTCAAAAGACTAAAAACTTTGAATGAGTGAAAAGGGGAAGAAAATCTCAAGAGAAGGTGATTTGGTGTGAGGAATGAGAAATGAGGAGGGTTCCTTATATAGAGATTTTTGGCGCCCGAACGTTCAAGCATGTGTCTGAACGTTTAGGCGTTGCGCCTGAACGTTTGGACGTTGCGCCGGAACGTTCGGGCATTACGCCTGAACGTTCGGGCATGCGCCTAAACGTTCGGGCGTTGCGCCAGAACATTCGGGCACGCGCCTAAATGTTCAGGCAGGTACCCAATTTTTTTTTGGCAATCCTAGGGTATTACACTTTACCCCCCTTAAAAGGATTTTGCCCTCGAAATCAGTTAACGTAGTCATGATGGTTATCAGCTTGAGATTCACTGTCGGCGTCATCGTTTGCTAGTTCAAGGTAGGTCATGTATGGTCCTTGAATGGCGCTGTGGCCAGTGGAATCCTCAACATCATGTAGCCATGGAGAGCAAATGAAGTCGAATTCGTCATCAGAAGAGTCCAACCTTTGCTTAACAGATGGTGGTGTAGGGCGCTGGTTACATCGTTTGAGAGGAGGTAGGTTGAGCGGTGGAATGCTTTTTCGTGTTGTTGCTCGAATCCGGCCGCCTGACAATTTTGGTAGAAGGTCTTGCCAAGATGAGGGCATGGGATTGTTACGAAACAGCCATGCACGCTCTGGCGATAAGGAGTGTTGTTTGTGTGGGGATGGAGTTGGTGATGCAAAGTAGTTGTGACTTGACTCTGATTCTTGAGGAGTAGCCACAGGTTGCCAAGGAGGCCACTGCGTGTGTGCATCACTATATCCATTGATATTATTTTCAGACATCTGCATAGTTATTAAAGTGAAACAATGTATTAAGATAGGTGTAAACAAAGTTCCATCATTTTATTGATAAGTAAAAATAGTACAATGTATCACATGATCAAGTGGTTCTAGAAAAAAATTCAGGGTATTTTTATTTAATTGTTGCTTCTAGTTCCCATGTTGTTTCCTCTACGCCGTGGTGATCCCAGTGCACTTTCACATGTGGTATGCTACGTCGCCGTAGTTCTTGAGTTTTTCTATCTAAAATCTGTATTGCTCTCTCCTGATACTTATTTCCTTCCTCAACCCGAACCTCGACTAGAGGGATGATATGCGAATGATCAAGATGATACTTTTGAAGCATAGATACGTGAAAAATGTCATGAACCTTAGGCATAGACGATGGAAGGGACAGACGATAAGCAAGTTTGCTAATACGTTCAATAATCTGAAATGGACCGATGTACCGCGGGGAGAGCTTTCCTTTGATCCCAAAGTGTTTGACACCTCTTGTGAGCTGAACTTTTAGAAAAATAAAGTCCCCCTTATCAAACTCTAGAGGCTGCCTTCGCTTATCAACATAGCTCTTCTGTCGACTTTATGCAACACGAAGTCGTTCCTTTACTAGTGTGATCTTCTTAGAAGTCTCTTGAACTAGTTCAGGGCCCAACTGCGGTCGATCTGCCATATCTAACCAGCATACCGGAGATCTGCAAGGGCGATCATAGAGAGCTTCGTACGGTGGCATTCCGATACTAGTTTGGTAGCTGTTGTTGCATGCAAACTCGGCTAAATGTAAGTACTTTGGCCATCCGTCATTAAAGTCCAAAATGCAACATCGTAACATGTCTTCTAAGATTTGGATAAGCCGCTCTGACTGCCCATCAGTCTGAGGGTGAAATGTTGTGGTCATGGTGATCTTAGAGCCCATTCTACTATGGAAGATTTGCCAAAACTTTGATGTGAATCGAGGGTCTCGATCAGAAAATGTGCAAATTTTGGCGGGGTTATCCGTCTTTCATATAGTTCAGAAAGTTTGGCGGGGTTATCCGTGAACTTTATTGGCAGAAAATGTGTAGATTTTGTAAGTCTGTCAATGATAACCCAGATAGCATCTTGCCCTTTATTATTTCGAGGCAAGGCCGTAACAAAATAGGTAACGGCTGGAGAAGTCCAGAGGGAAGTCTTCATTCTGCCTTAACTTGTTGGCAAACGAGACATCGAGCAACGAAGTCTGCAATTGCCTTTTTCATCCCAGAAAACCAGAATTGTCGCTTGACATCCTTGTACATCTTGTCACCCCCAGGATGCATAGCGTACCTCAAATAGTGCATCTCAGTAAGCACTTCTTTTCGAACCTCAAGATCGTTCGGTAGACAAAGACGTTGTTTATAGAAAATGGCCCCGTCTTCAGCGATCGACCAGTGAGGAAGGTCCTGTTTGCTGAGTAGAAGTTCTCGTTTCTCCATTAACACGGGGTCATTGGCTTGAGCTGCTGAAATCTTTCGAATGAGCTCAGAGTTGGCTGGTAATTGAGAGAGTCGTGATCTTGGTCCCTCTTCGTTCAGCTGTAGGTTAAAGTTCTCCATCTCTGTAGCCAACTTCCCCATTTCGTAGTTAAGAGTGCAAGCAAAATAAAATTTTCTACTCAGGGCATCGGCCACAACATTTGCCTTACCGGGATGGTACTGGAGTTGAAAGTCATAATCTTTCAAGAATTCTAACCATCTTCTTTGGCGAAGGTTTAGGTCTCTCTGGATGTAGATGTACTGAAGACTCTTGTGATCCGAGAAGACCTCAAACCGTTCACCGTATAGGTAATGTCGCCATAACTTCAGTGCAAATACGACAGCTGCAAGTTCCAAGTCACATGTTGGGTAATTACCCTCATGAATCTTCAGTTGTCTGGATGCATATGCAACCACTTGGCATTTTTGCATTAGTACGACACCTAAGCCTTGGAGAGAGGCGTTGGTGTATAGTAAAAATCCAAGTGTATTTCTTGGAGTGATTAGTATTGGTGCCGTCGTGAGGCGCTTCTTCAATTCCTGAAATAATGCTTCACAGGCGGGTTTCATATGAATCGCACGTCCTTCTAAGTGAGCTTTGTCATAGGTTCAGCAATCTTTGAGAAGTCCTTGATGAAGCGTCTGTAATAGCCAGCCAAACCAAGAAAACTCATAATCTGAGTAACAGTGGTAAGCTGCTTCCAGTTTAAAACTGCTTCAACCTTAGAAGGATCTACCTCAATGCCATTGCCTGAAGACATGGCCAAGGAATTGAACTCGCTTCGCCCAAAATTCGCACTTACACAACTTTTCATACAGCTGGTGGCTTCTCAAGGTCTGGAGGAATATCTTCAGATGTATTTTATGGTCTTCCTCGGTTGAGGAGTATATCAAGATGTCGTCCACAAAAACCACCACAAATTGGTCTAAGTATAACTTGAAGATGCGATTAATCAAATCCATGAATGCAACAGGTGCATTTGTTAGACCGAACGGCATGACCAAGAACTCGTAGTGACCGTACTGAGTTCTGAATGCCGTCTTGGTAATGTCCGACTCTCGGATCCAGAGTTGGTGATAACCGGACCGTAAATCAATCTTAGAGAAGTATTTGGCATCTCTAAGTTGGTCGAACAAGTCATCGATCCTGGGCAACGGATATCTGTTCTTGATGGTGATGTTATTCAACTTGTAATAATCGATGCAAAGTCGTAACGAACCATCCTTTTTGCGAACAAACAGAACTGGAGCGCCCCAGGGTGATGAACTATTTCTGATGAAGCCATTACTCTCTAATTCCTTCAGTTGTTTGTCTAATTCGACCAGCTCGACATTTGACAGTGTGTATGGTGATATTGAGATAGGCCCTGTCCCAGGTATGAGGTTGATTTCAGAATCGAATTCCCTAACTGGAGGTAGACCAAGAAGGTCATTTAGGAAAATTGTTGGGAATTCAGATATGACTGGAACATCGTGTACTTCGAGAGGGTATAGTGCTGGTGATTCATTTTCATCGCCAAGGGATAGAGCTCGAAGTTGTGCCTTGAGAAGTGCAACTGTTGATTTGTGTAACCATTTTCTTGTTCCTTGAATCTTGACAAACTCTCCTGAAGGCAAGGTTAACTGAACTTGCTTCTTTATACATTCGATCTTTGCATTCAGTGGTGCTAGCCAGTTCATGCCGAGGATGATGTTGAAGTTTTCAATGTCCATCACAAAGAGATCTGCATATATTATTTGTTCTGACATTCGAAGCTCACATCGAGAACACTGCAAATTCACGTCAGTACCAGATCCAAACGGTGATTGGACACAGAGTATGATGTGTGTGGGGTCAGGCTGCAGGCCTAAATGTCTTACCAAAGCCGACGATATAAAAGAATGCGTAGCACCTGAATCAAACAAAACATGCACCATTGTATTGAACAAAGGAAAGGTACATTCGACTACATTGTTGTCTGGGAGTGGTTGTTGAGCGATGACAAATGCTCTGCCCTGATTTTGTTGACCCTAGTTCTGCTGGTTCTACCTGGGTTGGGCATTAGCAGCAGGTGGTGCTTGTTGGACTGAAACAACTGGAATAGATTGCTGAAGGTGCGGACAGTGATATTTTACATGGCCTTTCTGGCCGTAGTTGAAACACGTCGGCTGATACTGCGGATGGTTCTGCTGGCCATTGTCGTTTCTACGGCCACCCCTTCTATAAAGTCCTCCGCGGCCATGATTACGAAAACCCTGATGGTTAGGGTTAGAAGGTTCAGCCGCAGGTGTTGTGGCCTTATTCTTCGAAACAGGGGTTGGGAGGGCTGGGTTTTGATTGTAGTAGGGCTTCTTCTTGTTGTCCTGTTGGGAAAACGTTGCAGGCCGTTTTCCCATATTCATTCTCTGTTCTTGTATGATCTTCTCTTGTTCAAAGCTCATGGCCTTGTCAACAACCTCCTTGTAAATCTTGAGATCCAAGATCGACAAGGCTTGTCGAATATCATGGCGAAGGCCATTATAAAATTTCTTAGTCTTATCTTGCTCCTTTGAGATGGTGGAGAGAGAGTAGACTGATAATTGTTTGAACTTGCCAACATATTCCCTGACGGTCAGGCTGCCCTGGTATAACTTAGCGAATTCCTGGCGCTTCTGCCTCTTCACAGCCTAGGAAAATATTCATCAATAAATAGTGACTCAAACTGTTGCCAAGTCATATCTGCTATGTTGACCCTTGGGTCCTCTTTCACTGTTATCCACCATGTGTTTGCCTCACCAACAAGTTGATAAGTCGCTAGTGGAATCTTTCGAGTCTCATCGACTCTCATTGCATCAAGAGCCTTCTTTGACTCATCCAGCCACTTTTGCACCTCATCAGCATCAATGGTGCCAGCAAAAGTAAGAGGTTGTAGCCTATTGTACTTGGTAATCTGATCGGTTTGAGATTCCGACCCAAATCTTACAGGTGCCTGAACTGTGGCAACTTGACTGTCCGTGGTCTCACGAACGACCATTTGAATAGTGGCTTTTATTGCCTCAATAAATCTGGCGAAGAAGGTTTCCATGCTTAAAGGCATGGAAAAGGGTACGGGTGGGGGTGACATTGCCTGCCCAGATGTAGTGGCATTGTTGGGTGTGGCCTGTGCTGTTGTCGGAGGCGGCGGTTCCTGAATCTTAGGAGGTGCCTCCACTACTGGACGAACAGTACGTGGCCTTCCTCTCTTCCTGGTTTGTATTTTCTCACTGGCAAGGAGAAAATAAAACCAAGATTTAGGAACTGTAGCCAAGTATAATGTTATAGTATGCTTAGCAACAATTTTGAGAGTACTGCAATATAAGAATCACCTATTTTTCTAAGTATAGTGTAAGGTTTTTGTTGAGGAATCAAAGAATTTTATGTGCCTCGTATGTTTGGCCATGATGTAAAAATAAGGTTAGAATGTTTATATAATAAGTACAAAACTTTGCAAGTATTTCAAATGATTTGGTTCTGGTCTTTGTGAACATACATATATATTTCATTGAAAATTCATACGAGTCATAAGAATTCTAAGATTTGCCTCGGTAAATATCCTGATCTAACGTTCTATCGCAATCTTATGCATTCAAACTCTTACTCTTAGTCTTTTCGATTATTATCCAAATTCGTGTGTCTCATACCACATGAATTTTGATAATAAGGGTGTCAACTAAGTTAAGTTGCATGAACACAGTCTCTAAAAACATCGGCTGAATAGTAGTTCACTAATAGTATCGTCCAAATTTACTCGTTCCATACCGTGTATACTTAGTGATAATATTAGTAATGCAACTTTCTCCAAATGTTTCTTTTCACACAAGGTCACGAGTTTTCTTACTTTCACATTTTATTTAGTATCTTCCAATTTTGTTGTGACCCATACCATTCCAAAGTTAGTGATACAAAAAAAAGAATGGTTGTGCGTCGGCCCACCAAAGATAGTCTTAAACAAAACATTCTCATTCATATAAAAGAAAAGTTTACAATGCCAGTAATCAATCTTGATTTTCCTGCCTACTACCGCTCCTTCTAGACCTCCTGCTAGGTACAAAATGACTACTACCAAAAGGTTGAGAATTTGCTCGCTCTGTTTCGAAGTTTTGCATACGTGTTAATATATCATTTTGAGTCTCTCTCATTTCAACAATATTGGATGCCATTTCATTTAACCGTTCAAATGGGTTCGTTGATTGTCCCATTGGTGGTTGATGGGTCGATTGTCTCATAGGTGGAGGGTAAGCCGTAGGTATTGGTGGAAAGTACTGATTGTACGGGTGATTCATAGGTGGGGGATAATTAATGTGATCGTACGGGGATCCCCTAATTGGAACCCCTTGGATATTTGAATATGTTTGGGGTGAAAAGTTTTGAACCAAATGGCTCATTGGTATGTCATGCCTTCCTAAATTTGGTACTGCCCAACTTTGTTGTTGTTGGTTTACAGGAATTTGTGGAACTGGCTGATACGGTACCTCAGGTGTTGGAAACCTTTGGTACGACGTATTGCCTTGAGTTGACATGTTCCAAGCAGATGGATTTGCTTGAGCACTTTTTCTATCTTGATTTAGGTTGGCAAATAAATCTTCCTTAGTGAATATTCGATTGGTAGGATCATTATTCGGGGCTAGGTTTGATGTAGGATTCTGATTTGGCTCATTATTTGGTACTTCTCTGACAGGAATCTTGCGTCGACTTCTTCGAAGACAACGTCCATGTTTGTATCTCATTCTTTCGACATTTCCTAACGTCGTGCCGAATACTTCCTTGTATGTTACCCCTCCACTGGTGCCATATGTCTTAAAGATAGAGGATGTTGTAACCGGCTCAGTGATCTGCTTCGAAGACTTGTCAAAAGTGTTGACGTTTGCCTCGTATAGCATCCTCATGATCAAGACTCTGTAGCCGAGGAGATCCTTTCTTAAAGGATTTTGAATCACCCTCAACATTTGTTGGATGATGATGTGAGGTAGGGAAACCTTAATTTTCTTCTCTATGCAGTATAACATAAGAAGTTGAGCCGTTGACATAGTGCCTCTAGTCCCCCTCTCTGGCAAGATGTTGTCGTATATGATCTTTCTAAGACCGGTAAAAGATGGCTAAGATAATTGTTTGGGAACTTGGTGTACGTCGATTGAGGGTATGGCTCTCTGGCGAGTGAATTGAACAACTGTTCATTAGACTCCGCGATCTCTGCGACTGTCTGGGGTTTGTGTGGATCAATAATACTATCTTCAATTGGAATTTTCATAAGTCGTGCAATAATTTCGACGTTGATAGAAATTTTTATTCCCATGACGGTTGTCTCCAAATTAGGGGTGATCCCATCTTCCTGAAGTCTTACACAATCCATGGCTTCGTAAAAGGATCTCACCAAGTTGTAAGAGACGTGACCCTCAACTTTTGTGATGTTCAACCACCCCAGAATTGCGAGTTTGTCGTGAAGGATCGGACAGAGGTGGAGACCTCTATTGTCTATGCTCCTCATAGTCATAATGTAATACCTTGTATTTCACAAAATATATATATATTACTATTTGGGCAATGCCAGAACGTTCAAGCGCATGACAGAATGTTCAGGCGCAATGAATGCCCATTCAGGCGCATGCCAGAACGTTCAGGCATTCAAGCGCCAAAAATCTCTATATAAGAAACCCTCCTCATCTCTCATTCCTCACACCAAATCACCTTCTCTTGTGATTTTCTTTTCCTTTCCACTCATTCTGAGTTTTTATATTTGAGACTCTCTGTTCGAGACTCTCGGTGCAGTGCAACGAAGTTCTGTCCGGGTGAAAGTGCCAGATCTGAAAGAAGAAGTTTTTATCTGAAGGTGGGGAACGAAATAAAATTTTGCGTGTTTCATAACTTTTATTAAAGTTTACATTCAGTTATTATTATGTCTACTGTTCATTTACACTGCATTATGTCATATAATGTTTATACTGCCGCACTTATGCCTATATATTTGGAATTCATGTATTACATTGTTATAATGTCGGATTTGTGGTCAATCTGACTCAACTAGACTCGGTCTTGTCCTCAGTAACTTTAAATAGTGAACGGGAGGCAGCGGGCTGCTCTAGGCGATTGGTATTTAAGCAGACCTTGTGTCTCACCTCTTAACTAGGGACTGATCTAGTTGGTCTTATTGGAAGCTATCAGCTTATACAAGTAATACTGAATGTCCTAACCTTGCACGTCGTGATACCGACCTTAATAAGGATCACCAGACGTTGCCAAAGTCAGTCTAAATGTCAAGAAAAGACCAGACCAGTTCATATATTGGCATCATACATATCACCACCTAGGGATGTATATGGTTTATGACTCATAGAATAGTTAGGAGCATTGCTCGCTATTCATTATATTCTTTAGAGAGGAACGTACATGAGAACCTGGCTACGCCCGGGGAGGGACATCAATACGTGAATCCAGAGCATTGTTCCTGAGGAGGGACGTACAGTGAGAACCTGGCTAAATTCAGGGAAGGACACCTTTACGTGAACTCAGGCGATGTACGTTCATCAAACCATTACGAGACGGTGTTATGCATACATACATATTGATTGATTATGATGCTCACATGTGTATTTAAGATATTTGATATTGAAGTATGTTTTATTAATTGTTATACTCACGAACTATTTACCCACTGAGCGCGTTAAACTCACTCTATTATTGTCCAATCTTTCACAGGAAATTATGGTAGATTGGGTGGAGGTTATGAGACCCACATTTTGTACCCTTTGTACTATGTGTGTACTGTATTTCCGCTGCGCACTTTGTTGTTACCATAGTTTTTGTTCTAAATGCGCGCCCCGTCCGCGAGTGTACCGCCGGTTTAGGCGCGTCCGGGCGGGGTGTGACATTTAATAGTATCAGAGAGTACGGTCCACGGCCCGCCCAAGTGCACCAAATTAGGAAAAAAAAATTTTACTAGATATATATATCTCTAGAACTATATATATATATATATATATATATGATTTGTATATAGTTGAGATTTATATTAAATATATATCTAGAAAACTATAGGATTTTATAAAGTTTGATTTAAATATATATAGTTATGATTTATGAAAACTATATATATTGATGATTAAATATATATAAATATCTATATATCTATGCATATAGGAGATATATATATATACCTTGTTATTATTGATGAAAAAAAAATAATAAAAAATTATTAGATATATATATCTCTAGTACTGTATATATGTGAATTATATATAGTTAAGATTTATATTAAATATATATCTAGAAAACTATATGATTTTTATATAGTTTGATTTAAATATACATATAGTCATGATTTATTAGAAACTATACGTGTAGTTATGATGGAATATATATATCTATATACCTTAGTGTATATGAGATATGTATATATATATATAAAAAAAAGAAAATAAAAATTTGAAAAATGTTATTTGATAAAAAAAAATTGATATATCTAGAACTATATATATATATGAATTATATATATATATATATATATATATATATATAGTTAAGATTTGTATTAAATATATATCTAAGACAACTATATATGATTTTTATATAGTTTAATTTCAAATAGTTGATTTATGGAAACTATATATAGTTATGATTAAATATGTCTATACATTTATATGTGAATACGACATATATACATCAGATTACTAATGAAGAAATTTTCATGATGACATAAACATCAAAAGAAAACTAGAAAATAATGTCTAGCAGACAAGGCATAAATCTTAAAAATGTTAGGAATATATTTTGTGTCTTTCACAAATTTATTTTCATTTCAGCAAAAAAATGGCCTCAAGGGAATGGGCAACTTCTACTAGCAGGGAACCAATTCCCACTAGACTAACGAAATTGTCCAAAAGAGAGGTTACGACTATGAGGAGCATCGACAATAGCGATCTCCGCCTCCGGCCAATCCTTCACGACAAACTCGCAACACTGGATTGGTTAAATATAACCAAAGTCGAGGGTCAAGTCTCTTACAACTTGGTGAGATCCTTCTATGAAGCCATGAATTGCGTGGGACTTCAAGGAGATGAGATCGGCCCTATTTTGGAGACAACAGTCATGGGAACGAAAATTCCTATCAACATCGAGATTATTGCTTGACTTTTGGAGATTTCGATTGAGGAGATGATTATTGATCCACATGAACCCCAGATAGTTGCAGAGATCGCAGAATCTAATGAACAATTGTTCAATTCCCTTACCAAAGAGCCATACACTCAATCAACGTACACCAACCTCCCAAACAATCATCTTAAGCCATCTCTTGTCGGCCTCAGAAAGATTGTATACGGCAACATCTTGCCAGAAATGGGGACTAAAGGCACTATGTCAAGTGCTCAACTTCTTATGTTATACTGCATAAAGAAGAAAATTACGGTCTCCCTACCTCACATTATTATCCAACAAATGTTGAGGGTGATACAACACCCTTTAAGAAAAGAATTCCTCGGCTACAGAGTCTTGATTATGAGGATACTATACGAGGCAAACGTCGCCACTTTCGATGGAACGTCGAAGCTGATTACTGAACCAGTTACAACATCCTCTATCTTCAAGACATATGGCACAAGTGGAGGGGTAACTGACGAAGATGTATTCGGCACGACGATAAGAAATGCCGAAAGAAGGAGAAACCAGCATAGGCGTTGCCTTCGCAAAAGTCGACGCAAGATGCCCGTCCAAAAAGGCCCAAATAATGATTCAAATCCAAATCCTACATCAGACCCAACCCCGAATAGTGATCCAACCGATCGACGATTCACTGACGAAGAGTTATAAGCCACACTAAATCAACCTACACAAAGTCATGATAGACAAGGTACGCAAGCAAATCCACCAACTTGGAACGTGCCCACTCCAGGCACCACTTCGTACCAAAGATTTTCAACTCCTACGGTACAGTATCAGCCAGTTCCACAAGTTGCTGTGAACCAACAACAACAATATTGGGCGTCACCAAATCTTGGAGGGCAAAACATCCCAATAAGCCCATTGTTTCAAACTTTTTCACCTCAAACAAATCCAAATATCCAAGGGGTTCCAGTTAGGGGATCCCAGCACAATCAAAACAACTACCTTCCACCTATGAATCACCCATACAACCAATACTTTCCCCCAATGTCTATGACCTACCCTTCACCTACGGGACAAACTACCCATCAACCACCAATGGGACAACCGACTAACCTACTTGAACGGTTAGATGAAATGGCATCCAATATTGCTACACCGAAAGAGAGCCACAATAATATATTAACTCGTTTGCAAAACTCCGACGCAGAGCGTGCAAACTCTCAACCTTCTGTTAGTAGTCGTTCTGTACGTAGCAGTAGATCTCGAAGGAGCGGTAGTAGGCAAGAAACTCAAAATTAATTCCTGGCATTATAAACTTTTCTTTGATATATATGAATGAAATTGTTTTGTTTAAAGACTATCTTTGGTGGGCCGACTTACAACCATTCTTTCTTTTGTATCACTAACTTTGGAGTGGTATGGGACACAACAAAATTGGAGGATACTAAATAAAATGTGGAAGTAAGAAAACCCATGACCTTGTGTGAAAAGAAACATTTGGAGAAAGTCTCATTACTAACATTGTCACTAAGTTTACACGGTATGGGACGAGTAAACTTGGAAGATACTATTGGTGAACTTCTATTCAGCTAATGTTTTTAGAGACCGTGTTCATACAACTTAACTTGGTTGACACCCTTATTACTAAATTCATGTGGTATGAGACACATGAACTTGGATAATAATCGAAAAGACTAAGAGTAAGAGTTTGAATGCATAAGATTACGATAGAACGTTAGATCAGGATATTTACCGAGGCAAATCTTAGAATTCTTATGACTCGTATGGATTTTTAATGAAATATATAAGTATGTTCACAAAGACCAAAACCAAATCATTTGAAATACTTGCAACGTTTTGTACTTATTATATAAACATTCTAACCTTGTTTTTACACCATGGCCAAACATATGAATTATATAAGATTCTGTGATTCCTCAACAAAAACTTTACTCTATACTTAGAAAAATAGGTGATTTTAATATTACAGTACTCTCGAAATTGTTGTTGAGCATACTATAACATTATACTTGGCTATAGTTCCTAAATCTTGGTTTTCTTTTTTCCTTGCCAGTGAGAAAATGCAAACCAGGAAGATAAGAAGGCCATGTATTGTTCGTCCAGCAGTGGAGGCACCTCCTGAGATTCAGGAATCGACGCCTCCGACAACAGCACAGGCCACACCCAACACTGCCACTACATCTGGGCAGGCAATACCACCCCCACCCGCACCCTTTGCCATGCCTTCGAGTAAGGAAACCTTCTTCGCCGGGTTTATTGAAGCAATAAAAGTCACTATTCACACGGCCGTTCGTGAGACCGCGACCAGTCAGGTTTCCACGGTGCAAGCACCTGTAAAATTTGGGTTGGAAGCTCAAACCGATCAAATTACTAAATACAAGCGGCTACAACCTCTTACTTTCGCTGGCACCATTGAGGCTGATGAGGTGCAAAAGTGGTTGGATGAGTCAAAGAAGGCTCTTGATACAATGGGAGTCGATGAGACTCGAAAAATTCCACTAGCGACCTACCAACTTGTTGGTGGAGCAAACAAATGGTGGATCACAGTGAAAGAAGACCCACGGGTCAACATAACAGATATGACTTGGCAACAGTTTGAGTCAATGTTTATTAATGAGTATTTTCCCAGCGCGGTGACGAAGCAGAAGCGGCAGGAATTCGCTAAGTTATACCAGGGCACCATGACCGTCCGAGAATATGCTGGAAAATTCAAAGAATAACCAGTCTACTCTCTCTCCACCATCTCAACGGAGCGAGATAAGACTGAGAAATTTTACAATGGCCTTCGCCATGACATTCGGCAAGCCTTATCGATCTTGGATCTCAAGATTTACAAAGAGGTTGTTGACAAGGCCATGAGCTTTGAACAAGAGAAGATCATACAGTAACAGCGAATGAATAAGGGCAAATGGCCTGCAATGTTTTTCCAACAAGGCTTGCAACAGGGCAACAAGAAGAAGCCCTACTACAATCAAAACCCAGCCCTCCCAGCCCCAGCTTCGAAGAATGAGGCCACAACACCTGCGGCTGAACCTTCTAACCCTAACCATCAAGGTTTCCGAAATCATGGCCGTGGAGGTCGTTATGGAAGAGGTGGTCGTAGAAACGGCAATGGCAGAGGTGGTGGTCGACACCACAATCAGCAAGGTCAGAAGAATAATCAGAATGACCAGCAAAACAATCAGCAGTACGGGCCGACTTATTTCAACTGCGGCCAGAAGGGCCATGTAAGATATCCATGTCCGCACCTTCAGCAACCTATTCCCGTTGTTCCAATCCAACAAGCACCATCTACTCTTGATGCCCAACCCAGGCAGAACCAGGGTCAACGGAATCAGGGCCGAACATTAGCCATCGTTCAACAACCCCTCCCAGACAACAATGTCGTTGAAGGTATATTTCCTTTGTTCAATACATTGGTGCATGTTTTGTTTGATTCAGGTGCTACATATTCTTTTATATCGTCGTCATTGATAAGACATTTAGGCCAGCATCCTGAACCCACAAACATCACACTCCATGTCACATCACCATTCGGATTTGGTACTGACGTGAATTTGTTGTGTTCTCGATGTGAGCTTCGAATGTCAGAACAGATAATATACGCAGATTTTTTTGTGATGGATATTGAAGACTTCGACATCATCCTCGGCATGGACTGGCTAGCACCACTGGATGCAAAGATCGACTGTATGAACAAGCAAGTTCAGTTAACCTTGCCTACAGGAGAGTTTGTCAAGATTCAAGGAATAAGGAAATGGACACACAAATCAACAGTCGCACTTCTCAAGTCACAACTTCGAGCGTTGTCCCTTGGTGACGACAATGAATCACTAGCACTGTACCCTCCCGAAGTACATGATGTTCCCATCATATCTGAATTCCCAACGGTTTTTCTAAATGACCTTCCTGGTCTACCTCCAGTTAGGGAATTCAATTTTGAAATCAACCTCATACCTGGGACAGGGCCTATCTCAATTCCACCATACAGAATGTCTAATGTCGAGCTGGTCGAATTAGACAAACAATTGAAGGAATTAGAGAGTAATGGCTTCATCAGAAAGAGTTCATCACCCTGGGGCCCTCCAGTTCTATTTGTTCGCAAAAAGGATGGTTCGTTACAACTTTGCATCGATTATCGCAAGTTGAATAACGTAACCATCAAGAACAGATATCCGTTGCCCAGGATCGATGACTTGTTCGACCAACTTAGAGATGTCAAATACTTCTCTAAGATTGATTTACGGTCCGGTTATCACCAACTCCGAATATGAGAGTCGGACATTACCAAGATGGCATTCAGAACTCGGTACGGTCACTACGAGTTCTTGGTCATGCCGTTCGGTCTAACAAATGCACCTGCTGCATTCACGGATTTGATGAATCGCATATTCAGGTTATACTTAGACCGATTTGTGGTGGTTTTTGTGGATGACATCTTGATATATTCCTCAAACGAAGAAGACTATAAGACGCATTTGAAGATAGTCCTCCAGACCTTGAGAAGCCACCAACTGTATGCAAAGTTGAGTAAGTGCGAATTTTGGGCAAAGAGAGTCCAATTCCTAGGCCATGTGGTTTCAGGCAATGGCATTGAGGTAGATCATTCTAAGGTTGAAGCAGTTTTAAACTGGAAGCAGCCTACCACTGTTACCCAGATTAGGAGTTTTCTTGGTTTGGTCGGCTATTACAAACACTTCATCAAGGACTTCTCAAAGATTGCTGAGCCTATGACCAAGCTCACTCGAAAAAACGTGCGATTTATCTGGAATCCCACCTGCGAAGCATCATTTTAGGAATTGAAGAAACGCCTCACAACAGCACCTGTACTTATCACTCCAAGAAATGCAATTGGATTTTCATTATACACCGACGCCTCTCTCCAAGGCTTAGGTGTCGTGCTAATGCAAGAAGGCCAAGTGGTTGCATATGCATCCAGACAACTGAAGATTGATGAAGGTAATTACCCAACACATGACTTGGAACTTGCAGCTGTCGTATTTGCACTGAATTTATGACGTCATTACCTATACGGTGAACGGTTTGAGGTCTTCTCGGATCACAAGAGTCTTAAGTACATATACACTCAGAGAGACCTAAACCTCCGCCAAAGACGATGGTTGGAATTGTTGAAAGATTATGACTTTCAACTCCAGTACCATCCCGGAAAGGCCAATGTTGTGGCCGATGCCCTGAGTAGAAAATCTTATGTTGTTTGCACTCTTAACTACGAAATAGGGAAGTTGGTTACAGAGTTGGAGAACTTTAACCTACAGTTGAACGTAGAAGGACCAAAACCACGACTCTCTCAATTATCAGCCAACTCTGAGCTCGTTCGAAAGATTTCAGCCGCTCAAGCCAATGACCCTATGTTAATGGAGAAACGAGAACTTCTACTCAGCAGCCAGGAGCTTCCTCATTGGTCGGTCTCTGGAGACGGAGCCATTTTCTATAAAAAACGTCTCTGTCTACCGAACGATCCTGAGGTTCGGAAAGAAGTGCTTACTGAAATGCACTGTTCAAGTTACGCTATGCATCCTGGGGGTGACAAGATGTACAAGGATGTCAAGCGACAATTCTAGTTTTTTGGAATGAAGAAGGCCATTACAGACTTCGTCGCTCGATGTCTCGTTTGCCAGAAAGTTAAGGCAGAACGAAGACTTCCCTCTGGACTTCTCCAGCCGTTACCTATTGGAGAATGGAAATGGGAGAACATCGCAATGGATTTTGTCACGGCCTTACCTCGAAACAATAAAGGACAAGATACTATCTGGGTTATCATTGACAGACTTACAAAGTCTGCACACTTCTTGCCAATAAAGTTCAAGGATAATCCAACCAAACTTGCAGAACTATATGAAAGAGAGATCGTACGCCCTAATGGCATACCACTCACGATCGTCTCTGATCGACACCCTCGATTCACATCAAACTTTTGGAAAAGCTTCCAGAGTAGAATGGGTTCTAAGATTACTATGAGCACAGCCTTCCACCCTCAGACTGATAGGCAGTCAGAGCGGCTTATCCAAATCTTAGAAGACATGTTACGATGCTGCATTTTGGACTTTAATGACGATTGGGCAAAGTATTTACATTTAGCTGAGTTTGCATACAACAACAACTACCAAACTAGTATCGGCATGGCACCGTACGAGGCTCTCTATGGTCGCCCTTGCAGATCTCCGGTATGCTGGTTAGATATGGCAGATCGACCGCAGTTAGGCCCTGAACTAGTTCAAAAGACTTCTGAGAAGATCACACTAGTAAAGGAACGACTTCTTATTGCACAAAGTCGACAGAAGAGCTACGCTGACAAGCGGAGACAACCTCTAGAATTTGATAAGGGGGACTTTCTTTTTCTAAAAGTTCAGCACACACGAGGTGTCAAACACTTTGGGATCAAAGGCAAGCTCTCCCCGCGGTATATAGGCTAATTTCAGATCATTGAACGTATTGGCAAACTTGTTTATCGTCTGTCCCTTCCATCGTCCATGCCTAAAGTTCATGACGTTTTTCACGTATCTATGCTTCGCAAGTATCGTCCTGATCCTTCGCATATCATCCCTTTAGTCGAGGTTCAGGTTGACAAAGGAAATAAGTATCAGGAGAGAGCGATACAAATTTTGGATAGAAAAACTCAAGAACTAAGGCGACGTAGCGACCACTTGTGAAGGTGCTCTGGGATCACCACGGCATTGAAGAAGCAACATGGGAACTAGAAGCAACAATTAAACTGAAATACCTGAATTGTTTTCTAGTACCAACTGATGATGTGATATATTGTACTCTTTTCACTTATCGATAAAATGATGAAACATTGTTTACACTTATCTCAATACATTGTTTCACTTAATTAACTACACCGATGTCTGAACATAATACCAATGGATATAGTGATGCACACACGCGGTGGCCTCCTAGGCAACCTGTGGCTACTTCTCAAGAAGCAGAGTCACGTCACAACTACCTTGCATCACCAACTCCATCACCCCACAGACAGCGATCCATATCGCCAGAGCGTGCATGACTTTTTCGTAACAATCCCATGCCATCATCTTGGCAGGACCTTCTACCAAAATTGTCAGGCGGCCGGATTCGAGCCACAGCGCGAAAAGGTATTCCACCGCTCAACCTATCTCCCCTCCAACGATGTAACCAACGCCCTCCACCACCATCTGTTATGCAAAGGTTGGAATCTTCAAAGGACGAATCCGATTCCATTTGCTCTCCATGATTTTATGATGATGAGGATTCCACTGGCCACACTTCTATTCAGGGATCATTCAACCACTACCCTGAACTCGCAAGTGATGACGCCGGCAGTGAATCTCAAGCAAATAACCATCATAATTACTTCACTTGATTTTGAGGGCGAAATCCCTTTAAGGGGGGTTGAGTGTAATACCCTGTATTTCACAATATATATATATTACTATTTGGGCAACGCCAGAACGTTCAGACGCATGCCAGAACGTTTAGGCGCATGACAGAACGTTCACGCGCATGCCCGAACATTCAGGCGCAATGCATTCCCGAACGTTCAGGCGCCAAAAATCTCTATATAAGAAACCCTCCTCATTTCTCATTCCTCACACCAAATCACCTTCTCTTGTTATTTTCTTTTCCTTTCCACTCATCCTGAGTTTTTATATTTGAGACTCTCTGTTCGAGACTCTCAGTGCGGTGCAACGAAGTTCTGTCCGGAGGAAAGCGCCAGATCTGAAAGAAGAAGTTTTTATCTGAAGGTGGGGAACGAAATATAGGTTTACGTGTTTTATAACTTTTATTAAAGTTTACATTCAATTATTATTATGTCTACTGTTCATTTACACTACATTATGTCATATACTGTTTATACTGCCGCACTTATGCCTGTATATCTGGAATTCATGTATTACACTGTTATAATGCCTGATTTGTGGTCAATCTGACTCAACTAGACTCGGTCTTGTCCTCAGTAACTTTAAATAGTAAACAGGAGGCAGCGGGCTGCTCTAGGCGATTAGTATTTAAGCAGACCTTGTGTCTCACCTCTCAACTGGGGACTGATCTAGTTGGTCTTATTGAAAGCTATCAACTTATACAAGTAATACTGAATGTCCTAACCTTGCACGTCGTGATATCAACCCTAATAAGGATCACCAGACGTTGCCAAAGTCAGTCTAAATGTCAAGAAAAGACCAGACTAGTAGACTAGACCAGTTCATACATTGGCATCATACATATCACCACTTAGGGACGTATATGGTTTATGACTCATAGAATAGTTAAGAGCATTGCTCGCTATTCATTATATTTCTCTGGAGATGGACGTACATAAGAACCCGGCTACGCCAGGAGAGGGACATCAGTACGCGAATCCAGAGAATCGTTCCTGAGGAGGGACGTACAATGAGAACCTAGCTACACCCGGGGAAGGACACCTTTACGTGAACTCAGGCGATGTACGTTCATCAAACCATTACGAGACGGTGTCATGCATACATACATATTGATTGATTATGATGCTCACATGTGTATTTAAGATATTTGATATTGAAGTATGCTTTATTAATTGTTATACTCACGAACTATTTACCCACTGAGCGCGTTAAGCTCACTCCAATATTATCCAATCTTTCACAGGAAATTAGGGTGGACTGGGTGCAGGCTATGAGACCCACATTTTGTACCCTTTGTATGATTCATTGGGGATTTTGGGAGTATGTTCCCTTGACCATCTTATGTACAAAAGTATTATGAATTAAATGAAATCAGATTTGTACTATGTGTGTACTGTATTTTCGCTGCACACTCTGTTGTTACCATTGTTATTGTTCCAAATGCGCGCCCCGTCCGCGAGTGTACCGCCGGTTTAGGCTCGTCCGGGCGGGGTGTGACACATAACCTCCCTTTTGGAAATTCCTCGAGTCCAGTGGGAATTGGTTCCCTGCTAATGGAAGTTGCTCCTTCACTTGAGACCATTCTTTTGCTGAAAGGAAAATAAATTTGTGAAAGACACAAAATATATTCTTAACATTTTTAAAATTTATTCTTTGCCACCACATAATCAAAATTCTTCATTAGCAATATGATATATATATATATATATATATCTTATACATATATACAAGTATAGACATATATATTTAATCATAACTATATATATAGTTTTCATAAATCAACTATATATATAAATCTAAACTATTTAAAACTATATAGTTTTCTTTCTAGATATATATTTAATGTAAATCTCAACTATATATAATTCATGCATATATATATCTAGTAAAAAATTTCATCCAAAGTTTCCATTAGTAACATGGTATATATATATCTCATATATACATAGATATATAGATATATATATTTAATCATAACTACATAACTATATATATTTAAATCCAAACTATATAAAAATCATATAGTTTTCTAGATATATATTTAATATAAATCTCAACGATATATAATTTATACATATATAGTTCTAAAGATATATATATATATATATCTAATAAAAAAATTTATCCAAAATTTCCATTAGTAGCATGGTATATATATATCTCATATATACATAAATATATAGATAAATATATTTAAATCTAAACTATATAAAAATCATATAGTTTTCTAGATATATATTTAATATAAATCTCACCTATATACAATTCATATATATATATATATAGTTCTAGAGATATATATATCTAATAAAATTTTCTTCCCCTAATTTGGTAGACTTGGGTGGAGCGTGGACCGTAAGCTCTGATACCAATAAATGTCACACTCGCGGACGGGGCGCGCATTCGGAATTATCACAATGGTAATATCACAGTACGCAGCGGAAATATAATACAGTACAAGTTTGATCTCATTTAATTCAGAATTCATTTGTACATGACATAGTCAAGGGAACATTTTCCCTAACATTCCCAATGAATAATACAAAGGGTACAAAATGTGGGCCCCATAACTTGCACCCAGTCCACCCTAATTTCTTGTGAAAAATTGAATAATAATGGAGTGAGCTTAACGCGCTCAGTGGGTAAAATAGTTCGTGAGTATAACAATTAATAAAGCATACCTAGGTGGTGATATGTATGATGCCAATGCATGAACTGGTCTAGTCTACTAGTCTTGTCACAACGCCCCTGACGTAGGCTGACGTCATGACCGGCACAATATACTATACACTGTACATACCCATATACAGTATACAATACACTGTCAGCCTCAACAGACATTCACAATAATACCCAATATACCACAAACATATATATATATATATATATATATAGTATGTGATAATTATACATATCAAAATAACAAACATATAACCTATTTCCTCCAAGCATACATACACATACCAGACGAAGGCTCACGTGATTATCACTCACAGATTTTTTTCCTTTTCCTTTCGACTCAATACCTGAAATATTGGAGGAAATGGAGTGAGCAAACAACAGCTCAATGAATATAGTTCTTGACACGACAATCGCTGCATTTTAGGAAACATGGCATATCAAATCGTTTAACTTAAAACACTTCAAAAGCACATATGCAGCATTCATCAAAATAATATACGTGCACACCATATATAGTTTATGCTCATTCATAAAAAATTTACCATCTCTCTCCTTCAAGGCAAGAGAGCGGGTCTAACCCTTGTATGGTCGTACAAGGTAGTCACAGCCTCTCATTACCCAATTCACAGTCATTTCAAGGATCGCAACCCTTGTTAGGACAGACCTACTGGCAATGAGGACTCGCAAAACCTCATCCGGGTCTAATTCCTGACGAAATGACATCATTACAAACTCCAATTGCTAAAATCAGTTTGCATGATCCATAAAACTCAATGCATTATATATAAATATAACATGCATACAATTAAACATTTTATATGTGTACAATGTCATACAAGAACCACATCAAGGCAACTATACTCACAGTGGTTACACGGGGTTTCTAAGTCAAATCGAGCAACAATAAACGTCCATCAAAATGCGTCCGCAAGAGCATTTATCCATGCACTTAAGCTCTCAATGTAAACACTGAAATGAACCATAGATTATCATGAGAATCACCATTTCAACTCACCAAAATACTATTACTAACACTCAAAGTTTCTAGCTGGTTCAGCAGCTAAGATGGGGTTATGTCATCATGAAAATACATATGAAAACATATGTCATATCCACAAATCATGTTCTTAACATCGAAACGTCCAAAATTTAGTTCTCTACGATTCTATGATCTCAAACCGGAGTTTCATTTGCACAATATCGCGAAGTGGCCGCCCTTGCTCAATTTGGGTCAGACCTTGATGCTGCGACTCAGGCATTACCAAATAGAGGTGCAAGGCTTACAGAAGTACCGAAACAACCACAATATGCACCACTTCCAATTGAAAAACAAATTGTAGTCATTTATGCGGCTGTCAAAGGGCTTCTGTGATCGAATGCCACTAGAAAGAATTTCTCAATATGAGAGAGCCATTCCAAGTAGTATAAAACCAGAATTACTACAATCCCTTTTAAAAAAGTGGGTTAACTAACGAAAGATAGATGGAACTAGATGCTTCCTTAAAAGAGAGTGCTTTGCCTTACCTATGATGAAAGGAAGAATTTTGACTCTAATAAATTAGAAAAAACAAAAAATCTTTTGATTATCTTAATATTTATGTAAGAATTCTATTAGTATAGATATATATGACTTCTGCTTTTGTGGTACGCGTTCCGTCTTTCTCATTCTTGTTCTTGTACTACCGAAAAAGAATCTCAAAGTTTTCTTATTCTACAGGAGCGGAAGCGAGAAAAGCTGGTTATAGATACTAGACTAAAGACTGATGCCGGAGACTTTCAACTAAAAACTCGAGACTATAGACTATATACTATATGATACGGGAGACTATAGACTACATACTTTGGAAGGAAGGAGAGACATCAAGAAAGGGCAGCCACTTCGCGATAGAATCGTAGAGAACTGAATTCCGGACATTTCGATGTTAAGAACATGATTTGTGGATATGACATATGTTTTCATATGTATTTTCATGGTGACATAACCCCATCTTAGCTGTTGAACCAGCTAGAAACTTTGAGTGTTAGTAATAGTGTTTTGGTGAGTTGAAATGGTGATTCTCATGATAATCTATGGTTTATTTCAATGTTTACATTGAGAGCTTAAGTGCATGGATAAATTCTCTTGCGGACGCATTTTGATGGACGTTTATTGATGCTCGATTTGACTTAGAAACCTCGTGTAACCACTGTGAGTATAGTTTCCTTGATGTGGTTCTTGTATGACATTGTACACATATAAAATGTTTAATTGTATGCATGTTATATTTATATATAATGCATTGAGTTTTCTGGATCATGCAAACTGATTTTAGCAATTGGAGTTTGTAATGATGTCATTTCGTTAGGAATTAGACCCGGATGAGGTTTTGCGAGTCCTCATTGTCAGTAGGCCTGTCCTAACAAGGGTTGCGATCCTTGAAATGACTGTGAATTGGGTAATGAGAGGTTGTGGCTACCTTGTACGACCATACAAGGGTTAGACCCGCTCTCTTGCCTTGAAGGAGAGAGATGATAAATTTTTTATGAATGAGCATAAACTATATATGGTATGCACGTATATTATTTTGATGAATGATGCATATGTGCTTTTGAAGTGTTTTAAGTTAAACGATTTGATATGCCATGTTTCCTTGAATGCAGCGATTGTCATGTCAATAACTATATTCACTGAGCTGTTGTTTGCTCACTCCATTTCCTCCAATATTTCAGGTATTGAGTCGAAGGGAAAAAGAAAAATCCGTGAGTGATAATCACGTGAGCCTTCGTCTGGTATGTTTATGTATGCTTGAAGGAAATAGGTTATATGTTTGTTATTTTGATATGTATAATTATCACATACTATATATATATATTTGTGGTATATTTGGTATTATTGTGAATGTCTGTTGAGCCTGACAGTGTATTGTATACTGTATATGGGTATGTACAGTGTATAGTACACTGTGCCGGTCATGACATCAGCCTACGTCAGGGGCGTCATGACAATATTGGTATCAAAGCCAAGTTTAGGATTAAAAGCCTAACAGATTAAAAGCTTTATGATATTATGATTGATTGTATGGGTATACATATGGGTAGTCCTATCATGTTGAGCCTAATCCAATATGTTATCTTGACTGAGAATCACCTGTGTCGGTGAATTCCAGATTTGGAAAAGACCAGTCAAGATGAACAATGGAAATTGCTGATCACGAAAGGATCATAAGGTTGAAAGAAAAAGAAAAAGAACTGGATGTAATCCAGTGATAATAAATTACATAGCTTATATATGGCTAGTAACTACCCAACAACAACGAAATGCACAGCTTATGAGCTTGTGGCAAAGTTGTACTGTGAGAAAAACAGAGGCTTGAACCATTGATAGCTCCAGATGTGGGTGCTAATGGTGTGGGTGCTTCCGGAAAAACATATATAATTGAGACTGAAGTAAAAATAAAATAAATAGAAGGTCTCAATGATAAGCCAGATGAAATGAAAAGATATGTAAAAGTTATGGAAACTTTCAGGAGAAGAGACTCTCATATCTTAACTGGCAGTCTGATAGTAGACATAGTAAAGCATTTGCTACTCTGAGTGGAGACCATCTTAGAGACTGATTAAGTCTCTGAAAATGATAAAAAAAGTTAGCTAAGTTTAAGCTAACTGGTGATAAAAGATGATAGAAAATTGGGTTAAGGACTCGGAGATGATTTAGGCATGAGATAAATTAAAGAAGTTATTTGATGAGGGCTTCTATCATCATGCTGACATTGACTTAAGGCATGAAAAAGTTTATCTTGTTAAAATGTAGTGACATGCCGAACCATAAATACAAACATGAATTAAATAGACTGGTATATTTTATTTTTGGGATGGATACTCTGAGAATGATAAGGATCTAGAATAAATGTTGGGATCCTATACGGCAAGTTTGATAATTGTTGGGTTCTAATGCGCAAGTTGTGAGGCTGCCTATAACTTTCGAGTTAGCCAAAGCTGTGGTGAAATTGTTAACACCAGCAATAGTGAGATAGCTTGCACTGCCGTTTGAAGTCGAGTCATCAACACCAGTGTTAGGTAAAAAGAGAAATAAGTAATGTAAGAAAATGTTAGGGCAATAGGAAATTCAAGAGAAGCGAAACATTGCGTACGGTTGAGATTTTGACAGTATTCGTGACTTTAATTTTGTTAGTACCTAACCCAATAATAATGGGAAAAAGGGAAGTGATGTTAACGACTTATAAAAACCACTTTCATTGCCTGAGCATGAGTCACAGACTGAGTAAATTGTATCTCGACCTATGATTGTTTATTATCTATCTAAAGAAAAAAAAAGACACGGGATGTGTTAATCTCAAGTTAGTCGATATGGAATGCCCCAATAGTTTTATCCATGTGACTCCACCAGATTTTAGAGAATAAATTACAGTATATACAAGACCATATCCAAAGATTAGTAAGACGTTGATAACAGGTATGATCAATATTTTGTTACTGTGTATATTCAGATGTATTGTTGGATCTACCTGGTCTTGTACCTCTGGTGATATGGTAGACAGATTGTATTATCTTCTGTTATAATAGTATATCATTGATTGTGAGTATGCCTACAGGAGAAAGAATCTACCATGATATGGTCAGCAAATATTATGTGTAATACATATGAGGGTCATCACGTAAGTAGGGACTTTAGCATATGAAATTTTTGGAATTGGATGCTTAGTTGGGTATGATTGGCTGGTCACCTCTCATGCCAGGTGGAGCGTCTCTCCGAAAAGAAGTAATATTTTGAATAAGTGAAAAATTCTCATTTTGAATCTCGAGGAATTTATACCCTAAAAATCTTGTATCTAAGATAAGATAGTTATGGACGAGGAAATGGAGCATATGGCTAGTACAAAGCCATGTAGAATAATGTAATAAGGCATGCAGTTGATTAAAATTCCTGTGGTGAGCTGGTATATTGGAGTATTCTCTGATGAAGTATTAAAATTGCTACATGGACAAGAGAATGATAGCATATAAAACTGATGCCAAGCACCTGAGGAATTGTGAGAATTTAAGGTGTAGGTAAATATGTTAATGAGCAACAGATTTATTATCTTTGATATGCCACCTTGGAGAGCATTTGTGATAAGATGGAAAGAAGGTATAGTGAAATATGTTTAAGTATGAATTACTGTTAACTGAGCATGGTAACAATAAATAATGAATATCCTTTACCATGGATAAATGGTCAAATTCGATTTACTACATGGAGCCAAACTTTCTTTAAGATCATTTTGAGATCTAGGCACCATCAGTTAAGAATTCGAGAAAAGGATGTAATGCAGATTATTTTAAGACAAGATATGGATATTATGAAATTGAGGTAACCTTGATTAATGTGTCAATCATATTTATAGGATTGATGCAGTGGGTATATAAACCATATCTTGATTATTACATAGTCTTCGATGATGATCTATGCAATTGTGAGAGGAGCATGAATAACACCTCGGAATTATCTTGTGGTCACTGAGAGAGCACCGATTGAATGCAAAGCTCGGTGAATATGAGTTTTGAATATAATTAAGATGAAAATTTTTGGATCACATGACTAGTTTAAATAGTATATTTAAGGATGCTGGGCAGGTCAAAGTGATCATCGTCCTGTGAAAACTGATGTCAATGATGGAAATCAAAAGTTCTATGGTATTAGTTGTATGTTATGGAAAGTGCGTAGAAAGATCCTTGAAGTTATCTGTTCCACTCGCGAAACTAAACCAGATGAATGCTATATAATGTGTGGACCGTTGTGCATGGGAAAGCTCTCACAGTATTAAATGGTATTACTATTTCCAGAACCTGGAAGTAATTGTGATTGATGAATATCACGTCCAGATCTAGGTTGTGCAGTAATACAAAAGGATAGGTTAAATACTTGTGTCTCCATATATTTGGTAGTGCACGAGAATAACTATTCTGAGAGTGAATAAAAAAATTGGTGCTAGATATTTTCAAATGATGAGAGCCTTGCCTCTATAATAAAAAGGTCACATTATCTTTAGATTTTTAAGAGTCTGAAGTAATTATTTGAACAGAAAAAAAAAAACTGAATATGAGGTACTAAATGTCGCAAGAATTCCCGAATGATTTGATTTTATATTGAATTATTATCCTGGGAAAGGCCAATATGTCTACACTCTAACTTCCAACAGCCATAAAAATTCTAAATGAATACATAAATTCAATCTAACCACATATTCGGGGTCCCGACAGTCCAGGGAGTGTTTTTCAACCTTCTTAGCGGATTTTCATTCACGTTGGGTCAAAACCCCAATTTTTGAAACGCAGTAAAACGGCTCCCACAGCAAAAATTACTCCGCTAGAATCGTTACATCTAGCTTAGATATTAATTTCACGAAGAAATAGAGTGAAAATTACTTACCACGAGTCCCGATTTTGCGCGAATCGCCCGTTCTCCCTTCTTTTTCTCTTCCTTTCTTCTCGGTGCTCTTTCTATCTGCTTATTTCTTTCGTTTTCGTTCCAGCGACTTCCTTTCTTCTTTTTATTTTATTTTGTATTTTTTTTGTTTTTGTCTTCTTTCCATATGAGTACTGTTCACGGTACTGTTTGATGAACAGTAATGTATTTTTATTCCTCAATCCACATGAGGCATACACGTGTTGTAAATCGATTTCTATTAATTAAAATCACATTCCGAACTCACTTTTGACATGTTCAAGTTCATTTGACACATGTACACATGAAGTTAAAGGTACTTATACGTGTATTATACTCTTTAGTGTATGTATAAATTAACCAAATACATTAATAAAAAGCACGGGGTGTTACAAGTCTGGTCTTTTCTTGACATTTAGACTGACTTTGACAACGTCTGGTGATCCTTATCAGCGTTGGTATCACGACATGCAAGGTTAAGACATTCAGTATTACTTGTATAAGCTGATAGCTTTCAATAAGACCAACTAGATCAGTCCCCAATTGAGAGGTGAGACACAAGGTCTGCTTAAATACCAATCGCCTAGAGCAGCCCGCTGCCTCCCGTTCACTATTTAAACTTACTGAGGACAAAACCGAGTCTAGTTGAGTCAGATTGACCACAAATCCGACATTATAACAGTGTAATACATGAATTCCAAATATATAGGCATAAATATAACATTATGAACATTATACAAAATAGTGTTGTGTAAATGAATGGTAGACATAATAATAAATGAATGTAAACTTTAATAAAAGTGATAAAACACGCAAACCTATGTTTCGTTCCCCACCTTCAGATAAAAACTTCTTCTTTCAGATTAAAAGAAATGATTTGTTTGAAGTATTCTGAGAAGAGGGTTGAGAAATAGAACAGAGGTGCTTGAAATTATGGGCATTCTGGTTCAAGAAAAGAAGTAGCCAGACAGGCGAAAAGTCTGTCTACCTTATCTCTCTAAATTTTCATTTGAAGTGGGGGAGTGCTCCAACGTTGAATGAACGTTAAATTTATGTTCCCATTACACTAACTAACCCTATATATATATAAAAATAGGAATGAGAAAGAGAGAAGGGAAGGAGCGCTAAAAGATCAAAAAAGAAGAAGAAACAAACAAGGAAGAAGAGGGGAGAAAAAACAATGAGGGGTTTAGGGAACTCTAGCAATTAATTGTTGTCGGGTATGGGTTATAAAGTGAACTATTGCTTTACTACATGGGAGCACTTGTGATATTCAAGAAGCAAGAAGACGTACGTGGTGCTTCGGTGAATCCGAGAGAGAGAGATAGAAGGGAACTTTTTTAGCAGTATAAATAATCTTTAAAATAAATAATAATTATAAGGTTAATGGTTTAATTTTGAAAATTTGGCAAAAATGACTAAAAGGGTTTGAAGTAAATTTATTATTAAATAAAGATATTATTTTGGAGAAGGTGGCCAAAAGAAAGATTAAATAGTAATGGCCCATAACAACCTAGAATAATAATTTAACTAACACTTATGTTAATACGGGAAAAGAAAATTAAAAGACTTTTGTACAAAGAAGAGAAAAATAAATAAATAAATTGAGTTTTGATTTATTTTTGATCATTCCAAGAACAATGCACATTGTTTATGAATGAAAATTTCCACTCTATTGATCCACACTCAACTATGTGTATGTGTCAGTTTTTTTGAAATTGTGTATATAACACATAATAAAAGATGATCTAATGAATATAAGAGAATTTGTAGCATGACTCTTATAAAAGTTATGATTCCTAGCATTTAAAAAAAATGAGCTGGAAGACAACCACATGACTATCTCAGCCATTGAAAACAATGAGCTGATGGATCTTCCGGAACCATGTATATATATCAGATTTTTTCAAATTGCATATATAACACGTAATAAAAGATGATCTAATAAATAAGGGAGAGCCTGTAGCATGACTCTTATATAAGTTCCGTTTGATAAAATTTAAAAAATAAAAAAAAAATAAAAAATAATTTGAGTCGGAGCCATATGAACCTACAAACAGAGTGACCACATGACTAATAATCGCTCTCAAGTCAAGTGGATATGGGAGAGTTTGTAGCATGACTCTTATATACATTCAGTTTCCTAAAATTAAAAAAAGAAAAAGAAAAAAAAAGTTTATTTGTGTCTGTCAGACGACCACAAGACCCTCTCAACCATATGAACCCAAAAACCAAGAACGATCCTCTCCAACCATATGAACCCAAAAACCAAGCCCACATGGCTAATAATCACACTCTGGTCAAGTGGTCATAGTTCATCCACTAATGACTTTAGTTCTTGTCTCCTTAGCACCTAAGGACACAGATGTACGAGCCTATAGAACAGATCCTGTTCAAGTAAGGTCGTGACTATAGTACTAATTTCCCCCATATAATAATAATCATTTGATTTCTTAAGTTGTCCATGTGGGATACAAACAATGTGAATCTTCTAAAGGGAATGACATCTAGCTAGTTTAAAAATAATAAGAATATAGTTATTAATATAGTCAATTGAATTGTATGTTTTTCTATCACAGATTTCTCATTTGTAAATTTCTTCTAAATAAATAATTAAAAGAAATGATCTGTTTGAAGTATTCTGAAAAGAGGGTTGAGAAATAGAACAGAGGTGCTTGAAATTATGGACATTCTGGTTCAAGAAAAGAAGTAGGCGAAAAGTCCGGCTACCTTGTCTCTCTAAATTTTCATTTGAAGTGGGGGAGTGCTCCAACGTTGAATGAACGTTAAATTTATGTTCCCATTACACTAACTAACCCTATATATATATATATATATATATTATTATTATTATTATAATAGATAGATTTGATCATTGATTGTTTTGGGTAGGAAAAATGGTGGTTCATTGCACCAAAAACTAATATGAAATCACTTTGAACAATGAACAAGCTACAGTGGTTTCCCATGGGAAAGCTAAAAGAACGCTGTTATTGGTATTTAAACAAAATTAAAGCTGATCACGGAAATACCTTCCAATAAACAGAGGATTTAGCGAAGACGTGGGGCTACGAGAACATTCAGAGGCATCGCTTTAACCAAAGTAATTCCCGAAGTTTCGGTCATATCTACCGGTGCATTGGACGGAGTTCGAAGCTCGAATTCATGAAGTAAACGCGCAAGCGTTAGGTGTACGACACCAATGGCTAACGAGATTCCAGGGCACATCCTTCTGCCCGATCCAAAAGGTATATATTCATAGTGTTGCCCTCTAAAATCCACATGTGCATGCTCAATTGTGAGGAACCTTTCTGGCCTAAACTCTAGAGGATCAGCCCACACTTTGGGATCTCGTTGCAGTTTCCAGATGTTTGTGATTAAGCGCGTCCCCTTTGGAACATGGAAGCCAGCTATAGTACAATCCTTCATGGCCTCGTGTGGTACAGAAAGTGGAGCAGGAGGGTATAAGCGCATAGTCTCCTTCACAATTGCTTGGAGATAAGGCAGCTTCTTGATGTCTTCTTCTTCTACATGTCCTCTGCTTCTACCAATTTGATGATCCAACTCTGCTTGAGCTTTCTCTAAAACATTGCGATTGTTTAGAAGCAAGCACACTGCCCAAGTTAAGGTAAGCATTGTAGTGTCACTCCCTGCTATTACTAGAGCCTGTAGTAATTAATTAACTACTGATCATAATTCATTGATTATATAACTAGCTAAAAACTCAAGTTATTAAGCTTCAAATTGATAACGTACCAAACAAGTGGCTTTAACAACAATATCAACATCATGATCAGAGATCTTGGCATCCTTCATTATGTTAAGCATCACGTCTATGAAATCTTCCTCATCTCCTGCCTCATTAATTACCTGCCTTTTCTTCATTCTATGCTCTTCCACCCATCTACTCAAAATTGCATCCATTTCCTTACCAGTCTTCTTCATGGCACGCTCGTGCTCTTGCACATCCACACCCCCCAACAAAGGAATCGCATCCGCCACCACAAATAGTCCGAAGAGATAAATTAATTCCTCACTGGCTTTCTTCCACCGCCGTGATTCCTCATCTTCAGTGGCGGCAGCGGCTACACCATAATACCGCTTGCCCGCAATGAGCTTGACCATCGTGTTGAGTGTCATATCCTTGAACCATCGATACAGGTCCACTTTAACCCATGAATGTTCTCCGCTGCCTTTCTTCATCATACAAAGCTCATCGAGCTCTTCTATGGACATGTCGATCTCTGATATTTTGATGTGCCTGAGCAAGTAGAGCCGATGCTTGGAGAGAAGCTCCACCGTGATTATTTTGCGAACTTCACGCCAGTAGGGGCCGTAGGGTGCAAAGCCAACTGTGGCGCCACCATAGCCCATGATGTTTGAAGCCATCAAATCTGGACGGGTTGCGAAGATCCTGTCGTTGGTGGTGAAGCATTCTTTGGCTATTTCGCAGTTACTTACTACAAGAGCAGGGCGCATGCCTAATTGGATCATGAACGTTGGTCCCAACACGTCAGCCAGAGCGCCGAGCTTTCGATACAACAGATCACTGGGTCTAAACAGGAGAAGGTGACCGATAATTGGCCATGCACCCTTTGGTTCTGGTGGCTTAATCTTGCCATCGTTATTTTCGTTAGTTGTTCTGCTTTTCTTCCTGATGATCAGATAGTAGATAGAAATCAAGGCAAGAAGCATAGTTATTACACATGCAGTGAGCTTAGATTGGAACAAAATTAATAGGGAATCCATGTCTCAGCTGGATGAACGACGAATACTTTCCACTAATTAATGAAAGAAAAAGACAAAAATCTTTAGAAACGTCGTACCATGTAGCAATGATCATTGTGAGCCTAATTTCAACGAATCAATTTAACTTCTTATGAAAGAAAAAAAAAACCTAATAATAATGATAATTTTGTCAAAAGGTATTCAAACTCGAAACTTAAAACTAAGTCACTCAACTTTTTTAAAAGGTATAAAAATCCAGCTCAAGAAATTGGTATTGAAGGAAATTAACTTCAAAAATACAAAAATACATTTTCAAAATTACTCTTTCATTATAATACAGTAAAAAAAGAAAAAATGATGAACTCTAACTGACGAAGAGCTTATCCTTCTACCTTGCTGCATGTACAAATAATATATATATATATATATATATATATATATGAGAATTTTTTTTAAAAAGAGCAAATAAATTTGACAATTTTGAATATACTTCCGTAGAGCATATCCTTTTAGTGTTGCTACATGTCCAAATAATAATAACAAAAATTTTAAAAAAAAATTGTATAATTTTGAATAACCTTACTAATAGCTGAAAAAAATAAATTTGTTTCTTACTACGACAATAATCTTCATTTTCATCTCCACATTAGGTAATATTATACATAAGAAAATAAATATAATTTAATTTAATTTAATTTAATTTAGGGTGCTTATGTTGTTGAAGCCATGTGTGGGACTAAAAGAAAGAAGAAACTTAGGCCAGTTCCAGGGAACTATATATATATGTGTATATTGAAACCTTTCCATCTTTCCACAACCTTACATGGTAATCAATTTTGGTGGCTATAAAGAAGCCAAAGATACCAAATTGCTAACTCTAGTCCCATCGTTTTTCTTTTGTTTCCTACCTCGTCCAACCGAAAATCATTATTATATAAATATTATTATTATTGTTCCTTTTTTTTTTTTTCAAAAGGGAAATCAAGCTGAATTAAACTCGAATGGAAGAAATGTCTACAGACAATATCGTTCACAGGCTTTATTATTGTTCATTTCATGTTGTTACTTCCTCATATACCGTTGAAAATTATCATGTTCATCTCTCTTTTTTCTTCTGCGAAGTTATTGTTTTCTTTCTAAAACACAGAAAACAACAAGGCAGGAGGTCACATGTTTTTCATCATCTTTCAGCGACAAAAACAATTGGACCCACCTGACCGTTAGGTCTTCCATTCTTTCTTCCTAGGCTTTGAAATCCCAAAATCCTTTATATACAGACTGCAAATTACAAAGATTGAAAAATGATGAAATACATCATCTAGTTGATATTGACTTCTATTATGAAAAACATCATAATCGACCCCTTCAAGGTAAAAATGTTTAAATTTAAGATTTTTTAAATAAAAATGATATTGGCTTCTATTTTCCATGATTTCTCCATCTCTGTTCCAATGTAGGACTGACTAAACACTCATGAGGGCTTGGTTCTCAGAGGCCTAGAAGAGTATCCATCCCTAGTTGCTAAGATGAATGTCATAACTAGATGGATGCCACCACACCTCAAGGAGGATTTAAATTGAACGCTGATGCAGCAATCAGCATACAAATGAAATGGTTTGGCAGTAATGGAGGGTATACAAGTCACAACTAGACTTTGGAAATAGGAATTCTTCAATTTGGGCTACTAAAGCATATGCTCTTTTAGTGACTGCAAGTATCTGCCATTTACATACAAGTTTTACAAGGAATTGAATGTACTGCTAGCAATCAAAAATATATATGTTTTTTTTTTATCTTGGAAAGCAAAAGTACATTACAGGGGTTCAAGAATCTGATTTCTAAGGAAGCAATCAATTGGGAACTTGTTAATGCTAATGAAAAATAATGACCTTAACATGTGCTTGTATGTTTTAGAATGACAACATAAAAAATAATAGTAAATATTTCAACTAGTATATGGTAGGGGCTGCGCAAACGCAATGGAGGAGATCTTAGTCGGGCCCCCCTAAGATATGTTTTTCACACGGTAAGTGATAAGCCACGACGATCTGAGAGGGGCCATAAACCAAATCCCAAATATTTGGGATGAGCTGGGACGTGAAGGACCGTTGCAGAACGTGGCCAATAAACAGGAATGGATTTGGACTGGGTCGTGGCGGTTGAGAGTCCTACGTGCAGAAGGAAATGGGTCATCCTAGTTGCGAGTTTTATATTATTTTATTATGCACTGTTTCATGTGTGTTGAGTTCTAACTGTTAGTTTCCTTTTATTTCGATTCAGTTGTACTTGGCTTTGCTTATTTAAAGCAGCCAATGTTTTCATTATGGGGGACAAGGAATCTTTGCACACAAATTGTGGTCGTTTCTCACCCGAAGAGAAAACAAAGTATATTAGCCTTATAATATGAGTTTGGGACCTATCATTGGTATCAGAGCAATATCAGAGTCAGGTCGTAACCCACAGGTCACAAGTTACTTTTGGGCACTAACAAGGAGCGTATTGAGCACTTGGAGTCTGGACTCGGTGTACGGTGTAGTTCAGGAAGGACTACAGCGAATGGAGGAAGCTATCAATCGAATTTCGAGTATGTTGATCACAAATCAGGAGAACCGCAACCACGGTAACCCTCACTGAGAAGGCAACGATGGGTGTCGACAGATCATCTCCTCCAAGACGGCAAAGCTGGAATTCCCAAGATTTTCAGGGGATGACCCAACCGAATGGTTCAACCGTGTGCATCAGTTCTTCGAATACCAGGGCACAACGGAAGTCCAAAAGGTTTCCATGGCAGCATACCATTTGGAAGGAGAGGCTAACCAATGGTGGCAGTGGATTCGCAAAACATTTAAGGAAGAAGGAATCGTGATTTCATGGGAGAAATTTGAGGAAGAACTCTGGGCTCGTTTCGGACCATCAGAGTGTGAGGACTTCGACGAAGCTCTCTCCCGAGTTAGACAGCTTGGGACTTTGAGGGACTACCAACGTGAGTTTGAAAAACTCGGCAACAGGGTTTATGGATGGACTAAGAAAGCATTGGTGGGGACATTTATGGGCGGCTTGAAGGCTGAAATAGCATATGGGATTCGGATATTTAAGCCACAGTCACTTAAAGAGGCCATTAGCTTGGCACGGATGAGGGACGATCAACTCGCACGACAAAGAAAGTTCATGCGATTACCACCTGCGAGAGTTTCGTTAGCTCTTCCACAGGCCACTCGTGTAGCCCCTGCTACACCTGCAGGACCCATTAAGCGTTTATCTTGGGAGGAAATGCAGAGGAAGAGAGCACAAGGTCTCTGTTTCAACTGCAATGAACGTTTTACAGCAGGCCATAGATGTCAAAAAATGCAGCTATTACTTTTAGAAGGGCATGCGGGTAATGTGTTATGTGAGGGCATTACTGATCCACAAACGTCGGAAGATGACCACAGGGGAGAGGCAGCAGAGGTGCAGGAACATGAAATGGAACCAGAGATCACCTTGCACGCACTAACGAGATGGACAACACCGAAAACCATGCAGGTAACAACGAAAATGGGTCCCCACGTAGTTATGGTTTTGATTGACAGTGGATCTACACACAACTTCATCAGCAACCGTTTGGCAAGCATGCTCAAGCTGCCAGTCATACATACGGAGACATTCTCTGTCCGGGTGGCCAACGGAGAAAGATTAACGTGTCAGGGGCGTTACGATAAGGTACGAGTAGAATTACAAGGTACCGAATTTTACCTCACCCTTTTCTCTCTGCCCTTATCAGGCCTTGATCTTGTCCTTGGCGTTCAATGGCTCGAAATGCTGGGATCCATGGTTTGTAATTGGAAACAGTTAACCATGGATTTCATTTGGGAAAATCAAGACCGAAGGCTGCAAGAAGTGGATGTGCAAACCATTCAAGCAGCTTCACCAGAAGAAATATCGAAGGAGTTTCACCGAGGACATGCGCTATTTGCTGTGTGTTTCCAACCAACCATGGAAACCGCACCATCTGATGCTCCAACTGGAAATATACAACAAGGTATGCATAGGTTGTTGAAAGAGTATGAGGACCTGTTCCAGGAGCCCTCAAGTTTACCACCTGCACGTGAAGTGGATCATTGTATTACGCTAAAGGAGGGAACCGAGCCAATTAACGTACGGCCATATAGGTATGCCCACTTCCAGAAAGCTAAAATCGAGAAACAGGTCCAAGAAATGTTAGATTCAGGGCTCATTCGCCCCAGCACCAGTCCTTTCTCGTCACCGGTACTGCTAGTGAAGAAAAAAGATGGCAGTTGGAGATTTTGTACAGACTACCGTACACTTAACGTCGCCACCATCAAAGATCGTTTTCCCATTCCGACAGTGGATGATATGTTGGAAGAATTATATGGCGCCACTTACTTCACCAAATTTGATTTGAGGGCCGGTTATCATCAACTAAGAGTAAACCTACCCGATGTTATTAAAACTGCTTTCCGTGCTCATAACGGCCATTACGAATACCTTGTAATGCCATTTGGCCTTTGTAATGCACCCTCGACATTCCAGGCCATCATGAACTCAACATTTCGACCCTACCTTCGAAAATTCATTTTGGTTTTTTTTTATGATATTCTGGTATATAGTCCCACTTGGGATGAGCATATGGTGCATGTTAGACAAACCTTGGAGACCTTGCGACAACACCAATTCTTTGCCAAAGCAAGCAAATGCGTGTTTGGCCAACAGGAACTGGAATATTTGGGGCACATTGTCACCCATCGAGGAGTGAAGGTTGATAACAGTAAAATTGCAGCCATGACCGCATGGCCACCTCCCACTAATATTTCTAAGTTACATGGTTTTTTAGGCCTAACAGGGTATTACAGAAAGTTTGTTCAAAACTACGGCATCATAGTGCGACCCCTGACCAACCTGCTCAAGAAGGGAAAATTCGGCTGGAATGATGAAGCCGACACAGCCTTTCTAGCTCTCAAGCAAGCAATGACAACCACTCCAACGTTAGCTATGCCTAATTTCAATGACTCCTTCACCATTGAAACCGATGCATTTGGAGAAGGGATTGGCGCAGTTTTATCACAACAAGGCAGGCCTATAGCGTTTATGAGTCGAGCATTGGGGGTTACAAAAAAATCTTGGTCAACCTACGCCAAGGAAATGCTTGCAATTGTGGAGGCCATACGCTTATGGCGTCCTTATCTACTGGGAAAAAAATTCTTCATTCTCACCGACCAGCGTAGCTTGAAATATTTCTTGGAGCAGCGTGTGGCTACGCCAAAACAGCAGAAATGGGTAGTCAAGCTAATGGGCTATGACTACGAGATTATTTACCGCCCAAGCCGTGAGAATTCAGCAGCGGACGCCCTGTCACGCAAGTCTGGTAGCCCAATTCTTCACCATCTGCATGTGCCATTAATGAGCGTATGGGATGAGATTAAAAAAGCTTATGAAGGAGACTCTTACATCCAATCTCTAACTCGTCTGGCTAATACTCAAATAGAAGGGTCGTATGCATGGCGTAATGGGTTGCTCTTCTTTAAAGGGAGAGTAGTCATTCCTGCTCATGTCGCCTTAGGGGCGAAACTGCTCCATGAAATGCATGATACAAAAATAGGAGGACATTCTAGGGTTTTGCGGACATTCAAGAAATTAGCCCAACAATTCTACTGGCCAAAAATGTACCAGGCGGTGCAAGAGTATGTCAAGAAATGTGTTCGGTGCATGAAGTAGACCAAAGTCTAGAGGCTAGAGATGATCTGCTACGTCAACTCAAAAGCAATCTGGAGACTTTCATTAATCGCATGAAGCAAATTGCGGATCAAAAGCGTCGGGATGTTTCCTTCGAAGTTGGTGATCTGGTGTTTCTTAAATTGCACCCCTACAAACAACAGATAGCCTTCAAACGAGCCCACCAGAAGCTAGCTAGTCGCTTCTATGGACCATATCCAGTGATACAAAAGATTGGAGCCGTCGCATACAAACTGCAACTGCCAGAAGGAGCCCGCATTCATCCTGTCTTCCACGTATCGCTCTTAAAAAAGTTCGCAGGAGAGCTTACAAAACCTTCAAAGGAGCTGCCGCCAGTTAATGATGAAGGGGTTGTTCTGCTCGAACCTCAGTATATACTGGACACTCGTTGGGACAAACGGGGGAATAAATTTGAAGAAGAAAATCTGGTCCAGTAGAAGCATCTACCAGGCGAGGACGCCACATGGGAGACTAACCCGTCTTTGCTTGAACGATTTCCTTCTATAGACCTTGGGGACAAGCGTCCACTTAAAGAGGGGGTATTGATAAGCCACGACGATCTGAGAGGGGCCATAAACAAAATCCCAAATATTTGGGATGAGCTGGGACGTGAAGGATCGTTGCAGAACGTTGCAGAACGTGGCCAGTAAACAGGAATGGATTTGGACTGGGTCGTGGCGGTTGAGAGTCCTGCGTGCAGAAGGAAATGGGTCATCCTAGTTGCGAGTTTTATGTTATTTTATTATGCACTGTTTCATGTGTGTTGAGTTCTAACTGTTAGTTTCCTTTTATTTCGATTCAGTTGTACTTGGTTTTGCTTATTTAAAGCAGCCAATGTTTTCATTATGGGGGACAAGGAATCTTTGCACTCAAATTGTGGTCGTTTCTCACCCGAAGAGAAAACAAAGTATATTAGCCTTATAATCTGAGTTTGGGACCTATCAGTAAGATCCTTTCAACACACGAGGAGAGCACTTTCTACTTATGCTATGAATTTCACACGAATTTGATGATCTCCAGAGGGTGCCGCCTAGCACCTATTTGATGATCTCTGTTTCTCCCACCCTTTACTGGAGAGAGAAATAAAGATTTAGAGGGAGTTGGATTCCCTCTCCTTATCCAATGCTGTGAAAAACTTTGGGCAAGAAAAAGAAGTAAAGAGACCCAGATGGAAAAACCCCTACTTTAAGCTCTTTCTATATTGAATTTGAGCATCTGAGAGTCTTCTCACTATTTTTTGTACACAAGTTTTACTTATATTTATGAGTTCTGGTTGCTTTTTGTATTATTGCATTATTCTGTCTCTGTTTCATAATATCACTATCTACATATATCAGCATTTCCATTTCCAAAAGATAACTCCATATAGATAGAGTCTTTGTTTAGGGTCTTGGTATCTAATCAATCTCTAATTGGCTAAATAAAAGATTGGATGGCGTACCAGAAAGTGAAAGGCTAAAGAAGCACCTTGATGGGCAAGATTGAGTGTTACTAAGAAGATAACATATATAGACCTTAATTAAGTTCACCATCAATGGAATGACCAACAGAAACAAAATGCTATTTATTTTTTGGCAAGCAATGGAATGACCTTCAATTAAGTTCCCGACTAATCCCTTGGGCCCCTTGTTGCTCAAGCGGGAGATGCCTATAGTGACCAACACTAGTGGAGAGTCGAACTCGTGACCTTGTTTCCTGAGGCTAGCGCCCCATGCCACTCAGCCAACTCAACGTTGGTTTTGGCAGGCAATAGATATAGCTAGATTGTTTATGAAAATAATGCACAACAAATCCTATAACAATATTACATCAATCATCTTGTTTACAAACAGTTTTCAGCAATTCAAACATTTGGAAGAATGGGAGGCCCTGAAATAATATAAGAAAGAATTGGTCAGAGTAGCTCGAATTAGAAATAAAATGAGAAAAATCACCTTAATAAAAGGAGAAAAATCAATTAAGGTGGTGTGGTGTGGACATGTACAACAAAAACTTTTAGAGTGATGAAAGGAAAGAAGTAACAAGGAAGAAATGACTTTGATGAGTAGAGTATATTACACAATAAGAAAACTAAGTTACAATTGTGAGCTTCCCATTTATAATAAGACTTTAGTTAACTTTGGTTGTTGGGTCCAAACAAATTGATGAACCCTCCAAATATTGGCTCATAGTTCGCTCTGAGTTCACCGCGAAGCTACGTGCTTTGCTAAGGGTTTCAAAAATCTCTTTCATATATTCAATGGTGCAATATAAAGCAATGTAGGACTAAAAAAAAAAAGAACTTAGGCCAAGGTAAGATCCTTCCAAGACACGAGGAGACCCCTTTCTGCTCATGCTATGGATTTCGCATAAACTTGATGATCTTCAAAGGGTGCCCAGCACCTCTTTATGCAGAGATTAGGGTGGGAAGAGTTTGAGTCCACACCACGAAAACTCAGGCAAGCAAAACCGGCAAAGGGACATGGAGAGCAAAACCCCCTACTGTTAGCTTATTTCTATATGAATTTGAGCATTTGAGAGTCTTCTCAGTTCTCACTGTTTTTTATAGCCATTGTTTTGGACATTATGAGTTGTCTTTGTATACATTCTTGTAGATTTAGTGTGGAACGTAAAAGCTGAAAATTGCTTAGGCCCTGTTTAGTTTGTAATCCGAATACAATTTTTTGTATCCAAAAAAATTTAAAAATAACAAAAACTTAATTTGGTTTAAAAGATTCTAAAAATAGTTTCACTTTTTTGTTAAGAAAACATGTTGTTTTTAAAAAATAATAAAAAATTATTTTTTAAATTCTCTTTTAAGATTGTATTTTTATTTCTCAATCACAAACCAAATAAAACCTTACCTTCTCATTTCCAATATCAATGTCTAAACAACATACTTAGCAGATTCATACAGTTCAGTCATTTTCATTTAATTAGTTTGTAATGGAGAAAGCTGTTATTCAGGCCTTCCCAAGAGAGAAGCATTTGGCCGCCGCACACATACTTAGCAGATTTGCTGACTCTACTTCCCTTAGGCTTGTTTGGTTAGAGAAAATTCCACCTTCAAACGTTGCTTTTAGAATTGTATTACAATACAGTAGAATGCTTCGACAAACCACCCCATCGTGTTCACCACTGCACTTAAATGATCTATGCTTTGCAATTAATTCGGTACTGCCGCGGCCAAGCACGAAACTCATACATCCTCATCCCCTGATGCCCGACACGCGTAAACAAAAAAACCATTCACAAAACAATTGATTAATTATTTTCATTCTCTTCTGCTTCTGCTAAGATGGTGAATGGATACTATATAGAGATTTGTCCATTGATGTCCAAATTCATGAAGAAAATCAAAAAAGGTTATTTCTTTTCTTCAGATTCTTTCTTTTATCTTTTAATTTATAGGTTTACTTCGTAATATTTTTCAGTTTGTTTTTACCTTTCAATTATACATCAAGTTGGTTTAAAAACAAAAAAAAAAAAAAAAAACACTTGGATGAGTCTTTGATTGTTTTTGTTTTGACATGATGTGCACTTGCGGAGGAAGTCAAGTAACATTAGTAAAATATACTCAAAGTTACCATAGAAACTATTATTTAAGGTTTGACGGTGATGATTTCTCTCTGGATTGCTCTTCGTTTTAACAGATTCACGAGCAAATAACTCGATCAAAATCATTGTATAACGAATTATTTACATTTTTAAATTCTATCTCATTTTAATAATTTTTATACTGACCTTTTAGGAATGGATCAACCCTAGTATCGGTTACGAACTCAAAATGACATGAATTTTTCAAATCATTTACAATAGGTTAGTTTACACTTCAATAATGTAAATAATTTATTATATACTTCAATAAAAAAAAATTAATTAACTTCGGTGTGGGCCCAACCAAAGTGGTGGACCCTCCAACAATAAGCGTTTGCCCATGGATGCGACGAGCACACGGTATTCTTTACTAAAAGGCGAACGAATAGTTTGCTCTGTGCTCACCGCGCGGCTGCGTAGTATTAAAGATTTATCAAAATCCTGCTTTATATGTTATGAAATGATAAGAGTACTTATTTACAAGTAATGTGGGACTAAACATCCTAGTCACTATATAATTCCCAAACTCACGTAACGACAAATGTTAGGCAAGAAGTATACATGTAAGCAAAGCCATTTTATCTTTCCACAACCTTATATGGTACTCAATTCTGGAGGCTAAAAACCTGCCAAAGGTATCAAATTGCTACAATTAAAGGGTTATTTAATACTATAAATAAGGGGATTCGTGTAGGAAAATATTTATTCATTGTTCATTATTCTTATTTTCAGTTTAATTGAATAACAGAGCATAGAAATGCTCCACCAGCAGCAAATCCAACCGAACAGCACAAAAAGGCCCGGTATACCCATCCCCAATAGGATTATCTAAAGCACAAGACACCACTACCAGCAACACCCTAGAAGCAGCTAGCCCAACTCCTACACCACTTCGAAATAGAAAAACCTCCGCTAAACTTAGAGCAAGCCATCCTAATTTCAAATATCTAAATCACTCCCCATTTGAAGCACCATTCCATCTCTATGTTCACAACAACGAGGTTGACAAACCATAAGGCATGTCTAGTGCCATTTAAAACAGCATTCTCTCCCACCTCTACCACCACAAAATGGGCTCAATGCCTATATTTATTCCTGAAGAAAGTAACTACATGTACAGCCTTACTTTGTATATATAGGCTTCTGGGTACACATGGAATTTTTATTAGAAAATTAAGTTGTCTTGAGGTTCTTTGTCACTTGATCTAAATCTCAGTATCTAATTCATTTCATAATATTGTCTGAAGAAAGGATTAAACTGCATCATGGAAACCAAAAGCACAATCATCGGCCAGAGAATGAGTCTTAAGAGCATATACTAACCTACTTCATGAAACTTCTTCAAGCACAATTGTTTTCACCTTTTGAAAGCAAGACAAGTGCAAATAACATCAAATTACAGGGGTTTAGGAATCACTTGAGATCATGTTGGTGGCAAGCAAGCAAAATATTATCACAAATTAGGACTAACCCAAAAGCATCAATGTTCTAGATTGACCTAAAACCTTTTATTTTTCAGAATGATGATACAAAAAGTTTTAATTAATATATGGCAGGGGCCGCGCGAACGCGTAACCCCTCTACCACAAATTATGACGTAGACTCTCCCACTTGGGGAGGTCTTAAGCAGGTGCCCCTCCCAAGTGCAATGGAGGTCACCAACTTAGGCCATGGGCCTTCTTGATTACCCATTGACCACGTCCAGGTAAGTATGTTTGAACTTTGCTATTCGCTTCTATTTTCTACTACCGCCTCCTCCATCCTCCTTTCACACTTTTCCTATATGGGACGAAAACCAAGAAGTTTAACTTTTTTTTTTTCGACCTTAAGTAATTTGCCAAAGAGATTGCAACTTTGCAAGTTGACCAAAATCAACACTTGCAGCATAACTGCCATGTAAAGGTTTGAACAGGACATCTTAGGGCCTTCTAAGCACTGCAAAGATGCTTTATCAGAAGTAAGAACACCAAATTCCAGCCAATCTACTATGATGCTTTTCCAAAAGATAAGACCCTTTCAACACACAAGGAGCCCAAGCACACCTTTATGTAGAGACACTATGATGCACTAATCTTATTATTTTGTAATAGCTTAAATATTATTTAAAATAACAGGAGAATACTTTTGGAAGAATTGGCAAAGAAGCTAAGATGAATATTAAAATAAATTTACCACTGTGTATAAAATACCAATGGGGTGCATAAACTCATATCATATAAAACCGGGCAATTACACAACCTACTTGCTGACAGATGCTATAGGCTATAGCTTCATCTATTCTAGGCTTCAAAAAAATTTAGATTTGACTATAGAAGGAGCAAGGGGTGCAATCATTTTGGCAGTAATGCTACATGCAAAATGAATTTTACCAAAAGGAAAAGCTGGTGGAGACAATCAAGCACTGTATCAGGATTACATAATTTAATTTTAAGTGACAACCAGTGATGTGGAAAAACAAGGAAAAACAATGGGAAGGAACTCTATATCTATGAAAACCAATAAGTAAGGAGTCGGGAAGTACAAACCTGTAAGAGCCCAAAGGGCAGAGTTATTGATACCCCGGCAATCTGCAACATTTATAGAATGCAGGTAGCGAAATGCAATCCATTCCGCATCAACAAGGCTCTCGCCTCTTAAATCAATCAACCCTATACAATATTGAAAGACTCTGCAGAGGCAATTTCAGATCATTGAAAACCAACCCTGCGAATATAAACAGAGCATACATCAAAGATACTCTACTCAAGAACATAAAATACAACGCTAAAAAACTCTATGGATTCATTTAGAGATCATTGGAAACCAACCTCATGAATTAAAGAGAGCATATCAAAGCTATTTTACTCAAGAAAATAAAATATATATCAGAAGAATGACAATCCAATTCTTCTAAGGAATGTTCTCCACTCTTCCCAATTTCTTTTTTCACTTTTCTTTTATGTCAAACTTTTAGCAAGGTTTCAGACCCAGAAAAAGAGAAAAAAGTGATAAAATAATACATATTCAAATCTCTAAATCTTATGCATCACTTGAATTAAAAAAAAATGAAGATGCAGAAATTTAAATCTCTCCAAAAATCTCGCATCAGAAGACAATAACAATTTTCTAAAAACGCAAAACACCATTTCTCACATCAAATCCCTAATCACAAGTCAAATTACACCAAATCTCACCTAAAAAACAAACTAACATCTCCAAAACACTATCTCTAACTAATTAAAACGACATAAATTAAAGAACCACCAAACACGAACAACAAAAATCAGCTGACAAAAACAGTAACTTAACTCCAAAAATCAACAAACAAATTAAAAAAAAAAAATTCACTGAGAAACTCACTCGAGCAGCGAAGGATACACGAACCGGCGCCGGAGGAGCCGGAGGAGAAGCCGAAGAAGAGCTTCTCCAAGCTGCGTCGGCATCCGCTCCAGCGTCCGGCGCTGCCTCCGCCATATCTCCACGGTTTACTGCTCTGCGTCGCGGATTCGATTCACATACGCTCTCAATATCATCATCTGCTTGTTAACTCTTCATTTTTTGATTTCATGTACGAGCTCGAAGCAGAAGATCTGCAGAGATTTTTTTATTTAGTATTGTTCTGCTTCTTCGACGATCTCTGGCACTACCTAAGTACCGACCTGCTAGAACGGCAGGATCAACTTCATAGCGACGGCGTGACGCGTGACATTCACTGACTAACTAAGTTAATATTTAATCTGCTAGAATGGTTTAATCAACTTCATAGCAGAGGCGTGACGTCAACTGACTAAAATGACAACTTACTAAGTAAGCTAATATTCAACTTAGATTCAGTAAGATATATTTGAGTTCACTACGACATGTTTCAGATTTTACACTAAAATATGGCAACACTCGTCTAGGTCGAAAATTCTAGCCACTAGAAATATCCCCACACCTTTTATTAACGAGGTAAGTAATTAATTATCGAGTTAATATAATTAATATTTAAAAGAGTTCAGAACTAACTTAGGCGAACAGTCTTCTATCACACCTCATTATATTACCTAAAATAATATGCAACAAATTATAAATTCAGAGTACAAATAATTATGAAAATCAACATAGATTATTTATTTATACTCCATTAATTAAAAAGAACACAAGTATAAATATACATTATTTTATATATACGAGCACGCAGCAGAAATATATCAGTAAATACCTACACCCCTAGATCTTCGTCGACGTCCCGCTCTCTATGCGCCTCCTTCGCACGTGGCACCGATAGCTCTTGCTCTGACATGCAACGTGTCACGACCCACTATACGTGACGTCATAACCGCCACGAAAACCTCCGAGTATATCCTCCGTCGGTACACCCAGTGTCCCGTCAGCTGAAAACACATATACGAATTCCTAAAATCAAATACAGTACAATCCTAAAAACATTCATCTAACATGATCGTAAATTAAATGAAATAAAATATTACATTTTCAAGTTACCAAATATAAAATTTCAAAGTTTACAAAATACTACAAACCCAACACATCCCAACTATGTGTTAATTATATATATACTAGGTGTTATCATTTACATAATTATCAAATTACAAAATTAAATGTACAACACCTACATGAAACAAAAAAGGGGCGCTCCGTAGTCAAGCCTTCCCTTTCCTTTTTCTATCAAATCATGAAAGAAGAAGGTGAGGTGTGAGCTACAGCCCGCTCAGTGAATGTCATTTACAAGTGGCATATACGTGCATTTAATAAAAACATGATAAGATGATAAATCATTAAAATATCATGATGACGAAATATATTACATACATGCTAACATAATGCATTAAGTCATACATAAGACGATGCATAACATTTGTAGTCATACTCGTGCAATCCTAACACCTCCTAAGTATAGGGGTTTAAGACTGGTGCGCTACACACAGTACCTGAACACACACAAAATACTCGTATCCTAATAGGATTTTTGGGGTTGTCCAGCATGTAGGATTAGCCTAAACTAACATACTCATACACAAGTCATAAAACCCTCTGCCAGGTACACAACTGGGATCGCCGCTAGACTTACGAGAATTTCCAAAAAGAGGAAATTTCAACTAGGAGCCTCAACCCGAATTGTCATCGCAATGAATTATGCTCAAATGTATTTCATGGAATATTAAAACATGCATAGCATCACACATAAGCATTTTAAACAATTTTATACTACAATGCCACATATAAATAATCCAAAAGTAAAAGAACATTCACTCTTGATTGGCTAAGTCTAGCCAATCCAATTTTAATCCAATCACCAAAACTCTTCAATTGACTAAACGAGTTCAAGATCAATCACAAGAACTGGAAATAACATGGTTCACACAACTGAAAATCAGTTATCAAGTGTGTCAAAACCCCATGTTCAAACTCAATCTAAAGTCAATTAGATTCTAAATTGGTTACTCCCTTGAGCCAATTTCCATATTGCTCAATTTGATCATTTAGACTCAAATAAACCATGTTTGACCTAAATTGAATGTAATAGGGTGATCCCAAGATCCAACCACTAATATACATGACATTCAATTATAATTAGGGTCAATTAGTCTATACATCAATTCAATTTCATCAATTGACTTAGTCTTGGTCAAAATCTCCAATTAGGCCAATATAAAACATAATGTCAAAATGAACTAAGTCATATCAATTTAACATAGGTTCTAACATTTTTAAACCCATGATTCTACTCAATTTGGGTCCAATTAAACAATCCCCAAGTTAATTTCATAAATTGACTTGATTTGGGTGAAAAGTTCCAATTTGGGCAAAATCCTCAAATTACATGCAAAATTGTCAAAGTACATGGAAAATGTCAAATACTTAACCTAGGTCATAATTAGTCAACCCAAGGGTGTCCAATATGAGAACTCACTGAATTCTATCATCAACAACCCTAATCATGCCTCAAAAGAACTATATTGCATAATTTTTTCAGATTTTCAATCAAGAGCATCAAAAGCCCCAAATCTGGAAATTTTCATACATAGGCAATATTGTCAATTTTACACTAAGCCACCATACATAGCCAAGGACTTTACTGAACTTGCACCATGGGATCATCCACCATGGCTACTAGGTCAACATAGTTGACATGCAAAGCTTAAATCTAACCCTAAGTCAATGATCCAAGTGTAGGCCATTTGAACTAAACTCCAAGATTTAACCATTGAAATCTCTAACCAGAGGCATGGATCAGTTCTTGGTGTTCATAGGTCTAACATAGGTGACATGCAAACAACCTGGAAAATTCTAAGGCCATGAACAAGGTATAGGTTCATTTACAAAGAGTTCCACCAAATTCAAAGAGAAAATGGGGAAAATGACACCAATGGCCTCCAATCAACACTAGGGTTCATAAAACCATGCATGCAATGGAACCCTAGGTCTGAAACAATCCTCAACTGAATATTCATGGCATATCTTAGGTCAAAATACAGCTTGGAAGCTTAAACTAGAGAGATCAAAGGAAGAAAATAGAGAAAACATGCAAACCTCATAGAGTTTTTGAGCAAGAACCTCCAAACCTTATTTTCCTCTCCTTTTTTCTTCTCCAGCTCTTCTCCCTTTTTCTCAAATGGAAAATGTGCAAATGAGCTGAAAAAATTGAGTCAATAACTTATATGGAAGGTGTTTGGGGCCACAACTAAAAGTTGTCAAAAACTGTTAAAAATCAGTTTTCTTGTTGCAATACTTTCACTTAGATAGTCAGTTTCATGCAAACTACCCACCAACTTAACATCTTAACCGTTAAAAAGCTGCATGATTCAGTTACCAACAGTCTGGTAAACTTTCAACTCAATCCAACGGTTGGATTGCGAGATCCAACCATTTGATGAAAACTGCGTAAGAAAATTCACAAATCCGTGAAACAGTGTTTGGAGTCTTATAACTCACAGTAGGTAACTCCTATCAAGATCTTCACCGGTCATAATGAGGATCTATCAGAGAAAAATGAGTTGGAAAATTTACAGCTCAATCAGACCACAAATATAGGAGATCAAATCATTGATGTAATTTGTGACAGAAATTTCTTCTTCCATAGGGCGAGCTCCACTGGATCCGTGAAACACTTTTAAATAATTTTCCTAAACTATCTATAACATAATAGCAACTTTTTAATTATATAATAACTCTACTTAGTCACTTGACTCACTTCTACAACACTTTCTAATACACTTAAAAAATAAAAACAAATTTTAGAAACTATCTAGAACTATCACTAAAATAGAAATCTACCAAAATAGAAGCATCTCTAAAAATCATACTTATATAAAAAGCCTAAAAAATGCTAAAATATGTTATGCATCAAAGACCCTTTCGAGACACGAGGAAGGATTTCACACTAATTTGATGATTTCCACAAGGTGCTTGGATCCACGCCATGAAACTCTGTTAAAGCAAATGGGACAAAGGGACATGGTGAGAAAAACCCCCACTGTCACCTATATCTATATTGAATTTCAGCATCTAAGAGTCTTCTCACTGTTTTGTACACATTTTTTTCTTTTTTGGACATTATGAGTTGTGTTTTCTTCTTGATTCTTTTTTTCTTTCTTGGCTTCATAATATCACTCTATGGACATTTCAGTATGCCTATAGTCCATTAGTTCTAGAAGAGAACTGCATATGAAGTTTCTCTATAGGTTCTTGGTGACTTATTGTGGAACTTAAAACTGAAAATTATATAGACTGCTGGTCTTCTTTCAGCTCCTACATCAGTATCTAATTAGTCTTAAAATTGACTAAATAAAGGATTGGACGGCAAGGTGAAAAGAAAAAGGTTAAAAACACTTGGATGGGCCGGAGAGACAAAAAGGTTAAGTTCACAATAAATAAACATTACTCTCAAACATAACAACATGTAATGACCAACAGAAACAAAAAGGTTTTTAGTACACTATGGACGAATTCAAATATGAATAGAAATAACTTGATTGTTTATGAAAATAATGCACAACAAATCCCATAAAAAATCACATATAACTTGATTGTTTATGGCGAGCCTCACGGGTGTCTTGAACTGGTTCACACAAATTTATGTGGACCAATGCAAACAACATCTCTTGGAGTTACTTAAATTTATTGATGATTATAGTTAAAAACATGACTTTATTTTATGAAGGAAAAATTAGAAGTTCATAAATACTTCAAAATCTTCAAATCCATAACTGCAAATGAATACGATAATTCAATCAAGACCTTACGTTCTGATCGTGGTGGAGAGTACGTTGCACTCTCAAATTTCTTAAAGGAGCATATCATTCGATATCAACTCATTGTTCGTTATACTCCTCAGCAAAATGGAGTTGTTGAAAGGAATAACATAGCCATTATTGAGGTAGCAAGAAGTACGTTGAAAGCTAAAGGTATGTCAAACACTTTTTGGGTTGAAGTAGTTGCATGCACGGTGTAGCTTTTAAACCGTGCTTCCACAAAAAGTGTTCGTGGCATGACATCATATGAAGCTTGGAGCGGCCAGAAGCCTAATGTTAGCCAACTTCGAATATTTGGGAGCCTTACCTATTCGCATGTACCTGATGCTACGAGAAGTAAACTTGATGACAAATTAAAAAAGTGTATACTTATAGGCTATAGTGAAAAAATTCTAAAGCTTACAAATTATACAATCTAGTCACCAAGAAGACTATCAAAAGTCGAGATGTTTTATTCAATAAAGAAGAATCTTGGAATTGGGATGAAAACACCAAACAAAAATCAATTGTCATAGATGAAGAAGAACCAAAAAGCCAGATTGACAATCACAGCGGTGTGAACGATCCATCCCCATCCATATCTTTGTCATCATCTTCCTCAAGTGATGATGAATCTCCTCCAAGAAAATTCAGAAGAATTTCTGATATCTATGAATCAACAAGGACATTGTCGGATGATGATTTGGCAAATTTTGCTTTCTTTGTCGATGTTGATCTAATTACTTTTGAAAAAGCTTCACAACATACAAAGTAGAAGGAAGCAATGGATCAAGAAATTGATTCCATTATAAGAAATGAAACTTGGAAGCTAGTTGAGCTTCCAAAAGGAAAGAAAACTATTGAAGTCAAGTGGGTTACAAAACCAAATTAAATTCATAAGGCCAAGTTGAAAAGTACAAAGTATGACTCGTGGCGAAAGGCTACAAGCAAAAACATGAGATTGACTACCAAGAAGTATTTTCTCCAGTTGCACGTCTTGAAACAATCCGGTTGGTCCTTGCTTTGGCAGCACAACATGGTTGAAACATTCATCAAATGAATGTCAAATCAACATTTCTGAATGGAATTCTTGAAGAAGAAGTTTATATTCATCAACCCCCTGGCTATGTCAAAAAAGGTGAAGAAATGAAAGTGTGTCAACTAAAGAAAGCACTCTATGGGCTGAAACAAGGTCCTCGTGTGTGGTATAACAAAATTGACCACTATTTCCTAAAGAATGGATTCAAGAAATGTCCATATGAACATACTATTTACATCAAGGAAAGTAATAATAGTGATATTCTTATTGTTTGCTTATACGTTTATGATTTAATCTTTACCAGCAATAGTGGATATATGTGTGATGATTTCAAGAACTCAGTGATGAATGTGTTTGAGATGATGGACATGGGTCTTCTCCATTTCTTTCTTGAAATTAAGGTGCGACAAAGTCAAGAAGGCACCTTCAAATCTCAAAAGAAGTATGCAAATGACTTATTGAAGCGATTTAAAATGGAAGGTGCAAAACCCATAGATACTCCTATAGAATTTGGCCTAAAGTTAAAAAAGGATAATGAAGATGATTATTTTGTTGATGCAACACTCTATCGACAACTCTTAGGAAGTCTCATGTATTTAACTGCAACAAGATCGTATCTCACTTTTGCAGTTAGCATGATCAGCAAATTTATGGAAGCACCAAAGAAAAGTCATTGGGAAGCTGGTAAAAGAATTTTGAGATATGTTTATGGCACGTTGGATCATGGCATGCACTACAAGAAGGTTGATCAACCATGTTTGGTTGGTTACAGTAATAGTGATTAGGGTGGAAGTTATGATGATTGCAATAGCACTTCTGGTTATATTTTCAACATTGGCTCTGGTGCAATATCATGGGACTCAAAAAAGCAACCAAGTTTTGCTCTTTCCACCACCGAAGCAGAATATTTGTCTTGGCTACGACAGGTTGTCGAGCACTTTTGTGATAACTAATTCGTCATTGTTATTATCAAAAATCCAATATTTCATGGCAGGAGCAAGCATATTAGAATAAAATATCATTTTATCAAAGATTTAGTCAAAAATGGAAATGTTATCATCAAGTATTGTAAAACCTATGACCAAGTGGTCGACATTTTAACAAAGGCATTAAAGACCGAGAGTTTTTTAAAACTCAAGCAAGCACTTAGGGTCGTTCAAAGTTTAACTTAAAAGGGAATGTTAAAGACTAAGTTAGATTTCAAATGTGTTGACATGAATCATGTTTAAGGGGGAATGATAGATATTAAGCATGATTCATTTAGAGCCATGTCACCAAGTTGTGAATAATGAACAAATGTGAACATAGTAAAAAAAAATGTAATAATTGCATACATGCAAACTCATTAGTGGTTTTTTGGTGTACAAGTTTATTGTTGCCAAGTTAATTATTATATACGTTGTGTCGTCATCAAGAATTAAATATTGTTATTTTAGCTCTAGGAGATTATAAATACTCGTATATGTTTCATATCATGTATCAAAGAAAAGAACACAACTTCAAGTACAAAGTTTTTTAAGTTTTCCTGTTCCCTCTTCAACTTTACGTTTTTCTCCTCCTTTAATATTTTTTATGTAACCTGTCACGACGCCCCTGACATAGGCTGACGTCATGACCAGCACAGTATATTATACACTGTACATACCCGTATACAATAGATAGTATACTGTCAGCCTTCACATAGTCTCATAATCATTCCTAAAATTTTTAAAAATTTCGGCAACATTTTTCCATAAAATGGACATTTCACAAAACCCGATATACCACAAATCAAATCATCTATATATATATATATACAATTATTCCATCCATGTATACCATAATCCAAAATATCATCATTGTCATTCGTTAATCAAACATTTCATTGTCCAAGTATATATATCATCGTCAAATACATTGACAATCCAAAATAACTATTGATATTTTATTCTCCCAAAATAACCCCTCTAGATGGTAATACATATATAAGATGTGTGATAATTACATATATATCAAAATATATAAAACATGTAACTACATCTTCCAAAGCATACGTACATCAATAATGTCAGTCCTAATCACGTCTTGATCACTCTCAAATTTTTCCTTTTCCTTTTGCTTTTGTACCTGAAATAGTGAGGGAAATGGGGTGAGCAAACAACAGCTCAGTGAATATAGTTCTTGACATGACAATCGCATGCATTTTAGGAAATATGACATATCAAATCGTTCAAATTAAAATATTTCAAAAGCACATATGCAACATTCTTCAAAATAATATACATGCACACAATATATAGTTTATGCTCATATATAAAAAAATTTCCATCTCCCTCCTTCAAGGCAAGAGAGCGGGTCTAACCCTTGTATGGCCGTTACAAGGTCACTGCCTCTCATTACCCAATTCACAGTCATTTCAAGGATCGAAACCCTTGTTAAGACAGGCCTACTGACAATGAGACTTTGCAAAACCTCATCCGGGTCTAATTCCAAACGAAATGACATCATTATAAGCTCCAATTGCTAAAATCAGTTTGCATGATTACTAAAAACTCAATGCATTACATATAAATATATAACATGCATACAATCAAACATTTTATATGTGTACAATGTCATACAAGAACCAAATCAAGAAAACTATACTCACAGTGGTTACACGAGGTTTCTAAGCCAATATACCCTCTAAAATCTAGCAACAATAATGTGCATCATAGTTGCTTCCTCAAGAACATTTATCTCTCAATTCAAACACTGCACTTAAGTAATTCAAACCAAAGATCATCATGAGAATCACAATTTAAACTCACCAAAACACCATTACTAACATTCAAATTTCCTAGCTGGTTCAGCAGCTAAGATGAAGTTATTTCACCATGAAAATGTCACATTTAAACTAGATTTCAACACCAACGTACTCAAATAAGCATATGAAAACATGTCAATTTTATTAAAAATTTAGGACATTCCTAAAATTATTTTGTTCACATCGACACGTGTCAAATCAGTCATTCTATCATTCTACTACCTTCAACAGGAATTTTATTGAGGTTTGACACGTTCGCGGATGCATCCAAAGTCAATTTTACTCACAAAAATCATATCTTTAGCTATTAAAATATCAAAGCATATCCAAAAATCAGGTTCTTAACATCGAAACGTCCGGAATTCAATTCTCTACGATTCTATGATCTCAAACCGAAGTTTCATTGGATTTTAATTCCATTTTATTCACTAGATATGATTATAGTACTATTCACATCACTATTTACTATTTATTAGAAACATGAGAATTTTTCCTAAAATTGTCAAACGGTCTCTAAAAATCATGAAATTAGCATCGATGGACTCGCAACAGTTCATTCTACCATTCTATAGCCTTAAACTGGAGTTTCATCGGGTTTTAAATGATTTAAATGGTCTCCAATCTAAACTCTAAATTCCAACAAACTTCTAACGGCTATAAAAATTCCAAATGAACACAAAAATGAAATCGAATCACATATTCGGGGCTCCTACAGTCTAAGGAGTGTTTTTCCACCTTCCGAACATATTTTCATTCAAGTTGGGTAAAAACCCCAATTTTAAAAACACTGTAAAGCAGCTCCCATAGCTAAAATTACTCCGCTAGAATCGTTATCGTTACATCTAGCTTAGATATTAATTCTACGAAGAAATAGAGTGAAAATCACTTACTGCAGGTCCCGATTTCGCGCGAATCCCACCTTTCTCTCTTCCGTTCTTCTTCTCCTTCTCTCGTTCTTCTTTTTCTCTTTATCTCTGCAACTTTTTTCCTTCTTCTTTTGTTTTTTTTTTTATTTTTTTAACTTTGGCAAAAATTATCTTATGCTCCTAGGCTCCTCTTAATAACCAACTCCTCCATCAAATTTCATTGAATTCAACACATCTCATTTATATAATTCATTTAATAATTCAATTTCAATCTACACCATTTTCTTAATTTAATTTATAACTCAATTCACTTATTTCATATGTATTCATATACATACATGCATTAAATCATACTATTCATTAAGTCATTAAATCATATTTCAATCCACATATTTAATTAACCAACCCCATAAATTAATCAATTTAATTCAACTTCTTTTTTTTTTTAAACTTATAAGCACACATATAAGATGATCCCATATGTGTCATCTTTATTTAATAATTTTGTTTATTTACTAATCATACACGCGTATATTTAGCTCATACGTATAAAATATGTGTATTATACATCTCGATATACGCGTAATTCAACGTACGTATTTAATTACAACTACGGGGTGTTACATAACTCCCCGTACATTTGAGTCAAATAAAATCGTTGACTTGTACGTATTGTCAGTCGTATTTATACGCATATACGTATGAATTTGTCTTATAGTAGTGTACTTGTGTGTATTGGACTTAAAATAACATAATTGTGTGAATCAAAAGTCATTGGTACCTTAGGACCATAATTGAAATAAGTGCAATGACACTTCGAATAAATTTTTCAAGTTGAAACATCGAGGAGACTGCGCTCCTATGGTGAAAACCCGAGAACAGTATTTCTGGAAAATATTAGAGAAAAGCACTCTGAGACAAAAAGTGCACTCCTGTCAAGGGAGAAGCGCGCTCCTCACTAGTTTGGGTGAAAATTTTATTTTTTGGGCAATGAGAAGCGCGCTCCTTACCTTGAGAAGTGTGCCCATCGCTGTCTGACATAGTTTTTAAAAATGGACGGTGAGGCGGCGTGCATGTTTTTAAGTGGAATTGCTCGATCATTCCAACAAAAATTGAGTTGTTGGAAATCAAGGAAGAGCAGAAAAACGAAAAGTAAGGAAAGGAAAAGGATTTAGAGGATCAAATCAAAGGTAAGAACTTATTCTTTTGTGTTAAAAATTCTAGTTTTGAATTCCCCCTGTTGAGTTGTTCAACATATCTAATTTTGGTTGGATTTCCATGGTTAGAATTGGTGTTTGAGAAAGAGGGTTTGGTGCTTAAACATTGAATAATTAATGAGTTATGGATTGGTAAGTGTTTAATTAATGTTTTGTATGTAATTTGGGTTTGAAATGGGGTTTAATTGAGGTATTTTAAAGGTAGAAAGTCTCACCCTAGCTGTTAAAGCAGCAAAGGGTTTGAAGCTCTATTAATTGAGGTTTTAAATAGGCTAAATGAGATTTGCTAAACGATTTTAGTTAAGAGTAATTAGAATTGTATAATTAAGAATTGTTTGAATGGAAAATTTGCAGAGATTGGAATCTGAAATTTGGGTGGTTGGTGATTTGTGTAATGGTTGCAAGTGAACACTTATGCTAGAATTGTGCAAGTGATTTGATGATAATGTGAAGGTCAAAGTGAGCAATTGTGCTGAAATCATAGAGTGTACATTGACTTAGGAATATTGTACCAATCACTGTGAGTATTTTCCTTGACTTGGTCCTTTATATGATATTGTATATATGTGCAAATGACCTGAATGTAAGCATGTTATGTATTGAATTGATTATTGTATTTTATTGTAATTCATGAAATGTTTTAGCATTGGAACATGTTAGGCTTGCAAAGGTGAGTCAAACATAGGTTCATTTGTTGGAATTAGTCTCGGGTGAGTGTTATAGGTAACCTCATTGTGCAGGGGACTGTCCTAACTATAATTATAAATCCTTGAAATGATTTGTATTGAGTAATGAGAGGTCATGATACCTTGTAGAGATCATATAAAAGGTTAGACCCGTTCTATTACTTAAAAAGTGGGAGATTGGGATTTCATTGATAACTTTGCATGTTTTGTTGAAAATACTGCATGAAATCTTCGGTGTATATTATGAGCATGTATGTGTTATTTTAACATTGCATAAGTGTTTTGATAAGCGTTTTAAGGCTTTAAACACATATTTACATAAATGCATACAAATGTCATGACAGGAAATATTTATTGAGCTTGTTGTAGCTTACCCAATTTGTAACACCCCGTGCTTTTAATCAATATATTTGGTTATTATACGTACACTGAAGAGTATAATACACGTATAAGTACCTTTAAAGTCATGTGTATATGTGACAAATGAACTTGAAAATGTCAAAAGTGAGTTCGGAATGTGATTTTAAATAGAAATTGATTTACAATATGTGTATGTCTCATGTGGATAGAGTGTATAGAAGAAGAGGAGGAATGAAGTAAGAAAAAATAAAATAAAAATACAATACTGTTCATTTGTGGGTACTAACAGTACCGTGAACAGTACTCATATGGAAAGAAGACAAAAAAAAACAAAAGAAAATAGAAGAAAAGAAGTCGCTGGAACGAAAAGGAAAGAAAGAAGCAGAGAGAAAGAGAACCGAGAAGAAAGAAAGAGAAAAAAAAGGGAGAACGGGCGATTCGCGCGAAATCGGGACTCGTGGTAAGTGATTTTCACTCTATTTCTTCGTGAAATTATGTATATGGGTATGTACAGTGTATAATACACTGTGCCGGTCATGACGTCAACCTACGTCAGGGGCGTCGTGATATAATTTCCTTCAATATTACAGGTAAAGACTCCAAAGGAAAAGGAAAGACAAGAAAATGATAGTGACTCTTCTGGACTTCTTCGTTTGTTATATATGTATGGAGGAAATGGTTTAGACTTGTTTACTTTTGATATGTATAATTATCATGTTATATATATATTATCACTTAGATGAGTGGGGTGATAATATAAATTGTAGTTAACATCTTGGGAGATGAAACAATGTTATAACAATGAGTTGAATGATGTAAATAGTTTGGATAATGAGTTAGATGATGTTATATGTATGAGATGGCAATGGTGTTATTATTGTGGATAAAATGATTAAGTTATATATATATATATATATGATTTGAATTTGTGGTTTATCAGAAAAATTTGTGACACGTCCATTTTACAGGGACATGTTGTCGAAATTTTAAAATTTCAAATTTATTGTGAGAAAATTTTCAAATTTTTAATTTATGTCAGCATAAGTTCATTTATGATCTTGTGCATCATGCCTGTGGCGGTGGGCATACTAAAAAATGACCAATAGAATTGCAGGTACAGCTATGTTTGTTGCAAACATTAATCTTTGTAACTTACAGTCTTACTTACTAATTGGCTCTTATGGCTATTTATGCTTCAAGTGTGTGGTTAATGCTGGAAATTATGCAGGAGCAAACATTCCCTCTATACTGAACTGAGTTTATTAGGCTTGCCTGAGAGAGATTCAACTCTATGACTAAATCTTTGATTGCACAACTTGCTGTTTATTTATCCTCCAAGATGATATCAACCATGGTTTGATGCTTTATTAGGAAAAAAAAGAAAGAAAGAAAGGAGAGGGTCATAATCATGATTGCAATTTAATCTACTTTAAAACATTTCTTTTTTTACGGATTGATTGATTCCACAAATTAATAAATGAAATGGCTCCATAAGGTACAAATTTTGGTTTATTTTACTAATGCTTTCATTTAGACAATAGTTAATTACTAATAATGCTGGTGCTAAAAAGGCAGTCATTTAATAACAATAAGAAACATTAATTTTAGAGTTCAACTTTAAAAGCAAGTTAAAAGAAAAATGTCATAAAGCCATCTCTATGAGATCTAATGTGGCTTGATGGTTATGTAAAAATAATAATAATAATAATAATAAATTAAAAGTAAACCCACAAATTAAAAGAGAATAACAAGTATTGTATTATATAATATATATTATTAAATGCCTATTAGATATTATGAGACAAAATATCAACATCTTGGGGACATATTGTTATATACAAATTTGCAATCCTGGTCTCCAGCTGCATTAGTCTTTTCTTAACCTTTAATATATAGAAGTTTAGTTTAAGTATCCAAATAACTTGCCTCATCTTTCTTATTCAATATTAACAAATCTCAAAAGTGACATTTTTAAGCATTTAATTTAATTGTCCACAACAACAATAATAACAAATTTTCCATGACAACTACAATAGAGACTGTCAATATCAAAATCCAAATGCATCATAAGTCTAAAATCTTCATAATTGTGAATAAAACTTTTTCTCAAAAAAATTAAGAAATAAAAGCAATTAGTTTAATTGTCCTTTATGATCTAATATTTGAATTTATCATTTTAATTTACAAAAGATATAAAATATCTTTTCTTTTCTTTTTTTCCCACCAAACAAGCTTTACATGATGCAATACATTCATTGATGCATATGGACCCTTGTTTTGAAGGGTTGGATAAGGGTCCTAACCCTTATAGAAGGAATGGGACTCATGTCTTCATGGGTGGGGATAAGGTCCCTTGCACCATTCATTCTCTATCACTTTCACTAGGGAGACAAGCAAATATCATCCAAAGAGTCTTTATGGTCATGTTCCTTTTTAGTTGGTTCCCCTTGCATGTCTAATGGTGTCTTAATTACTTGAAAATTGAAATGCTTACTCAAGCATGAGCCCAAAGAATTCAAAATAAATTTAATTTTTAATATTGTTAAATCATTGATTTGTCTTAATTCTTTAATAAATTTGACAAGATATTTAATTAATAATAGGGCACCATTTATTTTTTCTTTATATTCTCAAAATGTTATGCTATCATTCCATCACAAAGGGAGACACAAATTAATCATGACATAATGAATTTATGACTACAAGATTTAATTTGATACTAATTGTTCACCCACATTTACTACACCACATATTTTAACTTGAGAAACACATTTTTTACATTATTTTGAGAGTTGTTGGATCACCTTGAATCATGTAATTAACGAGTGATTCGAGGCGATCCAACCACTCTCCAGGGCAATATAAAAAATGTGTCAAAAAAGTAATGTCACAAAAGCATTTCTCTTTTAAATACAATCTGATGACATTGTACAATGTAAATTGTACATTGTACAATGTACAATGGGCTAGAAAGAATGATTCTAGTTCTTTTTTTTTGGGTTGTGGTTTGTATTTCAGTTTGGAAAGTTAGACAATTCTACGTGCTTTGGATCTCAACATGAAAGTTATCTTGAGCTGGTAATGATTTTGGAGGTAATGGAAATATGTGCAGTTTGTGTTGTTTTGGTACTTCAAGACTCCCTATATGTTGTAAATGATTTTATTAAAGCTACAAAGCTACTCTGCAGGGTCTGCTTCATGAATTTGAATCATCCACTACACTTTAGGACTAAACCTTCTGTTATATTATAATATATAAGTCAGATAATGGTAAGAGTACTTATTTGTGAAACAACAAAGGAACTTAGACCAATTTGCATGAGCTACGCTAGCAATTTGGTACCATAGTCATTATATAATTTCCTACCACACAAAATGACAAAAGCTAGGCAACTAATATTTATGTAATTTTCTATCCACAACTTTATATGGTACTCAATTGAGGCTAAAAACCTGACAAAGGTATCGAATTGCTACCTTTAGTCAGCATATGAAAGGATTTCAGTTGCAAGGGCTACGGATCTCCAAAGAGGAAGAATGAGCTTAGGTGGAATAGTATATGAGGAGAAAAAGTGGTGTTGGATTGCATATGAAGATTTCATATGCTTAGGGTTTTATAAATGTCTTTGGTGTATATTAGCAATAGCTTAAAAGAAAGCAAATTAAAAATATATGGAAAAGATCTAAGTTGCATATATGGGGTTGTTTAAGAAAACATGTCAATCTTTAAATTAAAGTCATGATTAGCGTGAAGAAAGGAATGACAGATTAATAAAAGAATTCATGCAAGTTATATATATGTATATATATGTTGTATATATTTTAAGTTGTTGTTTGTGAATATCACGAATTGAATTGTATATGAAATTGAAGGAATTATATATAATAAGAATAATATTCATCCCATAATGTTGGTGAAGCTTTAATAAAAGAACGTATCTTTTATATGATAACAATAATCATCCTGTTATGGCAAGGATAATCATGTCATAATGTGGGTGAAGCTTCAATAAAAGAATGTATCTTAAAATACTATAATAATTGTCCATGTAATTGTAATAGTATCCAAATCACGAAGGAAATTGAAAGTAATATAAAGAAAGAAGTGGAAATATAAGGAGAGATTTAATTGGGATTGGTATGCCACATTAGGTATTTAGGCATTATGAGAGAGGTGTGAATGTTAGCAAAAGAGAAAGGAAATAAAAGAAATATTAACAAAAAATAGTGAAAAGAAAGAGAGATTAACAGAAAATAACGAAAGGAAAGAATGGTGACGGGCTCATGCACGCAACCCATTCATATGTCAGGCATGCGTGCACGTGTATGTATATCCTCTCTCCCACTAACTTCGAAATTTGTGACTAACTTCTTAGAGGATTTTGACGTCCTAAACTCATTCATGAAGTTCGAAAAGTACGAGTCCATCTCAATTAAATATGTAGAATTACAAAAATACCCCTAAGTTTAAAATTACATAAATACTCTTAAAATTTTTGGGGTATTACAATTAGATTAAATAATAAGGGATAATTTTAACTCACGAGTCAATAACATTAACTGAAATTGATAGCAGGGCCCACAATTTTACATTTCCTACCATAAAATAAGTGGGACTAAATCGACAACTTTTTTTCATTTTCGACCTTAAGTCATTTGCCAAAGAGATGGCCACTTTGCAAGTTGACCAAAACCAATGCTTGCAAAGTAACTGCCATGCTATGCAAAGATGCTTTATCAGAGACTCGTTGAATAGAATATTGAAAGAGAGTAATTGACGTAGATTGATTGAATTTCGTAATTGGAGCTCCTTATATAAATAACTACTTTAAAATAACTTAAACACTTTTAAATAATTTTCCTAAACTATCTATAACATAACAACTACTTTTTAATTATATAATAACTCTACTTAGTCACTTGACTCACTTCTACAATACTTTCTAATACACTTAAAAAATAAAAATAAAAATTAAAAACTATTTAGAACTATCACTAAAATAAAAATCTACCTTCTCAAAAAATGATACTTACATAAAAGTATAAAAAAAATGCTAAAATACGAGACACGAGGAAGGGTTGGATCCACACCATGAAACTCTGTTAAAGCAAAAGAGCAAAGGGATATGGTTAGAAAAAACAGCCACTGTCACATATATCTCCATTGAATTTCAGCATCTGAGAGTCTTCTCACTGTTTTGTACTCATTTGTTTAAGCAACAAAATGATAAAGATGGTACCGAACAAATATTTAAATTGAACAAAATACTTTCGACAATCTCTCACTAGTACTTTAGTAATTATTCAATTACTTTCTTATTAAAAGATTGTTACTTTACTTTCGTGTAGACCCAACCAAAGAGGTGGACCCTCCAAAAACGGGCGCATGCCTCTAAATGCAGCTAGCACCCGGAATTCTTTAGTAAAAAGCAAAAGAATAATTCGTTACGAGCTTCTTGCGCGGCTGCATGCTTTTTCATCTTCTTCAAAATCCATTTTTATATCTTATGGAATGAGAGTGTACTTATTTCGAAACAATGTGGGACTAAAAAAAAAGGAACTTAGACCAATTTGGGAGAAATTTGGTACCCTAGTCACTATATAATTTCTAAACTCACATAATGAAAGAAGCAAGGAAGTAGTATATAAGAAAGCAAAACCTTTTTATGATTTTATCTTTCCACAACCTTATATGGTACTCCGTTGTGGAGGCTAAAGAGCTGCCAAAGGTATCAAATAGCTACCTTTAGTTGCACAATTTTTCTTTAGTTTAATATCTACGTGGACGAGGATATACAAGGGTTTTCATACACAAATGCAATGAAATGACTTTCCCCCAAACCTAGTAAATTTAAACACAAATGCAAGATCTGAAAATATGTAAAATTGCACTTTCTTTTAGGTTCTGCAAGTGTGTTCTTTGCTCGGCCACTTTCACCACCATCTTCACAAACACCCTAATTTCAAATCACTCCCATTTGAAGCACCATTCCATCTCTATGTTCACAAGAATGAGGATGTCCAACCATAAGGCATGTCTAGTGCCATTTTAAACACCATTTTCTCCCACCTCTACCACAACAAAATGGGCTTAATGCCTTTATTTGTTCCTGAAGAAAGTAACTGCATATACAACAGCCATACTTTGTATATATAGGCTTCTAGGTACACATGGAATTATATTAGAAAATTAATAGTCTTATCCATTTGATAATAGTCTGAATAAAGGATTAAACAGTGTCATGGATTGGAAACCAAAAGCACATTGATGGGCCAGAGAATGATTCGAAGAGCATAACTAACCTGCTTTATGAAATTTCACCTTTTGTAAACAATGATAGAGCAAATGACATTAAATTACATTGTTCAGGAATCTGATTTCTCTAGTAAACAATCACTTGAGATCATGTTATAACTAAACTAAAATCTTCTATTTTTCAGAATGATGATACAAAAACTTTTAATTGATGTATGGCAGGGGCCGCGCGAACGCAGACCCCCTCTACCACAAATTATGACGTAGACTCTCCTACTTGAGGAGATCTTAAGCAGATGCCCCTCCCAAGTGCAATGGAGACCACCAACTTAGGCCATGGGCCTTCTTGATCACCCATTAACCTCGTCCAGGTAAGTATGTTTGAACTTTGCTATTCACTTCTCTTTTCTACTACCCCCTCCTCCATCCTCCTTTCACACTTTTCCTATGTGGGACTGAAACCAACAAGTAACTTTTTTTCTTTTTTCGACCTTAAGTAATTTGCCAAAGAGATTGCAACTTTGCAAGTTGACCAAAATCAACACTTGCAGCACAACTGCCATGTAAAGGTTTGAACAGGATATCTTAGGGCCTTCTAAGCACTGCAAAAATGCTTTATCAGAAGTAAGAACACCAAATTCCAGCGAATCTACTATGATGTTTTTCCAAAAGATAAGGCCCTTTCAACACACAAGGAGGCCAAGCACCCCTTTATGTAGAGATTAGGGTGGGAAGAGTTTGGGCATTATTGAAACTTTGGCAAGCAAAAGAGGCAAAGGGACACACAGAGAGCAAAACCCCCTATTGTCAGCTATTTCTATATTGAACTTGAGCATCTGAGAGTCTTCTTGCTGTTTTTTGTACACTTTTTTGTTGGGACATTATGAGTTGAGTTTGCTTGTTTTGAGATTTCATTATTCAGTCTCTGCTCCATAATATCACCATAACATGCAGATTTCATCATGCCAATTATGAAGTCTCTGTATAGGTTCTTGGTGATTTATTGTGAACTTAAAAATTGAAAATATTATATACTGCAGTGGGTTTTTGTTGGTGGTTTTTTGTCAAATCCTATTGACATATAATGTAGGCCTTTAGATATAGTAGACTACTAGTTAGGAAGAGTGACCTATTAACATTACATGGTAACAATAGAAGTAAAGGTAGACCTAAAACAACAATGACAGAGATAATTTAAAAAAACTAATTTCTTGTAATTTAAATATTGACTTCGCCCTCGATAGAGCAAAGTGGATGAAGCGAATTCATGTAACCGATCCCATGTAGTTGAGAAAAGACGTAGTTGAGTTGAGGTGAGTTGAATTGTTTTTTTGCCAGTTTCTATATCATAATCTAATTAATCTTGTAATTAACTGAATAAAATTGTAGGGTATAACAAAAAGCAAAAGGGTAAAAGCGCTTTGATGGCCCAGACAGAATATTACTAAGAGTATAAAATAGAACTTAAGTACACCATCAACAAACATTATTCTCCCGCATGGATGTGTACAAATATGGATAGAAATAACTAGATTGTTATGAAAATAATGCATAACAAATCCCTACACATACAAAAATTCAAGATGGATCCACCACATCTTGTTAGTAAGACAAACATTTGGAACAAAGGGAGGAAGAACTTAAGTTAAAATTACTCCAATAATGTCTCAGATGCAAGGACGTTGTTACAGCCCAGAGAAATGTGTGACAAAGAAGAGACCTGCAACTCCATCAGCTCCTGTCTGGTATACTTGAGCCTTTCATCTATAAACACAATGAGAAAAAAATATCAAACGGGTTCAGGAATCTGATTTCTGAAGGAAGTAATCACTTGGGAATATTTCTTACCTACAAAACTCTCCCTTTGCAAGCTATAAGGGGATAAAGACATTTTACCCCTCTTTAGTCTCAGTTGCAGAGTCCTTGAAGTTCCAGTTGCTGGAGACGAATGTCCAGAACCCTTGTGGTCTTTGGCAAGTCTCTGAGAATGTTCATGCTTCACTTCAATTTGAGGATGACTTTCACAAAATGATAAGATGGTATTAGCTGTTAAAAGCCAGCAATCCCTCAGATCCAGTATCCCCAACAATGGCGGTGGCTTGAACGAATAGAGTCCAATATCAGTCAGTACAGCACCACGAATTCCAAGAAACTTTAGCTTTTGGAGGGACGATGAGGCGAGCAAGGAGATATCAGTGAGAAAATCACTTTTGAGAGACAAACTCTTTAGCTGCAACAAACAAGACAGAGGCTGCAAGGCCTCATCCCTGACTTGAGTTTCTTCCAAATTTAACCTTTCCAAATGATTAAGATTTTGTAATGTTGCTAGTGAGAAAACCTTATCAGGCTTCTGCCCCCCAACCAAAACATGAAAACCTGATATTACAGGAAAAAACACCAAATCACCAAAAGCGGAACTAAGTTGGTCATAAGGGTGCAATATTTCATGGAATCACATATTTTCCATGCAACATGGTTGATAATTATTGACTCTTAACTGACCAGTAGCTAACATTAAACATCAAACCATTATCAATCTATACACCAAAACAAGCGCCTTCTATAGTACTAGTATATTAGCATTAATTCAAATAAGGGTGATTTTGCAAAATGATGGGAACGATTTAACTACACAAAAGACGATGCCATTAATGGTCCAAGCATCACCATCAACAAGTTACAATTTTATACACACCATAATAGAGACTACATGACAATAATATGCTCCATAAATTTTGATCAATCCAAAGAGAAGCCATACCTTTGACACTTGTGTGGCTTAAGTCAATAACCCTCAAAGAATCCATCGTGCTGATGTATGGAAGAGCACTATCATCAACCGCCGTATGTGATAATAGTAAGGTTTCAATATTTGGAACATTCCCAACTAAAAGTCCTACACCAGCAGAAGTGATTCTAGTATTGCTGATATTCAGAAATCTCAAAGTTCCTCCAAGAAGTACAATGGGACCAATACTGTCATCTACAATTCTATTAAAGCTGAGATCAAGATGTTTCAGAGCAGTTAAGTCAACAAAGAAATCCAAATCTTGAAGAGACGAATTGGATACATCCAAGAAGGAAAGATGTCTTCGTTCAATATGAAAAAATGCCTCATGAATATCTGTAAATGTAGCCCCAGAGATAAGAAGCTTCAGTAGATGAGGTGGTGCTTCCTCTCCACTATCTTTTTCTTCAAAAATAGAATGTACAGTACAGTTACTCATGTTCAAGCATGTGAGAAAAGGCAGATACGGCACCTTTGTAACATTAGTCCAAGCAACATTTAAGAAACTCAACTTTGGAAACATTTTAAGAACAGCAGCTCCATTATCAGATATTTTACTTCCCCATAGATCCAAATATTCCAGCTTTGTTAAAACCTACCAGGCAAGAAGCAAAAGACACACTGTTAAATAAATAATACAAGTATACAACTGCAAAAATAAAGCATCTTACTGAAAAGAGATAAAAAGGTACATTTCATACACAAGGAATGAAGTGTCCTAGAATACAAAATACACATGGCATGTTCTGGCCAGGTATTGGAGATCATCATAAACAAATTATTCATATATATGCAGCACAAGTTGTGTCAGGACGAACAGTACCTCCCAAGGAGACTTCCTAGTCAATAATTAATCTGAACCATGTATAAACTATAAAAACAATCATTTACTCTCTTCAAGTGGATAACAACAGCAACAAAAAGGAACAAGAAATTTAGCAGAGTGTGGTGACCAAACAAATATTGCACTAATCACATAGATTCCAGATGGTTTTAGTACTACAAGTTTAAGTTAGCAATTACAACTAAAAGTTTTCCCAATCAGAGACCAAGAATCCACACACTCTCTATCCACTGACACAAAACTTCACGACCCAGCATTGTTGATATGAACCTTGTAAGTTGTGTAATAAGACAAAAAAGGTAAACAGTGTAGTTTTTGGAGTTGGCCATAGGTTAGGGTTTATATATGAGAAATTAATGGGAAGAAGTAATAATAGGAGATCGAGATAATAACATGAATTGATTTGACCCTGCCTTCCATTTAGGCAGCATTCCAATATCCATACATTGTTAATGAGTATCATGCAATTAAAACAATTAATATACCAAATTTATGACTATGATCAGGCAAACAAAACCAAGATAGAAAGCAGAATACCTGCAGGGAACCTAATGCCAAATCAGTAACAGGCAGGCCTCCCAAGTCCAATACAGAGAGCTTTCTAAGTGAAGAGAGTTGGATAATCCCATTTTCAGTCAGACCAGTTTCAGAAATACATAACTTCTCCAATTTTGGAATTGAGAGAAGATGCAAAATGCCAGCATCAGTCACCTTTGAACACCTAGAGATATCTACCTCCTTTAAGCTATCCATCCCTGAGACCATTAAGATATAAAAGTTTCTTTATACATTGGAACTTGTCCTCAAGTTAAAACCCAATATGATTTGAAATTGGCATTCAAAAACCTGATTTGAGAGAATGAGAAAAATGATGGTCCATTGGATTCTGGAGAAATAAATAAAATACCCTATTGCATTGCATGAGGAAGGGTAGTTTAATATGGGGCGTTTGTTGTGGGAGTTGAATGTGTCAGTAACAAAACTTAGAATGAAACGAAAATGAAAATAAGAAGCATGATTTGAAATAGGAAATGGTGGTGGCTTGAGAAGAGAAAAATAAGGTTTGCTTAAATTTACAGCACTACTCTTATTATTTTGTAATAGCTTAAATATTATTTAAAATAACAGGAGAATACTTTAGGAAGAATTGGCAAAGAAGCTAAGATGAATATTAAAATAAATTTACCACTGTGTATAAAATACCAATGGGGTGCATAACCTCATATCATATAAAACCGGACAATTACACAACCTACTTGCTGACAGATGCAATAGGCTATAGCTTCATCTATTCTAGGCTTCAAAAAAATTTAGATTTGGCTATAGAAGGAGCAAGGGGTGTAATCATTTTGGCAGTAATGCTACATGCAAAATGAATTTTACCAAAAAGAAAAGCTGGTGAGACAATCAAGCACTGTATCAGGATTACATAATTTAATTTTAAGTGACAACTAGTGATGTGGAAAACCAGGAAAAACAATGGAAGGAGCTCTACATCTATGAAAACCAATAAGTAAGGAGTTGGGAAGTACAAACCTGTAAGAGCCCAAAGAGCAGAGTTATTGATACCCCGGCAATCTGCAACATTTATAGAATGCAGGTAGCGAAATGCACCCAAGTATGCCATCCATTCCGCATCGACAAGGCTCTTGCCACTTAAATCAATCAACCCTATACAATATTGAAAAACTCTACAGAGGCAATTTCAGATCATTGAAAACCAACCCCGCGAATATAAACAGAGCATACATCAAAGATACTCTACTCAAGAACAGAAAATACAATGCAGAAAAACTCTATGGATTCATTTAGAGATCATTGGAAACCAACCTCATGAATTAAAGAGAGCATATCAAAGCTATTTTATTCAAGAAAAGAAAATATACAGAAGCATGGCAATCCAATTCTTCTAAGGAATGTTCTCCACTCTTCCCAATTTCTTTTTTCACTTTTCTTTTATGTCAAACTTTTAGCAAGGTTTCAGACCCAGAAAAAGAGAAAAAAGTGATAACATAATACGAGAATAAAAGTGATGCAAACTACATCATCTTTCAAGAATTTCATATTCAAATCTCTAAATCTTATGCATCACACTTGAATTCAAAAAAAAAAAAAAATCAGCACCACATGAAGTTCATGCAGTGATTGCTCATGTTAAGTATTGTTTTAGGCAGGAATTTTCTTCTGGTTAAACAAAACACTAAGTTGGACTCTAAGATCTGTCTCCAAAAAAAAAAAAATCCTAATAATTAAGATGCAGAAATTCAAATCTCTCCAAAAATCTCATATCAGAAGACAATAGCAATTTTCTAAAAACACAAAACACCAATTCTCACATCAAATCCCTAATCACAAGTCAAATGACACCAAATCTCACCTAAAAAAACTAACATACATCTCCAAATCACTGTCTCTAACAAATTAAAACGACATAAATTAAAGAACCACCAAACACGAACAACAAAAATCAGCTGACAAAAACAGTAACTTAACTCTAAAAATCAACAAACAAATTAAAAAAAGATTCACTGAGAAACTCACTCGAGCAGCGAAGGATACACGAGTCGACGCCGGAGGAGACTCCGGAGAAGAGCTTCTCCGAGCTGCGTCGGCATCCGCTCCAGCGTCCGGCGCTGCCTCCGCCATATCTCCACTGTATTACTGCTCTGCGTCGCGGATTCGATGCACATACGAACTAATCCGCTCTCAATATCATCATCTGCTTGTTGTCTCTCCATTTTTCGGTTTCTTGTACGAGCTCGAAGTTGAAGATCTGTAGAGATTTTTTTATTTATTATTGTTCTGCTTCTTCGACGATCTCTGGTTCGAGTTGAAGAAGAAGAAGAAGAAGAAGAAGAAGAAGAAGAAGCTACAGTAGTTGCTAATGTGCGCACCGATGCGTGGTGCGCACGAATACCCGGGTGGCGTAGTTTTTTTTTTTTCTTGTCAGAAAGGGTGGCGTAGTTGTTTAGGTGATCATCTCTCAGTTTGTAAAAATAATTTATTAAATAAATAAAAAAGAAAAAACCTAAAAAATGATTTAATTTAGGTCTCATTTTGCATACATATGGACCTATTTCTCCACATATCAAGCTAGATGACACATCATCAACAGATCGACCACCAGATGATGCTGTCAGCTCAGAAGAAGAAGATACTGACCTAGCACTACCTAAGTATCGACCTGCCAGAATGGCAAAATCAACTTGATAGCAACGACGTGATGTCAGCTGACCAACTAAGTTACTATTCAACAGATAAAGATAACGCAAGATTCACTGCGACATATTTGGGATTCTACACTAAAATTATGGTGACACACCAGCTAGGTCGAAGATCTTAACTACTATAAATATCCCCTCACCCCTCATTAATGAGGTAAACAATTAATTACCCAATCAATGTGATTAATACTCGAAAGAGCTTAGAACTAACTTAGACATCGAAGGGTCTTCTGTTACACCCCGTTATGTTACCCAAAATAATATGCAATGAATCATAGAACCAGAGTACGAACAATTATGAACATCAACATAGATCTTTTATTCATTCTTCATTAATTAAGGAGGGCACAAGTACAAATGTACATTATTTTACATATACGAGTACGCAGCGAAAATACATCTACAAACACTTACACCTCTAAATCTATGTCGACGTCCCGCTCTCTACGCGCCTCCTTCGCACGTAGCACTGACGGCTCTTGCTCTGGCATGCAACGTCTAAAAGCCTAGGAAAAATATCAACAGGGTGAGCTCAACAACTCAGTGGATCTAGCGAGTTAAACACATCGTTTACAGAAAGATAACAACAGCAGTACATAGAATAATGCATTTCAATCCACGTCAAGCAATACAATCATGAAATGCAGCAGCATCCTCCGTACCAACGTACGTGTCCTTTATACATCAAATAGCAACTATGGAGTGCACCACGGGTGTATGCTTAGTACTATCATGTAATGGTTCTCCTTTGAAATCACGGGACCGAGTGCAATATAGCTCCAGGTCTCACAAGCAAAGGTGTTCAACAGCATCACGATAGCTCTAATGGTCTGTCACAAAGACAAGCAACCACCTTCATCATTATTATGCCATACTCATGAAGTAATGTAGCATGATATTATGTATATAAACGATGCAATGTCATGCTTATCATAAAATAAAAGAATACGCAAACCAATGCATTCATCCCCACCTTGCGAATCTTGTCGCCACTTCGAGAGAACATATGGCAACCATCTCTGTAGCCACTCTACGAACATTGTGCTCATAACTTTCCTCTATCTTGAATCGGTCAGCACTTTGGCACATGGTTGGATCTTGTAGTCCATGGACCGCATCTTGGTGCAGTATAGGTCTACAGGCGTCGTAAACAACATCTCGGTGCATCGTTAGACTTTCAGATAGTACTTCGGTGCCTCGTTAGACTCTCAGACGGTACTTCGGCGCAACGCGGGGTTCCAAGGGTCACGGATGACATCTCGGCGCTCCAAACATTGGGGGCAAAAGTCTCTTTGTTTGAGAGGGTTTGAGAGGAGTAGAGAATGGTTTGGAGGAGAGAGAACCCCCTTCCTATTTATAGAAACACCGTAAAAACTTGCATGGGCACGTGTCAGGGTACTTGGGCATTTTTCTTGGGTTTTTAGCAATTCGTAAGTCACTTCATTAGGCATAATTTGAGGAACTTTCATCCTCAGTTTCGTTTCATGTTGCGTATAGTGTTCATGCGAACATTGTTGTTTTTTGTCATTTTATGATATATTATCTATTTGTTTCAAATTTCTTAGTTGTTACATCTTCGGTTGGCATCACAGCTGTGTTCTTTACAATAGCCGACTCTTTCTCTTTCTCTCCCTTTGAGCTCAAAGGTCTCGAGCAGACAAGTCAGCACCTAAGCGGGTTCCAGCTTAGTGTGTCCCCTCCAGTGGCAGATCCTTGGGGGGCGGGGAGGGACGACTCCCACCCCCCCCCCCCAACATTTTAAGAAAACTCTTTATAACTATGCTATGTTATAAAAAGTAAAAATAAAAATTGATAGATTATTATTATTCGCCTCTCTAATAATTTTTTACAAGTTCTTACACAACCCCCTCAACATGAAAAATATTATTATCTTCATTAAAAAATTAAAATTTTCATTGAGTTAATTAATTTTTTTGTAGGACATGAAATAATGTTTTAGAAGGTTTTAATATTTAATTTGTAGTTTCTTTTTATTTTTAAGTTTATATTCGTAGAGAAGTTTCTATTTTAGTATTTTAGTGTTAGTTTTAGAGGTTTCTAAATTCATTTTTACTATTTTATGGGACTAGAAAGTGTTCAAAGGTGTCTAAGTAGAGTTGTAATAGTATTAGAAAGTTGTTATTATATTGTAAATAGCTTAGGAAACTTGTTTTTAAGTGTTTTAGAAAATTTTTAAGTTGTTTCCTTGGAGTTATCTATATAAAGAACTCCAATTATAAGTTTACTTTATCTTATCATCAATTATCTTTCTCTTTTAGTTTTCTTAGTTTTTATTTTTCTTTCTCACTTGAATCTATTGATTCAAACTTGTGGGTTAAGGTTTTTTGTCATCTGTGAATTGAAAAAAAATAAAAGCTGAATTAGAACTCTCTGTTCATTCATCATCGACTTCTCAATTTCATATGCATGTTATTGAAGCTTCATCCTTGAATTTACGCCCTCTTTCGTCTTTCTCGTCTCATAGTCACATAACTCACATTGCATTCGCATTCCTTTAATTTCATACTCAATTTAAGGTTTGATCAATAGTCAATACTCTATTTTTCCTTAACTAATAACTTTTTTTTTTAAAGGAACCATTGTATTTCTTTGTTTGGTACTATGAGATTTTATATTTTTAAATTCTTACTCTTCTTTTTTAGTTGCTGTGAAAAATTTGATAGTTTGAAAGAATTTAAAAAATCAAAAAGTTATATTTTAGCATAAAAGTTTTTTTTATTTTTTTAATCTTGATAGATCATAGACACATAGTTGCTATAATTTTATTTTACTTGTATTGTCAAGTTTTTTCACTTAGTTTTTATGTGCCTAAGTTGAGTATATTGGGTTGGTCTAATGACCCAGGTTAGTTTTGACACTTTCAAACTAGTTTTGCGTGGTTAGTTCATATTTATAATTATTAAATTACTTATGCATATACAAAATTGTCTATCTTTTATATATAAACGTTGTTGATAATTACTTTTTCAGTTATAAATATTTTATATATTTTCGCTTCGTCCCCCAAGATCAAAGGTCTAGATCTGTCACTGGTCTCCTCCATCTTATCATCTACCGGTATTAGTTAAATTTTGCACCAACACATATAATTTAAAATATAGTTTTCAGTTTTTTTAACCACGGTGCACATAAAACTTATTTGATTAAATTTGCAAGGAAAACAAAAAATAAAAATAAAAATTGGTTTTTTATTGTTTTCTAAAAATAAATTTTTAGAAACAATTATTAAATGAGATAGCAAACTTACCTTAGATTTTCAAGCTATAGTAATAAACTTTCAAATAACACCTTAGATTTTCAATCTATAGTAATAAAGTTTCAATAACACTTTTGTTGCAACCTAGAGTTTCAAATAATATTCTCAAATTAACCAACAAGTTGATAATTAACTTGATTGGTTCGACTTGGTTTACATGCGATTATATTTGTGTGTGTAATTAATGAGGTTGATTATTCAGTAACAAGTTTGAACCAACTTAGTTAAACTTAAATAAATCAACCATGGTTCGATTTGGTTATCTTGTTTGGTTTGATTTATCAAATTATTAAGTCAGTATCTTTGAGTTGGTTTTGATTTTGACATAAACTCCACGCAAGAAAAATTATAAGTACTTTTTACTTAAATGTTTTTTTTATTATTGATATTAAAAAGTATGATGAGTTTTCAATAGAGTTTTTTTTCAAATGTTCATCTTATATAAACTCCATCAACCAATACATTTCTGTTTGAATCCTAACCGACCCAATTTAAAAAAAAAAAAAAGAGGCTAAATTAAGGAAATATATATTTTTTAAAATATTTAGGTGAAAATTTTAATTATAAATGAAAATTTCACTTTATTTTTCGAATTTGATAAGACTTTATAAAATACCAAGGGGTGTATCTCATTCATATCATATCATTTTGGAGCACTCTAAAGTGATTTAAAATATTTAAATTTAATGATCATTTTAAGGTTTTTCAGACCATATTAAATTGAACGTGTATTTTATTTTAATAATTCTACCACAAGATACGTAAAAACATTTCGAGCAAACCATAATTTTTATTTTATGTCAAGTAAACCATAATTTCATAACACAAACCCCCTCGAAAATCAAATTTGTGGATTAACTATGTTGGACCATATACAATTTGAGGCTGCTTGGATGATGTCCCCGGAGCCGTGGGGGTAGTACCAGACTGTGGCTGCTCGGATGATGCATCGGGAGCAGTGGGGCTAGCTCCCTGGTCGACAAAAATGTCCTCGGCCCCGACTTTCTCCTCTGTTACTCCCTCTTCAGTTACCGAGTTGGCCTACTTCTAGAAGCCCTTCTAGTCTACCGAGTCACGAAAGAACTCGTCCGGATCCGCTAGGTACATAGTCACTTCCTCGACGCAAGCCTTATCCACCTCGGCTTGACAGAGTTTTTCAACTTTGGCCTTGATAGTGGCCTGGAACTGAACCCGGTACCTGGTCAGCTCGTCCTGGGTTGACTCTACTTCAATCTCTTTGAGCTTCGGCTACTCTTTCAGCTTCTTAATCTCAGCATCCCGAGCCACAACCTTGGACTTTCAGATCACCGAGGTTGTCTAGGCGTCCTTCACCACCTTTTAAAACTTGGCATAGTGACTTTTGATGCGGCGGAGGTTATACACATTCTGGGCAGCTGCCTGCAAAGCCAAAAAGTACCAAGTCAGAGACTACAGAGGAAGGCCACATAGGCAACAAAGTGGATTAATAAGCAAATTTACCTCCACCGACTTCATGAAGGCATCGGTCATGCTTTCAAACACGTCCTCGTCCTTCATCGTGTTGGAAAAGGCATTGGGGACACCGACCTAATAGTTGTCAACGTTCAGGTTGATGTCCCCAATCTTAGTTGTAAGGCGCTCGGCCCTCCTAAACCGTGCCTTCTTGGCAGCCCGCTAATCGATAGGGGCAGGGGATTTCGACTTTGCTCCTACCGACCTCGTCTCCCGGATAGGTGAACGAACTTGATCAACAGCTGAAGTTTTCCCCTTAAAAGCTAAAGTCTTCTTCGAGGCGCTACTAGGAGATCTCACTACCGATCCCTAGGCGACAGTTGCTCGTTCAACGGCAAAGTTTTTCAACATGGACCAGTCGACAGCATACCGACCAGCAACAACTCTCTTTGGGGCCATTTCTTCAGGCTTATTAGTTTTATTTTTCTTCCCTTTCTTGACGGAAGATCTGAGAGCAGAAAAACCTACATCAGAGGCATAACATTTCAGCTCGAAACTTTAAAAATTGATCGGTCTAAAAGATCAAAACATTTCAAGGTGTTTACTTACGTCCTGAGAAGACTTTCTTCTCTTTGATAATACCAGCTCGGTATAGCCTTTCGGGCTTAAGAATTACTTTGTATCGGCGATCCACAAAGGGGAGCTGATAGATTTCGTTGACACAAGAGAAGTCAAATCCTTCTTCCTTGCTCAGTTAATCACAAGTACCTGTAAAAAATGGCGAAAAATATGAGTCTCTACCGAGCAAGAATAAGGTGAGAAATAAAGATAAGGGTTGGATGGAAGCTCGGTACCTGGTTTCCCGAAAGTGATCGGAGCGCAAGTTTCCTCGGCCCAAGGCCCTTAAGTAAAAACCACTTTTTTTTCCATGATTTATTGGAGGTCGGGTTCTCTGTGATCATGGGTTGACCTTCCTCGGCACCCTGATGAGCTGATGCATAATACCATCCTCTACATCTCGGGTGGGACTTTAGTCGGTATGCTAGGGCAAAGTCCTGAAATTCAAACTCCGACCACCCTTTCTCCTTCCAGAGCTCAAGACAACTTAAAATTGTCCTCCACACATTAGGGTTGAGCTGAGCAGGGGTAACTCGGATATGGCTAAGCAGGCGACATAGGGGCAAGTGAAGGGGCAGGGTTAACCCATTTTCAAATAGGTTGGTATACAGAGCAACCTCTCCTTTCTTAGGATGGCTAGCTCAGTTTCCAGGAGCAGGTGCCCTCAACCTTATACGGTTGGGTATACCGACCTCCCTCCTCAACTGAGCAAGATGATGCTCTATTATCTTAGAAGGAATTTGGTCTGCAGAATAGAATATCTCTGCTACACCAGCGTCTTCAAGCTCAGAGGATACGGGAGTACGACCCGATGTGCTAGGCTCGGTAGTATCGAGCCTACTCTGTGATCTATCGACTAAGAGGGGGACTATGTCAAACACCTCCTCGTCCTCCTCTATAAGGCTAAAGACCTCAAGCCCTCTCTATAAAAAGACCATAACCCCTAAGGGGAAGGTGAGCAACTCTAAGTTATTCTCAACTCAGTTCAGTAGTACTAAGCTCTGAACTAACTTAGACATCGGAGGGTCTTTGGCCGACACCACACCAGTGTTCCTTACGATACCCTGTATTCTCTTGTTTGCTCTCTCTCAGATAATCAACCTTCGGTAATTTCTCCAGCACTCCGACGAGTTCCAGATCAACATCTTTCTTCCACCTCATCGTCTACTGGTATTGGTCAAATCTTGTATCAACAAAGTATATAACGTAATTTATTAAAAAATTATACTATAAATCATGAAATATTTATTTTGATTTCCAAAAAAATCATATAATTAGAGTTGGGTCTAGTTTGATCCTTGCTCAATTGATTACATACTCACTATTGCATTTTAAGCTCTTTTTTTTCTTTTTTCTTTTTTTTTCAAAGTTTTCATTCCATTATCAGATAAATCTTTAAATAGAGAACATTTTGTCAGTAGATACAATCACATGCTAAAGCATATTACAGGCATAATAATGAGTCTAAAGACTCTAAAAAGATGGAAAACCCTAATAACAATAGGGTGAAACCCCAACATCAAGAGGTAAAACCTCACAACAACGGACAAATTCTGACAACCAGAGAGAATAACCCTCACAACACTAAAACAACAAAAAACTGGACTATAAACACCAAAACAACAAAAGAAACCAAAAAAAAACTAAAACATTTTCCTTAGGACTGCAAGCACTTATTAAAGTTTAATTATTTCCTAAACTAGATCTAATATAGCTATTACCGCGTTGACTTCTAAACATATATATTCACCAAAGAAGTGGAAAATAAAATGAAAAATATGTTTATATTTCAATATTTGGTATTCATTAATAAGTGATAGCTTTTTGGTGGTCATGCTAGCCTTATACAAAGCAAGCTAAAGACCCCATAGAGGAAACAAAGGCCGAACATAAAGCTACTAAGCTCACAATAAACCCTAGAGTAATAATCCACCACTTATGGCACAACAAGGATAATAGAACTTTCAACCTCGTGAATTGAATAGAGATACATTTAACACCAAATCAAGTGATAACTAGTAAATATTTAAATAGTTTAGATAAAAGTAGATTATTGAATTGTATTATATATGTGACACATATAATTGAATTCGAGTCTTCCTTTACCTTGGTTGTAATAACATCCTTCATCTGCAGAGGAGACCAACGTTTAATTCTCTCAATAAAAGAGTTTAATATGCATCTTTGTATTGCCTGTGTAAATATTCATTGTGGGTCTACATGCATCATATGAGTTGATATTAGTAAATGTTGTAAGCTCTTACTTGTTGAGCTGTTTTTAAGAGGCCTAATATACATAAGCTACTTGCTAAGCCATTAGACAAAATGTATATATAATTGAATAAATTATTATAAAATAAGGTTATTAGTCAATTCAATATAAAAATCTTTTTCCTACCCACAGGGAGTTTTGTCGTATAATTCACTTCTCCTTACTCCACTCCATCCATTAAAGATTAAATCTAGTACTAATGTAAGCATAAGTTGTTACATCTTCTTAATTGTCATTTTTTCTATTATCATCATTAATTATCGTGAAATGGACTCTATTATATTAAAAGCTAAGTCACACATTTATATACATATATTCACTTCTTTTATACTTATTATGTACATATTAAAATTGTATTAAACAAGCAAAAAATGTATTAAATTATTTCAAGAAAAAACTATTATTTTGTAAACTATAATAACGCATAATATGATAATATGCACATGTACATTGAACAGAATTTTGTAATAATGAAGTCGGCAGTCAAGCTACGTACGATATCACAATAAAGAATAAACTGAAAAAAAAAAAATCGCTGAGAAATAGCTTTACACGTGTTTCGGGTCCCACAACACAATCGATCCTAACACATGAGACGCGTGTGCCCGTAGGTTCCGCATGTTCGTTGAAGGAATCGTGTCTACAGCTAAGGATGACCCTCATCCTCCCCTCAAAACCATCGATAATCCTCAAGATTGTGCTACCTCACAATAAATCCAACACGTGTTCTCTACACAAACGGGACCATTTTTCCAAAACCAGCCTGATCCGGTACTGCCGTACTTATCTCATTTCCGATAATGTACTCACCGATGCATGATAGATTCCCATCTCTCCGCTCATCAAACCTCTCCATGCATGCCACGTGTTTCTCTATCAGTTTGTCCAGTCAAACTTCCATGTAATCACCATATCCGAGTACGAAGAGAATGCGAAATTGAATGTTTTAAACTTGGTTTGATGACGTGTCGTGTGTTTATAATAGGGGTGGTATGTGTTTTGATGTGTGGGTGCTGTATCGAAGTGGAGCTCGGTACAATATCTTTAACGAAAGGAGGAATCATTAACGGTTCAAGCGGTAGGCCACGTGTAAGTCCATTCTGGTCCGTATACATTCCGCTGGCCAAAATCCACGTCGCTATCATAGGTTACAAGGTGACAAACCAACGGATCAAGTCACAGGTGTCGATCATCAAAATCGACATCAAGAATCCAACGGTCCATATTCCTCCATGCACTTCAGCCAAACTATACTTGTTAGTTGCTAATTCCCTACACGAAAAGTCGAGAAGAAAAGAAGAAGAAGAGTTTAGCTGTTGCAGCTCCGACGGAGAATCTTACTGGAGCTGAATCGCCGGCCTTCATGCCGCCTTGCGCCGGCAAGAGGACCGGAGTTTGTGTGAAGGAAGTGAGGGATGCTCGCCGGAAGCGATTGGAGATCCGGCGATTGCGATCGGAGCAGAAGAAGATGAACGTGGATTCAAACGAAGATCACAACAGTCGCTACGATTCTCGAATCAGATGTTCACCATGTGATTCTGGCCGGAAAAAAAGGAACGAACAGAAGCAGCAAGAATACCTTCACCATTCGTTATTAATGCAAACGCTATCACCGACGTCATCTTGGTCGGCGAACGACGCCGGCGCCGGTGGCGAACCGATTGAAATATCCGTATCTTCACGAAGATCAGGAAAATACGAATCTCGAGGAGGAGTAATGGAAGAATCGCACGGTTCGGTGTCGGTGTGTGGACGGAGGAGAGAGATGGAAGATGCGGTGAGGGTGACGCCAGGGTTTCTGACGACTAGCTCGCTCGTAGGAACGTACGATTTCTTCGCGGTGTACGACGGACACGGTGGATCGGGAGTTGCGGAAGCGTGTAGAGACCGGCTGCACCGGATCATCGCGGAAGAGATCATCGGAGACGATGGTGGTGTAGATGATGAGGAGGTAGTAGTTGATTGGGAGAAAGTGATGAGAGTGTGTTTCTCGAGGATGGATGATGAGATCAACGGTGGAGATGGAGAGGATGGAAACGGGTCGGGTTCGATGAAAACGGTCGGGTCGACGGCGATTGTTGCCGTGGTCGGAGCGGAGGAGGTGGTTGTGGCTAATTGTGGAGACTCGAGAGCTGTGCTGTCTCGCGGTGGTGTGGCCGTGCCGATTTCACGTGATCACAAGGTGGTTTCTAAATCTAATTCTGGTATATATGTGATTTTGTTGTTTATTTTGATATGATTAATATTTGCTTAGATGTTATATGGATGAAATTTATAATCTTCAAATATCAGAAGTTGAGCATTCAACCAAAAAAAAAAAATCAGAAATTGAGATCCCCTTGAATGGTTAATTAATGATGGAATTGAGTATTAATTTATTAAGTAAAGTAATGCAAATGTTCCCTCATGTAATTAAACACTTTTTGCTTGAAAATTTGTTCGAATAAAAGATATGAGAAGATACTAACAAGCTAAACTCTTCCACACTCATGATATGGAAGAGTATGAAAGAGGTGATCAGGGCATTTGGGTAATGTTGCCCTCTAGTTGGATAATAGAGAGCATGAAATTTTGGAGATAAACTTCACCACTGTCATGGATGCAGGGCCGTTCCTCAATATTTAGGGCCCGGGTCAAAGTACAGAAAATGGGCCCATTTTATACATTTAAAGATATATATTTTTATAAATATCGTCAATAAGTTATAAATGCATAATTTTATAAATGAACAAATTAGTTTATAAATAATACATTGCATACATTTTTTAAATATCAAAATAACCTATTACAAAAAAAAATTAAATACATTTATAAAGGTTTCATAAAACCAAACATTACAACAAATCCCAAATACCTAAAATAACAAACAAACAAAAAATATGATTGAATTTCAATACTAGAAAAATAGGAAAAAAACAAAAAAAAAAAAGAACAAGAAGAAATTAAAGAAATAAAAAATAATAAAAAGAAGAAGTAGAAGAGTGAGTTCTGAATTAAAAAAAATAATAAGAAATAAAAAAAAAAAAAGTAGATGACTAAAATGAGGGGGTTGGGTTGCTGGCGGGAAATAAAAAACAGAAGAAGAAGAAGGATGGTGAACGCTAAACACCGGACGACGGTTGGAGAATGCCGACAGACGTGCGGGAACTCATGCGTTGGAAAAGAAAATCACAATTACACCGATTAGTTTGTTCGTCTTTGCGTTGGAATTGGAAAGAGGGTTTCAATTCGTTTGAGTTTCTGTTTTTTTTTTTTTTTTGGGCTAAAAAATAGTCAATTAAAGATACTATAATTAGAAAAAAAAAATTAAAATATATTTTAAAATAATATTAAAATGTTTTAAATATATAAAACTAAATTAAATTAAGTGGGGCCCGAGTGGTCACCCTGCTGGCCCTGCGCCAGGGCCGGCACTGCATGGATGTAGATTCTATTGTTAGTAATAAATACATGCACTAATAGCCATAACTTGAGTTAGTTTTGTTTATGAATTGCTTTCATCTATAACAAATCAAGTTTAGAAGTATATTGGTAGCATTTTGGGGATTGATAAATACCATGAGATGATATACCTATGAATACTATTAGCAATAAACAATGTGATAACCAACGGTGGGTTGGTTCAATGGTTAGGTGCAAACGCACCTACCCTGAAGGTTTTGAATTTGAGTCACCTTTCATTACTTGTTGGCCAACAACGTCCTTGAGTGTTTGTCACCATGCTCCAGAGGGATTAGTGGGGACGCAATTCCCCGATACCCGTTGATCTCAAAAAAAGAAAAAAAAAGAAGACAATAACCATGATCATTGCCCAACAAAAAAAAGTAGCTAATATCTAATACTAATTCTTATGAGAAAGAAACGATTTTTCATCATAACTAATCATTTTTATTATAAGAAAATAAGTAATCAAATAGATCCATAAATAATCTATATATATGTCAATCATGTGGTATGTGTAGGGGTGGCAATTTGGCCCGGCCTCGGGCTCAAAACTTATTGAGCCGATTCGGGATTACATAGCCAGACCTGGCCTGGCCTGGCCTGCGAACGAGGTCCAAAGGCCCAGTCATAGGCCATTAGGCCCTATATATGTGTGTAAAATGAAAAAAGAAAAAGAAAAAGAAAAGACATGATCAAGATTCAGGAGTGTTATATAATTATAATACACACACACATATATATAATATATATATATATAAGTAAGAGTTTATAAATTGAAAATAAAATATAATGATAATCAAGAGTGTTATATTTAAGAGTATATACAGTATATATGCATATACGCACACACACATGACACTCCCACATTTATATATGTAGTAAATATATATTAAGAGTATATACTATATATAAGAGTATAATTTTAGAATTGAAAAATTGTTGTAACATTCTAATATATAGAATTTCATAGTAAATTAAAAAGATTTAGGTTTACAAATTATTTGTTATTTATTTAGAAATCAATAAATAATATTTTTTTATTTCTATGTTTTATTTAATTATTAAATTGAATTTTATATTTTATTTTTATTTTTTTAACCTTAAATGTTTTTGGTTATATTGTCTGTCCAAAAGCCCGGTCTAAAGGCTCAATCTACAGGCCGGGTTCATTTTATCATGTTATTCCAGCTACTCCTTAGAAGGTGACAAAAATTTATATTTACCATTCCCTCTATACAACAACAGCAACATTTATATGTTATGTTGCTCCTATTGTTTGATGACTTTGATAGATTTCTTATTATACAGCCCGACAGACCTGATGAAATGGAGAGAGTGGAAGCTGCTGGTGGAAGGGTCATAAATTGGAATGGCTACCGTGTCCTAGGAGTACTTGCTACTTCTAGATCAATTGGTATGGAAATATAATTATTGATGAAGAAGCAATCTCTTTCTGCTCTTAAAAAGTTCAATGAGTTTTATGTCCATAACTTCAAAATCCCTTAGCCATTTTACTGCATAAAAATTGAAAAAAAAAAGAAAAGAAATTTCTTTTGTTGAGAGATGGTTTGATTAGTTACTTTTGCTTCACCACAAGCATAACATAGCAGTGGATTTGAATTATAGCTAGGCTCAGTTCATATATAGTTACCAAGACTACCTTGTGATTGCAAAATTTATGAATTTTGTTGCAGGTGATTACTACCTCAAACCTTATGTAATCCCCATGCCCGAGGTCATAATAAGTGAGCGTACAGTGGACGACGAGTTCTTGATACTAGCAAGCGACGGTTTATGGGATGTCATGTCAAATGAGGTTGCATGTCAGGTAGTAAAGAGATGCCTGGCAGGAAGACTCATGAGAAGGTACCCTAGAATTGTAAATGAAAATGATGCTACTGAGGCAGCTGCAGTACTAGTTGAGTTGGCAATGGCTAGAGGTAGCAAGGATAATATTAGTGTAATTGTGGTCGAGCTAAAAAAATTCTAGTGAATTCCATTCTTGATTTCTCATCTTCTTCTTCTTTTGTTATTTCAAATGCCCTTCTTTTCATATCATCTTCTTCTTCTTCTTCCTCTGATCTCTGTTGGCAGTCCTTGTTCTTTCCATTCAAGCAGAAGAGAAGTTAAAATGGTGACACATAAAGAGTCGTACTTTGATCTATAGATTTTATGGTTCAAAATCCTTTCTTCTGAAGGAGGTTTTAGATTTTAAATTTATAACATGAAGTCTTGTTTAGGAATCCTCCTTATTTAGGTGTCTTTATTCTCATGTTTAAACTGGAGTTTATGGCCTTTAATTTCCAAAAACCTATTTTTAGAGCATGGTAGTTTGGTTAAGTCTTTCATCAGATGATGCCCATATCTCACTTGGTTATGTAAAAGTGGTTGTGAAAAAAATATTTATGAAGAAATTGTTATAGTCCTCTGTGGCAAGATATTGAAAAATTAATGCCACCTTCAAATCTAAATAGTCAAGTGGTTTACTTGTTCATACTTCTTCTAGTATCTTTACCAACTTATTTTCTTTCCACTAGGTGTGGTATAAGCCTTGTGATCCCTTAATTACAGAGCAGACAAGGTGAGACTAGGTATCCTTTGACCATCAAGCGTCATGAAAATTCATATCTTTACTCGGTTACTCCTATATCTTACAGTTCTAGAATTGAATATTATCTTTTTACACTTTATTGTTTTTTTGGCACTGATAGAAATTTAAGTTTATTGGGGTTTGATAAAAATTATCAAGAGTTGATAGTCCTCTCAACTTTGATAATTAGAACCTAAATAATAGTATTGATGTCTCCCTATTTGTATATATTGCACCACAACATCTTTCCATTTCAAATTCTCTGAGAATTATTTTATTTGTTTACTTTAGAAGAGGCCAAGTGACAACTCCATTTGCCCACTTTAAATTAAATTTCAAAAATTGTATATCAAACCAATTTGAAAACTTGTAATGATCTATTAACTTTAATTCTTGTTAATGTAAATAAAATGATTTTTGCATTTGTGCCCTTAGTTTTTTTTTTTTTTTTTTGTTTAGTAAACAAAGTGCGTCTTTCACGCCAGTTTACGCCCACCACAAAGATTAATTTATCTCAGAAAGGTTGTACCATTCAATCTTGCAATGTGGAGACTGTACGGCCTTGGGGCCAAACAAGGTCGTACCATCCAACTAACCTTGCAAGAGACTTTAAAGCTGTGATTGGTATAAGATTTAAATTTAATTTTTAGTACTTTAAAACTGTGTTTGGTATAACATTGATCTTAGCTTCCTTTCCTTGCACCAGGTCTGTTGTTACTCCAATAAACAGAGTACCTTTCAGGCAGAATTTCAAACCCCCAACAAGAAAAATCTGATTGAACATGATCCAATATTCAAACGAAAGAAACCCAAATAGGATTTACACTACTCCGTCCTTTCGAATACAATGTAAATTACACACTTTTCAAGCAACAAATACATGGTAACAAGAGGAAATATCATTGGTAATTGCAATTTCAACCATAAAATATACTTGAAGCAAAGAGAAATGTCATTCCATATAACATAGACATCACTCATACAAGAAACAACAAGATTGTAGATGTTACAACCCCCTTATATCAAAAGGTAATATAAGAAAGAAAAACAAGAAAAGCTGGTTTAGATACAATGAAACTGGAATCAAAGAGGCCTTTTTCTTCGTCACCTCTCCTATCTTTTGTCTCATTCTTTCTTCAACTCTCTCACTCTCAAATCTCTATTTTTCCCATATAAGAAGAAGTGAAGGAAAAAGAGGATGAGCACTCACATTTTTTTTTCTTTGTCTCTTCACACCTTTCTCCCTCTAACCTTCTCTCTTATTATTACCCTTAGCTTCATCTAAACCTACTACTTTAAAAACCAGTACAAGAAGTAAAACTTTCTAGACTGAACTTTGTATATGACTGCACAATTCTTACACTAGAACAACACCCACAAAGCCAAGCAAACCTGTTTTTTTTTCTCTTCTCTTTTCTACTTGTTAATTAAGATGACGGACTTTGCTCTTAATCAAACCAACACGTAATTCGAAACTGCAACATCAGCTGGAGATGTCGAGTGAATGTAGACAAACTCGAGGCTTTTTCCAGCCGGTAATGACTCAAGCCAGGAAGGAAACACGTATGAACGACCTGACTGTGTTAGACCCCATAGAGGACCATAAAGGTTCGAGATTGAAAGTTCAAGGTTCTTCAAAACTTTGTTGGACTTGTTGGTCACAATTGTCGAGTATCTGTAGTAAGTTCTTCCCTTGGCATTCCAAGATGCCGTCACCTTTTGTGTAATGTCAATCAAAGCTGGAGATTTACCTTCATCAAGAAAATATATAAACATCATCAAAATACCCTAGAACTTTAAAAATAAAAATAAAAAACCGATTCAAGTATGTGAAACCAACTTTATTCACAAAGATATAAGATGTACAAAGATACTCTTAACATGACTTTCATCTCTTAAGTCTTTTAAAAGAATGCCCTTTCTATGTAAGTGTTTCTTTCCTAAGTAAATTACATGACCATCATCTGATTTCTCTATTGAAAAGTACCTTGAACAGGATTTTGTTTGGGCTGTTGAACTGGCGTCAGCTTGGGCTGAGGCGTTGGCTTTGGTTGGCTTACAATTGGTTTAGGAGCCACCACTGGTACCACTGTCATCAAGAAAAAATCATATTTAGTTTCATACCATATACAAAACTTAACATATTGTTACAAAAAAAGGGCTGATTATATATACCTGGAAGGAGCTGGTTGTACCCTCCATGGCCACCATGAAGCCGGGCAAGTATGCCAAGAAGTGGAGCATTGTTGTAAGTTGCTGGCTCAGTTTGCTCGTAATTGTCTCTCTCGTCTGCAAAGTTGTCATATGCATCAGGTCCTCCAACGACTGCACCAGTTAGAAGATTTGGATCGCTCCCCTTACTAGAAAACCAAGTAGCATAGCCCCCTCGGCAACTCACGAATGATGGATTAGCCTTGTAGGAGACGATTGAGGAGGCTCGGTGGTGGACTTGTCGAGGGTAGTTGCTACCATATCCAACCATGTAACTCGTCGCTCGAGGATTGTCGCCAAGAATATAGTCCACCTTCAACAAATCATGCAAGTTAGAATAGTTTTTTTTGAGTAACTACACATGAAATGAATTAAACTCACCTTAATGTAATGTTGTTACATATATATAAACATGTTATGTTTTTACCTGAGATTTTGCAAACATGAGAAGCTCGGAAGGCGAGGCATTGCTGGAGGAACACCTAAGGCTTTTTCCAGCCGAGGCTAAATAGTCGGAGTACACGGTTAGTAGGAACGAAGCACTTGTAACAAATTGCAGGTTGTTCCATCGTTGACGGAAAAGAAGGCCTCCAGGAGTCCTTTGGACGTTGCGAGACCCCTTTCCAAGGCAGGAACACATGAAGTATTCTGCCTTTTGCTGGTATTTCTCGAAGACTGGGGAGTGTTGTCCAGCCTTTCCTTGCATAAGGAACTGAAAGAAAAAAATCGAAAAAACATATTGGATTTGGGTAAATTAACACAGGCTAAACAATGATACTTGAAAAAAACTTGCACAAAGAAGAACCAAACATGTACATAGAGATTAATATAAGATAGTTCTAAATATATTAGTCAAAAACACTCTCTATGCCCACAGGCTTTATAAATTTTCAACCATGATACGTAACAAGTAACAAGTGGGTACAAAAAATACTTTTGGCGGGTACATTTAGCATTACTCATTAATATATTATAATTATATTACAATTTTACCCTTTTACCATACTAATTAATGGTTTTTTTTATTACAGAAAAAAAAATTGAGAGCAGGATTACTCATTATGTGGTACAAATCAATTTTTACATCAAAACATTATAAAAGAACATTTATATATTTTTAAAAAAATTAATTTTACTTGTGGAAATAATTTGTGTATATATATATATACCTTGGCAGCAAGAACTTGGGCACCAGCATATTTCACATCCCAACCGAACTCGGTCATGGACCAACCGGTTCCACCCAGTGAGTCAATTTTTACATCAAAACATTATAAAAGAACATTTATATATTTTTAAAAAAATTAATTTTACTTGTGGAAATAATTTGTGTATATATATATATACCTTGGCAGCAAGAACTTGGGCACCAGCATATTTCACATCCCAACCGAACTCGGTCATGGACCAACCGGTTCCACCCAGTGAGTCACCATTCTTTCCCAAGTAGTCCAAGTAGAATTGATCATTAGTTGCCTGATACATCCACGCGGCAGCCCACAACAGCTCGTCCTGCAAACAACCAAAACAACTTCCGGGATCAGCATAACATCCATACTTTACTTACACGTACCATACCATAAGCTTTAATAGACAGATCGTAACGTACAGCGTAGCCACTGTATGATCTATAGTACTTCTGAGCCACAGTAATACTGCTGTCGTATTTGCCCCTGTACTTGTCCGCAAATTCAAAAAGCTGAAACAGCAAAAAATAAAAAAAATCCACTTGTCAATATATTAAGTGGGGGCAGTTTAGTCATTTCACAAAAATAATTTAAAACATTTAAAATGAGTTTTGTTCTATTCTAGTGTGACAAATTGTATGATACGCTCCACGTGGAGATCTTCGCAGAATGTCAGATGCAGGTTTTTCGACACCATCAGATCTGACGGTACGGAATCCACCGACAGAACTTTAAAAGCAAAAAATCGTGACACGTGGCAACAGTTGGGTAACTGTCACCGTCCCCAGTTGCACGTTAGAAAAAATGAATATAACTCTACTAAATTGCGCCTTAAATGCTGGCGCAGGTTAGACCCAGCTAAAATACGCCACAATAACATTACTAGGTTGAAGTTAAAACAAATAATAGTAATTACTAATTAGGAAAGGAAAATAAACCTGCTTAGCATGGGTAATTAGCTCATTGGCATAGGCTGGGTTGGATTGCCTGAGAGCGATGGAGGCGGCCGCCATTGCGGCGGCAGTTTCTCCGGCTAGGTCTGAACCGGGGTTGCTCGTGTCAATCTTGTAAGCTCGCCTGTCCGTCGTCATGTCCTCCGGCCGTTGCCAGCAGTAATGGTCAGTGTTCCCATCACCAACCTAATAAAAAAACATCACAAAAACATGATTTAAAATTTAATTACTGTATATAAACAACAGTAATATAGAGCTAACCATGTTATTGAAAATGTTCAAATTATTTAGAACCCATAAAGCATTTAAAATATATATATATATATATTTGATATTTTGACTTCCATTTTGCTAAAGTCCTTTTGCCCATTTGGCTTATTAACCAGTTTGAAAGTGTAGAAAAAAAAATCTCTGTGTACATTTTATACTGCAACACAAGTGTCTACTTGGAGCCAAGGAAAGAAAGCACAAATCAAGGCCACTTGTACAGCAACAAAGCTTGCACTCTGTTTAGATTGTATGAGTTTCATCTTTCATGAAGTGAACCAAACAACTTTTTCTTTCAAACCAGTTAAATCAAATCTAGGCTCCTTTGTATGAAATCTCAAATGGGTCTATTTCGTTATTAATTATTAATTATTTATTTAATTATTTTAATTATTTTGGATTTTTAAGTAATAGTAATAAAAAATATATAAATAAATAAATAATAAAAGGAAAAAAAAGGGTACCTCTCCATACAAGACATAGGGTTGTGGGTGGGCCTTAATAAGGTAATCAGTGCCCCATTTAACAGCTTCCAAGGCATGCCCAAGCTCTCCATTTTCAGCCATTTGCTTCCCATACTCAACAATGCCCCATGACATCATGGTTATTGTGAATGCCATTGGAAGCCCAAACTTCACATTGTCCCCTGCATCATAGTACCCTCCTACAAGATCCACCTGTGAAACACACACACACCATTTTTTTATTAAGTCCAGATCTAAGGTAGAAAATTTTAAAATTACAGCATTAATTTCACAAAAAATGGTTTATAAGTACAACATCATGGGTTGTGCATTTTCTGTTTCATGAGCAATGAGTACTTCTGAAACTTGAAAATGAAATTCATGTTGCTTAGTTGAAAACAGAGAAAAAGTTACAAAAAAAAGAAAAAGAAAAAAATGGTTAACTTCAACTTCATTTAGTAGCAGTGAAGGAATTGCTGTAAAAAAAAAATAACAAAAAAAAGTTATAAAGATCTGTTTGCAAGAGGCATTAAATTGGTTTTCATTCAGTAAGAATGCAAGAACTTTGGAAAAAAAAGTTAAAAATCTGTTTGAAAGACGCATTAAACTGGTTTTCTCCAAATACCCATTAGATTAAAACCAAGAAAAACAAGAACTAAAAACTGAAAATCAAAATCAAAACAGAAAATTAACAGAAAAAATTATATACATGTGGAGAAAACAGAGCTTACCCCACTAGCTTTCCCATCGTGCAGACCAGAATCAGCTCTCCAGTTAACTCGCTGGTTTCCAGGAAGATAACCAGACCTCTGAGCTTCAAAGAACAAAAGGCTCTTACTCAGAGCTTGACCATAGTCATGCCCAGCAAAAGCAAAAGGAGCTAAAACCAGTAGGCAGACTTGCAGGAACAGAGCAGCCATTGAAATGGGCCTTTGAAACTTCTCCATTAACAAAACAGAGCAAAACTGAACAAAAGAGCTAGATCTGTTCTCCAAAAGGAACTATAACTAAATTGAGGAAATTTTTTGAAAAAGAAAAAAAAGGGAGATTTTATAACCCAAAAAAGAATCCCATAATCTCTCTCCCAAAACCACAAACAAGAACAGATTAAATTGGAGAAAAATATAATTAAAAATTAGCAATGCTGGTTTGATTTATCAGCTAAAACTTCTGATAAACCCACCAAAGGAACAAAACAGAGGAAACCAGAGGAGAGGGTCTGTTTAAAGAGAAACAGAGGAAATGAAGAAGGAGAGAATGGAGGGAACGGGAAGGAGCTCAGGTCTCTATATATTAAGGTCTCAAGAGGTCTGAAACTTGGCAGAGAGTAATAAATTTTTTAATTTCACCCCTCATAAATATTATTCAAAGTATTTTATGTTCTTTTACAAAAAGAAATGTATATTTTTTGGCCTTTTTGAGGGTCCAAAAACTGAAAACAGTTGAGAGAATGAGAGGGAGGAGACAAGGCATGTGGGGTATTTTTGGTTTTTTGCTAAAAAGGGTCTGTGAGAGATCTAATTAACTTCAAACCCATGATTTTTTGGAATTTATAAAGATTTTTGGCCCTATTTTTAATTAAATATTTGGGTTTTTTTTTAATTTATCTAATTTCTATATTTTAATTAATTTAAGAACCTTTTTTCAGGAGAGTTGAATTGCAGAACTACCAAAACAGGAAAGCAAGAGTGGAGTAAATGGTCAATAAATTCAAGGATCTGTATTGTGGTATCTCCACTTGAATTGCCCAAAATGCCCTGTAAGTTCTATAACACCAATCATGTACTCTGCTCAAAAAGCCTCAACATTTTCTTCACAAAATTAAAAATTGTTTCTATTATCAATATATTCATGGCCATATATTAATAACAAATTAATAGACAAATCTCTATCTTGTCAAACAATAATTCATCAATAATCTTTATACTATATAGCATTTTTTTGCAACATTAATATCCATACATGTACTGTTGCATATGATTTCCATTATTTTAAAAAAATTATATATATATTTATGTGTGTGTGTGTGTTTTAAATTTTAAATAATAAGGGCAAGTAAAGTAAAATGTATAATTAAAGATGATAAAATTAAAATACCAATTTGAGCCAAGAGAAAATTATAAGAGCACTTGAAAAAAGCTGAAGTGTTAAATTATTTTGTTAGTCATAAATTCTTTTTTTAGATAATTATAAAAATACACTAAGATCTCAACCTTTAACATTATAACAGTATAGATAAATAAATTTTTTTATATAAAATTATATTCAAGTAGCTATGACCTCTTTGGGACTCAGATTATTTCGGTGTTACGGCGAGAAAGGGAAGGAAACGCAAAATTAGCATGTTTAGCAGGACAACTTTGTAATTACAATTCATCCTTTAATCCGGTTTTTATGTAATTTTAAGAAGCAACCTCCCCCTGCTTCTGCGTTTGATGGTTAGCGTTTGAAAAAAGCGCATCTTGCTTAAAATGCTATCGTGCAACCAAACAGGGCCTATATGTGATAGTTTTTAAACTATATCATCTCAACATTTTTTGAATTAATTAGCGAGTTAAGACAGTTTTTATTTTTGTAATTTAATTTGTCACCATAATGGCCTTGTTTGGAACAAAAACTGTGTCTAAACTCAAAAATGTTTTTTTTTTTAAACTCATGCTTCAAACACAAAAATTGGTGGAGGGGTGATTCTCTACAATACAAAAAAAAAAAAAAAAAAAGCATTTTGAGTCTTTTTCACTTCCACATAACCTCTACCGTGCTCCCAAACAAACAAGACCAATATCTAACTTGCACTCTAGAAATTCAATTAAGATGTGATTGAAAAAAAAAATGTTTAAATAGTAATGTACCAATATAATGAAATTTTTCAAGAAACAAAGCTAAGGTTCAAAATTTAACAAAAAATATATATATTGGGACATGTGGTCCAGAGGTGGTGGCAGAGGGTACCTTCCAAATTATGGGATCTTTGATTTGGATGGGACACAGGCCCACAAATCTCGCTGATCAGACGGCTCCATCCAACTCATCCAAAGGTAGAAAACGTGGACGGCTCAGAAAAATAATACATTTTCTATTTTTAAAAAGAATCAACAAATAAATAATTTTTAAAAAAAAAATATAGAAAGAAAATTGAAAACATGTTCTAGCCTTCTAGGAAAGTGAAGAGAGAAATGATGTGTGGCCCACATGGAAGGGGGGCTACGTGGCAGCGGCGTGAGCTCCGCTTTCAGCGCCGATGAAACCCTAATTGCCGAAAAGAACGTGAAATCTGTGTTTTGTCCTGACTTACACTATCCTCGCTTTTCTCCTAATATTACCTAAATGCCCCTCTTCAATACAGATTGGAATAGAATTATTATATATTTATTGGAACCTATATAACAGCTCTTCAATATATTAAGGAGTTTTTGAAATTTGAAACACTACCTTTGTCATTATTTATGAGAAATATCTAATCTATACTATTTATAAATATTTATAAAGTAAATACTTCTAAATATTTATAAAACAAATATTTTTTAACTCTAGTTACTTTTATCATTAATTTTTAAATTATTAAGCCCCTTTTATTTATTTATTTATTTATTTTTATAACTTTCAGTTCCCTTTAATTATTTTTTTTTTTAAAACTCTTTAGCCATTTTATATATATATTGGTAATTCTCAGCTTCTTCTTTTTTTTTGGGGTTTCACCGCTGAGCGGTACTCAAGTGGTATCTTTTTTTGTTTTGCTACAAGATTAATTCACCTGAATTTGACCATATTTGGAGTACAAAGGTACAAAGATCTCCCAGTAAATAGTAGCTTCATACACGATGGAGGTTTTGAATTAACGACCTTGCTTAAGGAGAACGAATGTCAAGCAATCCAAACCAACTAAATGTTAGCAATTCTCAACTTCCTTTTATTCACGTGCAACACACACTAGTCGGTAGTATATATAATTCAAGCTTTTTTTATATTTTTAAATAATTTATTTGTTTATGCTATTTTTATTTTTTTTAAATAACCAAACATCATTTGTCTGGTTTAAACATTAATCATCTAGTTCTATTCTATTTTACAAGAATATAGTTTATGACTAATTTATGTTACTATAAATTTTAGTATGGCATGGCTCTTGTTTTAGTCATCTTTTATAAAGTCATTGTACAAAAATTATTGATAATAATTATAATAACTGAACTTTTTGAGAAAAATGAATTAAAAGTACCTATAAGTGTTTAAATAAATATAAAACATATGTAACATGTGTGCTTCAACTAATTATAAATAATACAAATGTTGGCTAGCTCTAGCAGCGTACATCATAACCCTTCACTCGAAGTCGAGAGTTCGATTATCTTCATTTCAAATAAGTTAGAGTTTTTCTTTTCCTGATAAAAAAGAGAGCGCGATCATGATAGTTGATTCACCCCTTATGTCCTTGTGCTCGCCTTCTTGGCCCTACTGAAGGATCTCGACTTTTTATGGTCTCAGTGTCAGCATCCTTTGACCTTGTATCAGTACTAAAAAAAAAACCTAATTATGAATAATAATAAAAAGTTGGGTGAGCCATAATGGTACATAAAATACAAATTTATAAATTTAGGGCTGCAAATTAAAAAAAAAAAACAGAAATAGCAATTAATTAGCTAGAAGAACATTAATAAAGATAATTAAAACATATCCATAGAGGTTGGCTTAAATGTAGAACATTTGAAAAAGTTTAAATTCTCATTTTCAAAATATTAGGTTTTAGTTACGATTGAAAAAAATATACTAACTTGAAAAAGTAGAAAAAACTTAAAAAGAAATAAAACAATTAGAACTTCACATCGCAAAAATCTTGCTATAAGGGATTACAAAATTATACGTTCCTATTAATGTGCATCATTCTACATGACTAGGCTTCATCTTCATAAAAATATGATAGAAATCTTCTTCTTTTCTATGAGTATGAAATCAATTATATATATATATATGAAAAATGCAAGTTGAATCAAACTCTATATATTTACTTATATTTTTTGTTGGATGAAATATATATACAAATTACCAAATAAAATGAAATCTAAGTTTATTGAGAAAATAGACATATGTTTAATTTTACACGACAAAACATTTCTACACATTCAATTGGCCCAAAGAGAAAGGAAAAGAAGAGGCTCTGTAATAAATATAATTTTTTTTTTCACTAGAAAATCAAGCTTTTTAGATATACCCCACTAAAACTTTGTCTTTACCCACCCACTAATTTTACCCTACATAAAATCACATTAATTTTTTTACCCACTAAAATATTTTAAAATAACCCAAAATAGCCTTCGGTGCAAACCCCCCTACCGTTTCATCTTCTTCCCAAAAACTCTCAAACCAGTCACCATGGTTTCTTCTTCTTTAAAAACGATTCAAAGCATTCATGTCACTACCATTTTATTTTTCCTCTCCAAAAATCTCAAATCAATCCCTAACTTCAAGCACACGTACTTTAAATGGTGTTACAATTTCATACATTTAATGTATCTTAAATCAAATATAATTCATAATTTAAAACCCCCCACCAACATAGCCCTTAAAACTAAAGAACAAAAGCTATTAATGTCATAACACCCACTATAATTTTTTGCATAAACATGCTATTCACAGCATTAAATTAATACAGAGAGCCTACCACCAAAATTAAATATGCTGTTCATAAATTAATTATATATTTATATGCTTAAGAAATTCTCCAATATCCTATATCAACCAATTAAAAGTAATTTAAAGCTTCATGCTGTAATTATTAACTTCAATTAATGCTGCCAACTAATCCATTCCAAACTCTTAGGAGTGTTTGCCTTGAATGAGTTGGGTTTTGCTATGGGGCAAACAAAGCTTTATTACAAACTTATCCATCAGTGAATCAAGAGAAATGACAAATAATAATAAAATGTAAATGAAAACTATAATTTGTAGAGAAAAACCATACAAAACACTAATAATTCTTTTGGAATTAATATAACTTCTGTTGCATAATAGCAAAGCAATTTCTTTAAATAAGAATCAATTTGAGTAAGTATCAAGCATATTAAATATCAACATATTTTTTTGGAAACGTGAAGGTCATAATAGTAAATTGAATGTGGCGGTGCACCGGTGCCGCATTAAAAACAAGATCCGAAAACCCTACAACTCCACGAACCCTAAATTGTATTTATGAAAAAGAAAAAAACCAAAAAATTAATTACAAGCCCCGCTACCCGCTACCTGCTAAGCCACCGACACTATTGAAATTCGAAAGGTACCAGATAATGGCACTATTGTAATTCTCCAAAACCTCAAGGTTATATGTTTTTAACGCAACGTGGGTCCCACCTTCTATGCGTCTTTTTTTTGTTTCTCAACCGCAAAACTGCCTCCGCCGAAAAAGACGAAGAGTTTTCCCTTTTTCTCTTTTTTTTTTTGAAAAAAATATTTATTAATTTTTAAAAATTAAAAAATTAAAAAAAAAACTCAAAGTCAAATCCGGCAATGTCCGTGAAGACCGGCTAGCGCCGGTGATGTTACGGCGAAAACACCGTCGTTGCGTTGTACGGTCGGGGAATAGAAAATTAATTTGCTACGACGCGTGGCCGTTATAATATTTTACGTCCACACGGCCCAATGACGCCACGTGTCTCCAATGGTAACAAAGTACATGGGATTGGGATTTTTTTTATATTTTTTATGATATTTGAAATTTAAGAAAAAAATGAAATACACCCTCACTATAAGTTATAAGTTTATGGGCTTATTCCTTTCAATGATTAAAAATACAATTAATTAACTTTTTTAAGCAAAAAGAAAAAAAGAATATTCATGGGAGCATTATAGGCTTTACTCAAATAAAGGGGGGGCTGTAAATATTATCTATAGTTGGGAAGAGACATTAATGTGATGTTGTTTCTAATTCTTAAGATAATATTTAACTTTCTCTTTTTCTTTTTGACTTGCTAAACATTCAAATTGAGACACAGAGAATCATTATAGTATGGAATAGCACATTAGGGTTTGTCATTAAAGGAACTGAGGGAGAATGAAATGAGCAAATTAGGACTTTTGTCTCAAGTAAGATTTATTTTTTATTTTTTATTTGTTAGATTGATTCACTGATCCTTTTTATTTTGATATGATTAATATAATCTACTTTACAGCTTGATCACTATGTCTAACTAAATCAATTGAATTAATTTTATTGGGGTTATTTGTGAAGCATCATGAATGGTAATGATTTTGAATAATTTTGTAATTAGGACCGTTGATTTGAGTTATACTATTATCATTTTCTTGTACATAAACAATTTAGAAGTTGCATTATTTATGTTGTATTTGCTCTTGTTTGTCTCAGAAGAAAAAAATAAAAAACAATTATATATTCTTTCTTTGTTTTTTGGGTACGTTTTGACATGAAATGATAGAAACGAAAAGGCCTAGCAAAAAAGAAAGTCTTATCAAAGCACCATGAATTATTTTATTTTAATTTAATTTTTTAAAGGGTGTTAATGGAAATTTTTGTGTGGATATATAGCATTCGTATGACATCCTAAATATTAGGTAGGACCAGCAAATCCACAATAATAAATAGGCCAAATCAATTCAGTTCAATTAAGCTTCGTTATAGTTACGGGAGGTAGATTATATGAATTTGTTTTTTCTACGCTACTCTATCTAAGGCTAAGTCAATATTTAAATTACAAAAAGTTATATTTTTTTTAATTATTTCTGCTCAATTTATTTTAAATTTCTTTCAACCTTTATTATTACTATAAATTGTTAATAGGTCACTTTTTATGATTACAGCATCTATACGTTTTCGTTGTATGTGTTCAAATCATCTTAATCAATTTTCTCTCATTTTATCTTCGGTTAAGGTTACTCTTATAATTTTTGGAATATTATTTATTATTTATTTTATTTTTTAATGTTTTACAACATAACTATCTTAATATGCGCATTTTTGTTGCACTTAATTTATTCACATGTTATTTCTTTATTGCCCAACATCCGGTTCGAACAACGATTTTATAATATTTTTCTTTATTTCTTTATTCCTCCGTTTAATTCAACCTATATTTAATTTTACCCTATGATTTACATCCACGCGTAGGACCAACTCTAACTTTAAAAGTCCTAGATTAAATCTCACCGTCCACTAGAGAAAAGGCCTAATGTTGAATAGATCCTCAATAATAGTTTTCTTAAAATATACATTATGTAGAGGCAACTTGGTAATATATAAAAACTGGGATTAATTTAATCACTTGTTTAATTTGATTATGTTGTCATTGATCCTTCTTACATGGATATATTGACATGCACTTAGCCATTAAGAAAGTTAGATTTTCTAGGATTAGATAAAAGGGTCTACTTATACAAATCAATATTTTAAATGAAGTTTACCATTAAAATTTCATAAATCTTAATTATTTTCTAGTTGGTTAATTCATGTCACACACCGCGGATGTGATGGGTACCTCATCGAGCGTACCCTAGCCACTATGATCCCATAATATTATCCTATCAGTACACAATACACTCAATAGTGTCTAGTACCCCGTATCATTTGTCCATATTATTCATTATGAATAGTACAGGTTCTCCCCGGATTCGAACCTCAAACCATATAGGTTAATTTTGCAATTCAAGTAGCCACTGAACTGATAAGGCCTTTTTTTTACACCCCGCGGATGTAATGGGTACCTCCTACTCTAATGTACCCCAACCATAACATCACATAATATTGTTTCATCTCAGTACACAACCCACTCAACAATGTCTAGTACCCCAGAATTATTTGTCCACTCTATTCATCATAAATAGTGCAGGGCCTCTCCGAATTCAAACCTTAAACCTCATATAGGTTAATTTCGTAATTCAAGTAACTACTGAGCCAAGTTGGTTCAAGCATGTTATCACAATATATGTATCACATAGCATCAATTAACCTCTTGAATGATTCATAAAATTGAAAGGTTTGGATCATTACCAAACTCCATTAATGACATGTCAATGTCTCCATCATATACTATAAGAAAATAATCCCAAATTAATTCAAAATCACCCTTCCTTTGTCAATCTTCACTTTCTCCAAGTAGGTAACATTTGATAGTTTTCAGTACTAGGGTTTATGTTGTTTAGCTAAATATAACTTCTTAATTATCAACGTATTTATCAAAATGATCCAATGTTTCAAAAGACATGAAATAACGACAACTTGACGTCGACTTACATGTTGTCGAATTAAGATGATCGATTTTCATCATAATATTTACGTCGCTATCACAGTGTTTTTAGCTGACAAAATAATAACCGATTAAATCTAAAATCAATGATTAATTTACCTTAATGATGAAAAGGTTAATTTTGAGGATGGATGGTTCATGATATGGTTAGATTTTGAAGTTAGGACCCACAAATTACACGTGCATATAGAACCCAATCAAAAGGGCATGACCCTACAGATTAAGAGGTATATTAATTTTCATGTGACCCATGTCTCTTCAATTACAAGGGTACGTAGGGACCCTCCCTCTTGTCTCTCTACTCATCAAAATTCCAAGGGGTTTGATGATGTTTGGAAACTTTCTCTTTTTATTTGACGGTGGAATTGAGAGATATATATATGCAACCACGCACGGTGCCCTACTCTTCTAACAAGGGCTCTCTTGGGTCAACGTTCACACCTTACAAATTAATTTAGGGTACATTCAATTTGAATATAATCATTTTTTATATTTTTTTTTGTATCCAATAATTTTTAAATATTATTATTGTTATTATTATTTATTTCTAACGAGTGAGAATATTAAATTTTAAAATGTTTTTTTATTTTTGAAAAAAAAATTAAAATGTTTGAATGAGACATATTTGAACATGGGAGACTTTAAGGACTATGGCCTTAGTGGGTCCAATCCAAGATATCTCACCTAACCTATTCATGCAGAAGATCTTCTAAGTACCTTTGGCCAGTGGATTGAACATAGTGCAAAAATACAAAAGAAATAATGGAGGCCCTTAATAATCATGTACTTGGGTTTTTTTATTTTTATTATTTTTAAAGAATCCTTTTTTAAAAAATGATCTAAAATATTAAAAATTAATTTACTACAAAAGAGTGAATATTTTATAACAAATAACTTAAGATTTCGTAATCAATGCATAAATTTAATTACAAAAAATATTGTTAAGTAATAAATAATAAATTTTTACTTACAAATTCATACTTTTTTCACAAAATAACCATCTTTAATAATGAATAACTAAGTAACAATTTGAATTTTATAACTAATGAATGGATTTAGTTATAAAATATATTGTTAAGTAATAAATGATAAATTATCACCAATATATGAACTTATTATTTGTTGCAAAATAACCATCTTTAGTCACTATACAACCTAATGACGAATTCATAAAGCATGAATTTAGCTATAAAAAAATATTAACAAATAATATAAACCACAAATTTTTTCTTATGAATCCATGAAATTCCATTAATAAAAATTTAGGGTAAAAAAAAAAAATGTTTAGTAGATTAAAAAAACTTTGACCAAGTTGTAAGTTAGTCGTTCCTGTCTCCTAGAGCCCCACAAAAGCTGCATGTTTTCTTCCCCATGCTTTTACAACCGGTGAATAAATTTAATTTAATTTTATTGTATTTTTGGGAATTCCAATATCTTTAAAAAATAAAAAAATGAAATAAAGTACAATAAACGTGAAAAAGATTTCTTGGAAAGAGTTATAAAGCCGACAACAGAGAATTGAATCTTTTACAACCACCACCCTAACTGTCTCACGTCTTTTACTTGTCTTTGCATGACACGCGGTCAAATCTCTATCTCACTTAGAATGTAGTAAAATGAAAATGAAAATGAAAATGAAGGAATTAACAGTAAAAGAAACAATAATAAAAAAAAAACATGTGGCACATGAAATATGAAAACAAAATAATTTTTTATTAAAAAATTATATATGTTTTAATATAATTCAAAAAACTAAAATCAATTAATCAGCAAAAGATTGAAAGAGTGATTAATACAAAATACGTATAATTTAGAAAAGTCTCGTATTTGAGTCTGTCTCTTACTATTTATAGTTAGAATTAGCGAGGAGAAAGGTCTTAATATCCATGATCTCAAAAAAAAAAAAATATAGTAATTAAGAGTAAAACTTTCTTAAGAGTTTGAAGGATAAACTAGAAAAAAAAAGTTTAAAAAAAGGCTTAAAATGTAAGGTGTAAAAAGAATTAAAAAATATATTTTAACCCTATTAAAAAATAATAAAATTAATTTTTAAAAAATAAAAATAAGATAAATTTTTTAAAAGGTATTGCAAGTAAAAAAAGGCTTTGTTGTCAACTACTCAAAATATTTTTATTATAATAGTATAGGTTTAGATAAATGGCAAGTCTAACTAAATCTAATATTTTAAACCTTTGGAAAAGTTTAAAGTAGAGAAAAAAAAAAAAAAAGAGTGCACAGAAGAAAAATAATAACAATATTATTTTTAGGTTGACAGTAAGGTGATTGAATTAGCTTATGTAGTGCCTTGATTAATGGCCACAAGAAACATGATCCCAAACCAAAAGATAATTTTTATTTATTTATTTATTTAATATTAAAGTTTTTTCAACTAAATAATATTTTTTACATATAATTGATAAATAAAAACTTTTACTTTAATTTACCTTAATACTCCATATAACTCAATATATTTAAATATCAATAATTTTTTGAGACTAATCATTTGAAACATTACTACAAAGTGATAGGATTTATTAATAGAGTAATTTGATGATATACATCTTGTTAAACCTTAATAGAGTAATTTGTTGATTTGAAGTTTCTAAATAATTATACTTTAGCAACATACTAACAATAAAAGAAAATATTTTAAAAATATATTTTGTTGACATTGTCTTTGAGAGTTGTTAAATTATTTCGAATAACGTATTAACACATAATTCGAGATAATTTAATTTCTTTTATAAATAATATTAATAAAGTGTATTAGTCAAGCATTATTCAACCACACAAGAAAAAAATGTTCTTAAGTTCAACTCTCGATATCAAATCTGAATGGTTATTGGTACATTTACCTGATGGAGGTACTGCTAGCACCCCTAAGGTGAGTTAGGGAGCTTGCTAGCTAGCCCATATTTAACAACACCTAATGGCGAAAAAAAAAAAAAAAAGTTTTTAGATAAATGTTTGGAGGAGAAAATCTCTTGTAATAACAAATAGATTATTAACAACTTATTTTTTTCATAAACATGTTAAAAAGTACTTTTTAAAATAAAGTTGCCAAATAGATTATTAAGCATTTTTATAAAAATTATAAGTTATAAGAAGATGTAATACCAAACAAGCTCGTACACTGTAATTGTATTTCCATAATTTTTTTCTGTAAAATAGTTTGGACTGCAACGGGAACAAGAGGGGAGGGAGAGAAAGAAAGTGCAGTGGAAATGTCGGCTTATATATTGTGTCCATGCCGTTCATGCCATCCATCAATCTAAGCCATGAATCTCTCCGCAAATCACGCCATCTGGTCCCCTGAAACGAGAAGACTCACGGAACCAACGAAAAGCAGCCACGTCCCTACATGAACCGTGAAAAGCGGGTACCCCCACCCCTCATGTGCGCGCTCGTGCCTTCTGACTACTTTTTGTGGGGCTCACCACGTGCCCCTTCTTTTCTCTGACATCTCATTTTAAAAAATAAAAAATAAAGCAACTGACACGACCATATCGCCTCGCCTGGGCCTAACCCAAGGTTACGTCCTTCATGGGCACACGTGCCTTGGTCCAATTACTCAGAGCCACGTGTTCATTTGTTTTTATTCTTTTTTTATTCTAATTTTATTTTTGGAACCATTGAGATCTGCTGTCAGCTTCAGTCACAGATGAGGACCCTTATAACTGCCTAACTACCACCTTCCAATGCCCTTCCCTCCTGTTTTTTTTTTTTTCCAAATACTTAATTAAAAAAAACTTATTTATTTTGATTTATGTACAAAATGATAGATATATTTATAGCATTTAAAGTGCGTTGGGTTTATGGTTTGAAAACATACATAGATATTACAAACTATTTATAAATAAAAAAATAGGAAAATAATTTTCTTTTATTGTTCATGCATGAAATTTTGTATGTAAAAGATGATATATATATTTAAATCATAAACTAGATGAAGCCTTAATTAATATTTCAGTATTGTGAAAAATTAGGTAATTTGAAGCTATTCAAAATTGTTAGGTTTTGTAGTTAGAATTGTAATACTAATGTATAATTTCTATAACACTATTATATTTTATTTTAGGTTAGAAATAAAATGAGATTATATTACAAGTAGGGAAAAAATGATAAGTAATTGCTTGATTTTCAAAACCTTTTTGTTGTTTTCATGCATTGAATTTATTTTTTATTTTTGCATTATTTTGTATATAGTATACTAGCCTATTCTCAAAAATATAAATTGAATGCCATATTTAATGAAGCTTTTCTTGCATGGTATGTTTTTTTTTTTTTTTTTTTTATATATTAAATTTCTGGTCATAATTTATATACTTTGACTGAAAGTCATTTAAGCCATAATCTCTCTAACACCTTCTAAAAATTCATGTTTTACCACTTAATTTTATCTTTTATAGAATAAAAAATAGGTGTTAAAAATATGTATAAATAATAATACTTTACATTTAATAACAAGGGGCCTTTTTTATTTTTATTTATTTTTTGTCTAAGTACAACTAGTCAGAAGGTGCAGCAACGAAAACTCACCGAAACGATTATAACTACCATATCAGATCACGACAAACCTAAATAATAAGGATTAAAGTTTACAACAAGAGCTTATAATCCATAATTATATTATATTTTATTCACTTTAGGAGAGTCCAACATCAGTTTATAACTAGAGCTTATAATCTATAATTATATTATATTTTATTCTCTTTAGGAGAGTCGAACATCTCACTACATGTGTGGGAGGTGAGCTACCCATCACCTGTACTAAACACTGGTCCGAATGTAATTTCCTTCTATACAAAGGCTTTATTACATCAAATGAGTCAAAAGTCAAAAGTCAAAAGTACCAAATTTCTATGCTTTTCCATCTTAACCGCAATCAACGGCATCTAATCCAAATGGTCTGTTTATTAGTGCCTTTCCACTTTAATTTCACTTTTTAATTATCTACACATATATTTTTAAACTTTATAATATGATTTGTTTTCTTGCTACTTTGACTTGTTAGAACTATTCACATTGATAACTAGAGAATGAATGAAATCAAGTCATTTTCACACTTTATAGTTGGAAGACACACTAGCTAGGGTTTTCTCCCATTGTAGTGGAGGAGATGGCATAAGTGGATCTATGGTTTTTAATATTATAATGTGTCAACAACTTCTTATAATTAAGGCTAATTTAAATAAAATTCTTAATTTAATGCATTGATTGAGTTGAAAAATGCCATGCTTTACTTCACTAATTACAAAAGATTAAGAATGATAACGATTGTCTTTTATTTGTTCTGCATGACAGAGCTTAAATCCCTCCTCAGTTAATTCTTTTAGGGGACGAGACTAATCTAGAGTTCGACGTCCCGAAAAAGTGAATAGCTAACATCTCTCTCTATCAGTGCATATTATAGTGAGGCTCAAACCCGTGGTAGAACTTATTATATATATATATATATATATATATATATATATATATTACTTTATTGTCTTATGTTTCTAATAAATTGTTTAATAAATGATGAGATAAAGAAGATCGTGTGTATCTAAAATCATGAGTTTTTATAATTTTTAACTCAATCATATTCCAGAACGAAATCATGCATAGATTTTGTATCTAATAACGGTCTTACCCTAAAAGATAAAAAAGAAGAAGGTCTAAATAATCTTAGTGATGCATGCTTTTTCTGATTTAGTGCAAACTCCAACTTGGGAATTGTCTATATTTGATGTGACTTCTTTTAAAAACTTTTGAGCTTAGATTTTGTGCAATCTAAAATCAACATAAATATAATTGATGGTATGCATGCTTTGGCTTATTAATGACAAACCCCCACTTATAATAAAATGTGAATTTAATATCCATTAAAAAAATTGATCAAAGAATGCAAAAAGAAAAAAAAAAAGAAAAAAGAAAAAAAGAAAAGAAAAGAAAAAGAATTATTAAAGAATATTGCAAAAATGGTAATGCTGATTAAACATGAAATAATGGTTTGATAGAGATATATATATATATATATATATATATATATGGATTCACATAAAGTATATATAAGAAAAATAAAAATAAAAAAAACAATAATTTACGTGGTGCGTGGAACATGTAATGATGATCAGTGATGACTATCACAGACTATCACTAAAGATGTATATGGATTTATATTAATCCATATCACATACGTAGCCTACCACAAATTGGTAACGACCAGCACATAGCTGGCCATTATCACCAGTTATGTGTATGTGTAAAGTTTATTTAAACAGTTATCTAAATCATTTTACTTTCAGTAAGCTTTTTTACTTCACATTGCTAATCTTATAGGTATTTCTAACCTTTTTGTTTCCTTCCACTTTGTTTTCAGATGATTTTGCTAAGTGTTTGTGCGATTTCTATCAACTAAAACTTTAAGAAATGGAGTTGCTTTAACATTCATTATAGAAGAAGGAAACTGTGCAAGAATAAACGAGTCATACGGATTATAATAACATATATATGAAGTTATTAGAATATAGTAAAATAGTACTACAATACAATAATATATATGAGCTTACTGGTAGAAGAGAAAACTACTGAGAAAAGAGTAATATAGTAGATAATTATACATTGTTTTAATACATAGCATTTAGCTTTTTGAGCTTTCTATCAATGACCTTATTAGGTAAGTAAGTAGCAAAACTTATGTTAAGTATATAACATAAGTATATAACAAAGGGTTAATCTACTGTAGGTAGACTCAAAAAAATAAAAAAAAATCATAGGGTTAATCTACTGCCTTCATTTCTAATTCTATTGTTTGATACTATGGCACATATAACCTTCACATTTAGCTATATCAAGGGCCAATTTTACAATTATATTACATGTAATTCATATATATATATATATATATATATTTTTTTTTTTTTTCTTTTCTTCCATCCATGTTATATTTGTCTTTTTTTTTTTCCTTATTGCCACTGTTAATTATCAATACTTAACTCACATTTGTAGGCTTTTATATATATATATATATATACAAACACTTCAGCGCTTATAATAATATTTTTAAGAAGCTCAATGCTATAAATCATACAACTGACACTGTCTAGTTTTGTGAAAACAAGATACTCGTACGACTACTTTTAAATAACAATAATAATAACAACAATAATAATAATAATAATAATAATAATAAAAAAACATGAGGAAAAAGATATTTATCCTTGCTGGTCTCTAGTCCGTCATTTTAGGAAAATCTAAAATTGCTAAACAAGGATTTAGCAATATGTAGTATTTTAAATTGTGAATATATAGATAATAATGAAGACTATGTGTGATAGGGTAATGACAAATCATGTGTTGAAGTTGTGGACATATTCAGGGTGGCATGGGACATCTTGGTTATGTCTAAGGATTTGGGATAAGTGAGGAGCTATTACCCTAGGACCATATTTGGCAGATATGGAAAGGGCTAGCCAATATTTTTTATCCCTAACTTCGAACTGGTATGGGACAGGCGAATTTGACGGATAACTAATATATGCTAGAAATTCCCATTTATTTGCATTCTAAAAATAGTTGAAAACTTGACCATATGGTTCGGTGCCATCTGTCTGAATATGGTGTGATTTTTTTTTTTTAAATAGGACTTGGGTTTCCAAACATACCCCATTATTATACAGTTAAATACTTTCATAACAAAAATTGAAATTTTCTGAATTAAAACATGACCTTAACACAATATTTGGAACCAACAAACTCTATTCCCTTACCTTAGAAACTTATGTGGGAAACCTAATAATTTAATTAGAAAACTAAACAAACTTTAAATGTACTATAGAATGCCAGTATAAACGCGCAATCAAGACAATCATGGTTCAAATCTTGTATCAAGGAATGAGCCGCAGAATGACATAAGATCGTCATAGGTAGAAAGAACATTAACACCAAAAGCATCAAATAGACAAGATGAAAATATAAACGTGGTTGGGGGAACATTCACAACAAATCCAACACCGCTACAAACAAACAGTGGATCATTAGATCAGCCACCCACAAAAATGGAAAAGTTTTTTCATTGTTTTGCAAACTATGTGGACAGTTGAATCGAAGAACTTTAAGATCGACAACGCGTGACTCAACAACCACAAGTAAACCTAGGAAGAATGGAGGAAGATTATCAAACTAAGCAGATAACTAAATTCTAAAGGTTGCAACCACTAACCTTCGAGGGGAATCCTGATGCAGAAGCTGCTCAGAAATAGCTTGATGAAACTCGAAAAGCTCTTGAGGCGATGGGGATACCAAATGATAGAAGGATACCTTTGGCTACTTACCAATTGATTGGAATAGCACACAGTTGGTGAAAAATGGTCAAACAAAAGATTCAACTCAGAATGTGGCAACAATGACATGGCTGAAGCCTTGTTCATTGAAGAATATTTCCCTAAAACCTTGAAAAGACAAAATAGGCTAGAATTTTCTAAGATGTTTTAAGGAAAATGATAGTACAAGAATATTCAGCGAGATTCACCGAACTCCTAGTTTTTTCTCTTTCTATCGTAGCAAATGGAAGAGATAAAGCTAAATCTTTTTATAATAAACTTAGAAATAAGTTTATTATAATACCTTTAGAGGAAACCAGGGTTACTCTAGAAAAGGACAAGGGAACGCGGAAAACAATACCTTTAGAGGAAACCAGGGGCCTAAACCAAATCCTGGTCAGCAAGCAGATATGACACATTGCCAAATACTGTACTCAACCTCGACCTATGGTTCAATCAAATGTATCGAAGCAACCCAATCCCCCAATCCCCCAAATCCACAAACACAAGAACAAGTGTATTCTGCAACAGCTCAGAAACAAAACCCCCCAACTGTGATTGAAGGTATATATACTTTTTTTAACTCAAGGGTTCGAGTGCTATTTGATACTAGGTCCACTCATTCATTCATAACTCCTTCAATAGTGCAGCAGTTGGGATTAGAGATTGAACCATTAAACCCTAAGATGTTAGTAGCCACACCAGTGGGAGTACTGGTAGAAATCACACAGTTATGTTCTAACTGTGAGCTTAGGATGAGTGATGAACCTTTTCTTATAAACCCTTTAGTTTTAAACATTGAAGAATTCAATGTAATTCTAGGAATGGATTGTCTAACCCAATTGAAAGCTCAAATCGATTGTGAGAAGAAACGAGTATGCTTCACCCTTCCAGACCAAACCACTCTCAAAATTCAAGGATCAAACATTTATGTTCCCAAATCAATAGTTGCAACCTTAAAAATGCAATTCAAGGGTGACAAAATTCTTAAGGAACCTATATCTAGCAACCAAAATGAATTTGTCCAAGGGGTTCTCATGAGTAAGGTTCTAGTGGTTTGCGAAATTCCTACAGTATTCCTAGATGACCTTCCAGGATTACTATCTATGAATTTGATTTTGAACTTAGGTTAGTACCCGGGGCAGAACCTGTATCTATACCGCCTTAACAGATGGCCCACACCGAATTGGTAGAACTAGATAAACAATTGAGGGAATTAGAAATGAAAGGGTTTATACGGAAAAGTACTTCACCTTAGGGAGCTTATATTCTATTTGTCAAAAAGAAGGATGGATCACTTCGAATGTGTGTGGATTATCAGAAACTCAATCAAGTTACTATTAAAAATAAATATCCATTACCTCGGATTCAGGATCTTTTTGATCAACTGAGTGGAACGAAGTACTTCTCAAAAATAAAATTACGCTCAGGTTATTACCAATTGAGGATCAAGGAAGAATACATCCACAAAATAGCTTTTTGAACCCGGTACGGACATTACGAATTTATTGTAATGTCATTCGGTCTAACAAATGCACCAACAACATTCATGGACCTCATGCATCAAATATTTAGGTTGTACCTGGACCGTTTTGTGGTAGTATTTGTCGATGATATTCTCATGTATTCATCGACAAAAACAAGAACATGACCTACATTTGCGAATTGTGTTGGAAACACTACAAGCTCACCAACTCTATGCTAAATTCAGCAAATGTGAGTTCTCGGTTTCTGAAGTAAAATTCTTGGGACACGTCGTCTCAGCAAACAACATCGCAGTAGATCCAGCTAAAGTGGAGGTAGTTCTAAATTGGAAACAACCTGCCAATATAACCGAAATTCGAAGCTTTCTAGGATTGGCCGGGTATTACAAAAGGTTCGTTCAAGACTTCTCTAAACTGGTTGTACCAATGACACGCCTAACAAGGAAAGGAATCCCATTTGTTTGAACATTCTTTTCAGGAGCTAAAATGACGGCTAACAATAGCGCCTGTCTTGAAAACTCCTGAAAATGGTAAAGGTTATACTCTGTACATGGACGCATCACAAACTGAACTGGGAGCAGTACTAATGCAAGAAGGCCACATCATCGCTTACAGATCTTGACAACTGAAGACTCATGAGAGGAATTATTCCACTCATGATTTAGAACTAGCAACAATCGTTTTTGCTCTAAAATTGTGGCGACATTATCTCTACGGTGAAAGGTTGGAAGTATTCTCTGATCACCAAAGTTTAAAATATATTTATACACAAAGAGATCTAATTTCTGACAGAGACGCTGGGTGGAATTTCTAAAGGATTACGACTTCACTATTCAATACCACTCGTGTAACACCCCGCAATTTGAATTAAATATATACGTTGAAGTACGCGTATATCGAGATGTACGTATTTTATATGTATGAGCTAAATATACGCTTGAGAATACACGTATTTAGCTAAATATACGCGTGTATGAAATACATGCTATAATTACGGAATGTGAGTAAATAAATAAAATTATTAAATAAAGAATATGAGTTGTATTAGTTGAATTGAGTTGAATTAAATTGATCAATTTATGGGATTGGATAATTAAATATGTGGATTGGAGTATGATTTAATGAATTATGAATAGTATGATTGAATGAATGAAAGTGAATGAATGAATTAAGATGGGGTGAGTTGGTTTGTTAAATGACATGAGGAGCATGAGATAAATAGTGAATAGTAAATAGTGAATAGTAAAAATGAATAGTGAATAGTAAAAATGAATAGTGAATAGTGAATAGTAAAAGTAAATAGTGAAAGTGAAAAGTAAAAATGAATAGCGTTGTGAACAGTGATGTGCATCCAATGAAACTCCGGTTTGAGATCATAGAATCGTAGAAAACTGAATTCTGGACGTTTCGATACTAAGATCGTGATTTGTGGATAATTTGATATTTTTCGTAGCTACCGATATGATAAATGATGATTCTCATGATAATCTATGATTAATTTCAGTGTTTAAAATGAGAGCTTAAGGGCATGGATAAACGCTCTTGAGGAAGCCCTATTGTTGCTCGATTTTAGCAGTTGAATTAGAAAACCCGTGTAACCACTGTGAGTATAGTTTTCTTGATTTGGTTCTTGTATGGCATTGTACGCATATAAACTGTTTGATTGTACGCATGTGATATTATATATAAGGCATTGAGTTTTACGGATCATGCAAACTGATTTTAGCATTGGAGTTTGTAAGGATGAGGCTTTGCGATTCCTCATTGTCATTTCGTTAGGTCTGTCCTAACAAGGGTTGCGATCCTTGAAATGACTGTTAATTGGGTAATGAGATGTTGTGGTTACCTTGTAACGACCATACAAGGGTTAGACCCGCTCTCGTGCCTTGCGGAGGAGGGAGATTGTGCATGGTGTTATTGAATTGGGTCATGAGAAGTTGTGTCTACCTTGTACGACCATACAAGGGTTAGACCCGCTCTCTTGCCTTGCGGAGGAGGGAGATTGTGCATTATGTTATTGAAAATCATGAAATTTATGATGTTGACATGTACAAGTTGCTGAAGGTTGAATAAAAAAAATAAAATAAAAGAAATATAGCTTATCTACGTGTTACAACAAGAGGAATAAAAAAAAAAAAAAAAAGCATGAAGGAAACGAAGTTTCCAGATAGCGAAAGAAAGAAGCAGAGGGAAGAAGGAGAAGAAAGAGAAGAAGAAAAAGGGGAAGCGCGCGATTCGAACGAAATTCAGACCATCGGTAAGTAATTTTCACGCTTTTTCTTCGTAAAATTACTATCTAAGCTATTCTAGCGGAGAAATTTTGACTGTGGGAGCCGTTTTACGGCGTTTTGACAAATTGGGGTTTTGACCCCAACGTGAATGAAAACCCGCTATGAAGATAGAAAAATGCTCCCTAGACTGTCAGGACTCCGAATCTGTGGTTAGATTCAATTTCATAAGTTTTGGAGACCAATTGACAATTTTAATACAATTTACATCTTTCGGATGAATAGTAAAAAGGAATAATGATGCATGTGTTGAATAAGTGTTTGAAATGATTTTAAATGTCATATTTCTATAAATGTATATAATTGCCATCTCAAGAACTATATTCACTGAGCTGTTGATTGCTCACCCTATTTCCTCCAATATTTCAGGTATTGACTCGAAGGGAAAATGAACTTGTCTGGTATGTGTATGTATGCTTGGAGGAAATAGATTATATTTTTGTTATTTTGATATGTATACTTATCACACATTATATATGTATTATCATCTAGATGGGATGTGTGGGCATATATTTATATTGGATGAGGAAATGATAATTTGATGTGTGAATGAATGAAATGGTTATGGAATTTGATTTGTGGTATATAGGAAAAAAAATTTATTGTACATTTTGGGAAGGTTTGTGAGAATACGTGAAGGCTGACAGTGTATTATATATTGTATATGAATATGTACAGTGTATAATATGCTGTGCCGGTCATGACGTCAGCCTACGTCAGGGGCGTCGTGACAATATTGGTATCAGAGCCTTGAGTTTAAAATTCTTAAAAAGATAAAAGCTTTATGATATTATGATTGTTTGTATGGGTATACATATGGGTAGTCCTATTATGTGGAGCCAAATCCAATAGGTTATCTTGACTGAGAATCACCTGTGTCAGTGAATTCCAGATTTGGAAAAGACTAGTCAAGATTAACAATGAAAATTACTGATCAAGAAAGGATCAGAAGGCTGAAAGAAAAAGAACTGGATGTAATCCAGTGATAATAAATGATATAGCTTATATATGACTAGTAACTACCCAACAACAATGAAATGCACAACTTATGAGCTTGTGGCCAAGTTGTAATGTGAGAAAGACAGAGGCTTGAACCGTTGATAGCTCCAGATGTGGGTGCCAATGGTGTGAGTAAAAACAGACTGAAGTAAAAAGAAAATTAATAGAAGGGCTCAATGATAAGCCAGATGGAATGAAAAGATGTGAAAGTTATGGAAACTTTCAGGAGAAGGGACTCTGATATTAGACGTAGTAAAGAATTTGCTACTCTGAGTGAAAACCGTATTAGAGAATGATTAAGTCGCTGGAAATGATAAAGCAAGTTAGCTATATTTAACTGATGAGAAGATATAATAGAAAATTGAGTTAAGAACTCCAAAGATGATTAAGGCATGAGATTAATTAAAGAAGCTATTTTATGAGGGCTTCTATCATCATGTTGAAATTGATTTAAGGCGTGAAAAAGTTTATCTTGTTACAATATAGTGACATGCCTAACCATAAAGACAAACATGAATTAAATAGACTGGTATAGGTTATTGTTGGAATGGATCTTCTGAGAAGGATAAGGATCGAGAATAAATTTTGGAATCCTATAGCGCAGGCTTTCTCATTGTTGGGTTATAAACATATGCACAGGTTGTCAGACAGACTAGAAATTTCAGGTCAGCCAATGTTGTGGTGACATTGTTAACACCAACAATACTAGAGATATAACTTGCACTGCCATTAGAAGCCGAGTCATCAACACCAGTGTTAGGTAAAAAGAGAAATAAGGAATGTAAGGCTTGGGGGCAAGAATATGAAATTGAAGATAAGTGAAACATTGAGTAAGGTTGAGATGTTGGCAGTATCGGGTCAGGTACTTACCCAACAAAAATGGGAAAAAGGGAAATGATGTTAACGACTTATGACAACCAGAAGTGATTTCTATTGCCTAAGCAGGAGTCACAGACTGAGTAAAATTGTATCTCGACCTACGATTGTCTATTAAAAAAAAAAAGACACGAGATGTGTTAATCTCTAGTTAGTTGATACGGAATGCTCCAATATGTTTTATCAATGTGACTCCACCAGATATGAGAGAATAAATTAAAATAAATTAAAGTAAATACGTTGATAACAGGTATGATCAACATGTTGTTATTGTGTATATTCTGATTGTATTGTTGGATCTACCTGGTCCTTTATCTCTGGTGATATGGTAGACAGATTGTCATATCTTCTGTTATAATAATGCATTATTGATTGTGAGTATGCCTACAGGAGAAAGAATCTACCTTGATATGGTCAGCAAATAGTATGTGTAATAATAAATATGGGGGTCATCAAGTAATATGAAACGTTTGGAATTGGATGCTTTGTTGGGTATGATTGGTTGGTCACCTCTCATGTCAGGTGGAGCGTCTCTCCGAAAAGAAGTAATATGCTGAAGTGGAAAATTCTCATTTTGAATCTCGAGAAATTTATACCCTCAAAATCTTCTATCTAAGATAAGGTAGTTATTGACGAGGACATGGAGAATATGGCTAGTACAAAGTCATTTAGAGTAATGTAATAAGGCAAGCAGTTGATTACAATTCCTGTGGTGAGCTGGTACTCACTGATGAATTATTAAACGACTACCTGGACAGGAGATTGATAGCATATAAAACTGTTGCCAGTATAATATGTATCTCCAGTTCTTCACATAAAGAGTACTTGAGGAATTGTGAGACTTTAAGGTGTTAATGAGTAAAAGATTTATTAACCTTGATATGCCACCTTGGAGAGCATTTGTGATAAGATGGAAAGAAGGTATAGTGAAACATGTTTAAGTATGAAGTACTGTTACCTGAGTAGGGTAACAACAACGAATGAATATCCTTTACCATGGATAGATGGTCGAATTCGATTAACGAAAGGGAGCCAAAGTTTCGTTAAGATCCTTTTGAGATCTAGGCACCATCAGTTAAGAATTCGAGAAAAGGATGTAATGCAAAACTAATTTAAGACAAGATATGGATATTATGAAATTTTGGTAACCTTGATTAATGTGTCAATCACGTTTATAGGGTTGATGCGGTGGGTATAGGAACCATATCGTGATCATTACATAGTCTTCGATGATGATATATGAAATTGTTCCAAGAATTGAGAGGAGCATGAATAGCACATCGGCATTATCTTGTAGTCACTGAGAGAGCACCGATTGAGTGCCAAGCGTGGTGAATATGAGTTTTGAATATACTTAAGATGAGAATTGTTGGATCACATGACCAGTTTAAATAGTATCGTTAAGGATGCTGCGAAGGTCAAAGTGATCATAATATTGTGACAACTGATGTCAATGATGGAAATCAGAAGTTCTTTGGTATTAGTTGTATGTTATATAAAAAGTGCGTGGAAGGATCCTTAAAGTTGACTTCTCCACTCACGAAACTAAGCCAGATGAATGTTATAGAATGTGTGGACTGTTGTGCATGGGGAAGCTCTCACAGTATTAAATGGTATTTTGATTTCCAGAACCTGGAAGTACATTGTGATTGATGCATATCGCGTCCAGATCTGAATTTTGCATTGATGCAAAAGGATAGGTTAATTACGTGTATCTCCAGATATTTGGTAGTGCACGAGAATAACTATCCTGAGAGTGAATAGAAATGTGTTGGTAGTTATTTTGACATAATGAGAGCATTGCCTCTATAATAAAAAGGTCACATTATTTTCAGATTTTAAGAGTCTGAAGTAATTATTTGAACGGAAAAAAAAAAACTGAATTTGAGGTAAGAAATGTGGCAAGAATTCCCGCAGGATTTGATTTTATATTGAATTATTATCCTGGGAAAGGCCAATATGTTGTTGAGGCATTGAGCAGGAAACAGGCTGAAACTGAAATAATATCTATCAGTTAGCCATAAATGGAGATTGTTTGTGAGTGAGAGTTACAGATATGAGTGTACTCTCTATTACTCCACGTGGTGATATTTGTGCTCGGATGCATGTTCAACTGATTGATACTCATATTCAGAGAGAAAAAGTTATGATGAGACGAGTATGATATTTGTATGAAAGATTATGGATTGTGTTAAATGAAGATGGGATTCAAATGGTATCTTATGGGTTATGGGTAGATATGATACAATCTGGATGACCATTAGTGGACTGATAAGTCTGCGTATCCTTCCAATGAACACCAGAATTCTTTTGATAGACTGAGCAGATTGTATATGTGTGAGATATGGAGATTTTATGGGAGTACTTAAATATTTGTCATGTCGGATTAAGATCCGAAGATTGTGTCGAGATCTGATATATGATGCAGACTCGATTTGGTACTCATCTCCTTCTCAGTGTGATATTTTATTCTCAGACTGGCTGACAGACTGAGAGAGTGACTTTGATGCTTGCGAGCATGCTCGGGTCTAGTATATTTGAATTTTGGTGGAAGTTGGAAGGAATATTTTATGTGTGTAACTGTATGTGTATAAATAGCTATTATAAGAGCATAATGATGGCACTCTAAAGGTTTGATAAGAAGCCTTATCCATCTCCAACTTGTTGATTTAAAAGTATGGAGTTATTGTTATTGGTGCCACAAGATATTATTAAATGCATAAGGTTGGTATAAGGCCTTGAAATGTATTGTGGCTGACTTAGTTTTGCTAAGGGGGTCTTACCACAAAAAGGCCAAATGAGATGTGGGATAAAAAAAAAACAGCGTGCACCGCAATCTGTTGGACCATTTGAGATCCTTGATAGGATAGGTCCATTGGCTTACCGATTTGCTCACCAATTTGCTCTACTGTCACAGTCGATAAGTGTCCGGAATAGTTTCTATAAGGAAATATCCTTCGGATTCCATATATGTTATGGATATAACTCAACGCTAAGTTGGGGAGGATACCACGTATCAAGAAGAGCAAACATGGAAGCGAAAATATAAAATGCGGGAGCAGTTTCTGGAAGTGAGTATCACTTGAGGAATAGTCTTTGATTCTAAATTTCGAGGACGAAATTCCTTAAGTTGGGGAGATTGTAACACCCCGCAATTTGAATTAAATATATACGTTGAAGTACGCGTATATCGAGATGTACGTATTTTATACGTATGAGCTAAATATACGCTTGAGAATGCACGTATTTAGCTAAATATACGCGTGTATGAAATACATGCTATAATTACGGAATGTGAGTAAATAAATAAAATTATTAAATAAAGAATATGAGTTGTATTAGTTGAATTGAGTTGAATTAAATTGATCAATTTATGGGATTGGATAATTAAATATGTGGATTGGAGTATGATTTAATGAATTATGAATAGTATGATTGAATGAATGAAAGTGAATGAATGAATTAAGATGGGGTGAGTTGGTTTGTTAAATGACATGAGGAGCATGGGATAAATAATGAATAGTAAATAGTAAATAGTCAAAATAAATAGTGAATAGTAAAAATAAATAGTGAATAGTAAAAGTAAATAGTGAAAGTGAAAAGTAAAAATGAATAGCGTTGTGAACAGTGATGTGCATCCAATGAAACTTCGGTTTGAGATCATAGAATCGTAGAAAACTGAATTCCGGACGTTTCGTTACTAAGATCGTGATTTGTGGATAATTTGATATTTTTCGTAGCTACCGATATGATAAATGATGATTCTCATGATAATCTATGATTAATTTCAGTGTTTAAAATGAGAGCTTAAGGGCATGGATAAACGCTCTTGAGGAAGCCCTATTGTTGCTCGATTTTAGCAGTTGAATTAGAAAACCCGTGTAACCACTGTGAGTATAGTTTTCTTGATTTGGTTCTTGTATGGCATTGTACGCATATAAACTGTTTGATTGTACGCATGTGATATTATATATAAGGCATTGAGTTTTATGGATCATGCAAACTGATTTTAGCATTGGAGTTTGTAAGGATGAGGCTTTGCGATTCCTCATTGTCATTTCGTTAGGTCTGTCCTAACAAGGGTTGCGATCCTTGAAATGACTGTTAATTGGGTAATGAGATGTTGTGGCTACCTTGTAACGGCCATACAAGGGTTAGACCCGCTCTCGTGCCTTGCGGAGGAGGGAGATTGTGCATGGTGTTATTGAATTGGGTCATGAGAAGTTGTGTCTACCTTGTACGACCATACAAGGGTTAGACCCGCTCTCTTGCCTTGCGGAGGAGGGAGATTGTGCATTATGTTATTGAAAATCATGAAATTTATGATGTTGACATGTACAAGTTGCTGAAGGTTGAATAAAAAAAATAAAAATAAAAGAAATATAGCTTATCTACGTGTTACAACAAGAGGAATAAAAAAAAAAAAAAGCATGAAGGAAACGAAGTTTCCAGATAGCGAAAGAAAGAAGCAGAGGGAAGACGGAGAAGAAGGAGAAGAAGAAAAAGGGGAAGCGCGCGATTCGAACGAAATTCAGACCGTCGGTAAGTAATTTTCACGCTTTTTCTTCGTAAAATTACTATCTAAGCTATTCTAGCGGAGAAATTTTGACTGTGGGAGCCGTTTTACGGCGTTTTGACAAATTGGGGTTTTGACCCCAACGTGAATGAAAACCCGCTATGAAGATAGAAAAATGCTCCCTAGACTGTCAGGACTCCGAATCTGTGGTTAGATTCAATTTCATAAGTTTTGGAGACCAATTGACAATTTTAATACAATTTACATCTTTCGGATGAATAGTAAAAAGGAATAATGATGCATGTGTTGAATAAGTGTTTGAAATGATTTTAAATGTCATATTTCTATAAATGTATATAATTGCCATCTCAAGAACTATATTCACTGAGCTGTTGATTGCTCACCCTATTTCCTCCAATATTTCAGGTATTGACTCGAAGGGAAAATGAACTTGTCTGGTATGTGTATGTATGCTTGGAGGAAATAGATTATATTTTTGTTATTTTGATATGTATACTTATCACACATTATATATGTATTATCATCTAGATGGGATGTGTGGGCATATATTTATATTGGATGAGGAAATGATAATTTGATGTGTGAATGAATGAAATGGTTATGGAATTTGATTTGTGGTATATAGGAAAAAAAAAATTTATTGTACATTTTGGGAAGGTTTGTGAGAATACGTGAAGGCTGACAGTGTATTATATATTGTATATGAATATGTACAGTGTATAATATGCTGTGTCGGTCATGACGTCAGCCTACGTCAGGGGCGTCGTGACAACCCAGATAAAGCAAATGTGATCGCCGATGCACTCAGTAGGAAGTCACATGCGTCAGTTCGAGTTCTAGTACTCTCTTAGTACCAAATGATCTTAGAAGTCGACCAATACAACTTACAAAATGGAAGCAGGACCCTCGAGGATCAAATTGCAAAGTTTGAACATTAAATTAGACTTAGTACAAAAGGTGAAAGCGTTGCAAGAAAATGATCCAGAATTGATGGGAAAGAAAACTCTACTGCTTCAACTACATGATTTGGGACATTGGCCTCTAGCACCAGACGTAACTATTCGGTACAAAAAAAAATGTCCCAAATGATAAAGAATTAAGAAAGCAGATATTTGATGAATTTCATCACTCTAAATTCGCCATACATCCTGGTGGGGATAAAATGTATCAAGACCTTAAGCGACAATTTTGGTTCAGTGGAATGAAAAAGGAAATTGCAAACTATGTGGCAAGATACCTTACTTGTCAACAACTTAAGGCGGAACATCGTAAACCATCAGGGTTGTTACAAGCCTTGCCAATAGGGAAATGAAAATGAGACAATATCGCAATGGATTTTGTCTCAGTCTTACCTCGAAACATCGAGGGTCAGGACACAATATGGGTCATGAAAAACAGACTCACGAAAATGGCCAGATTCCTGCCTATCAAGACAACGGATACTCCGGTCAAGTTAGCAGAACTATACGAAAAAGAAATAGTGAAACTACATGGAATTCCACAAACAATCGTCTGATCGGGATCCACGATTCTGACAAAGTTTTCAACACAGAATGGGTACAAAAATCACTATGAGCACAACATTTCATTTACAAACTGATGGTCAATCTGAACGAGTAATTCAAATTCTCGAGGACATGCTGAAAGTATGTGCCTTTGACTACCATGATGGTTGGACCAAGTATTTGCATCTCGCTGAATTCGCTTATAATAACAGTTACCAATCAAGCATTAAAATGACACTATTTGAAGCAATGTATGAAAGACCATGCAAATCACCAGTATGTTGGATGGAAATAACTGACAAGGTGGAGATTGGACCTGAAATGATAAAAAAAACAAGTGAAAAGATTCAACAAATCAAGGAAAAACTTCGAATCACACAAAGTCGTCAGAAAAGTTATACAGATAATCGTAGACAACTATTGGAATTCCAAGTCGGAGATTTTGTATTTCACAAAGTCTAGCCATAAAAGGAGTTTGCCGATTTAGTACAAAAGAAAAATTATCACCAAGATTTATTGGACCCTTTGAGATTAAACAACGAATAGGAGCAGTAGCTTACCAACTCAAGTTGCCTGTGACTATGACAAGAATACATGACGTCTTCCACGTCTCAATGCTATGAAAATATCATCCTAATTCATCTCAAAATGTTCCATGGACAAGCATCCAGATGGAAGAAGGAAGCAAGTACCAAGAACGTCCAATGCAAATTCTAAATACAAAAACTCAACAACTAAGACGAAAAACTATTCCTTTAGTAAAAATATTATGGAGGCATCATGGTATAGAAGAGATAACTTGAGAATTAGAAAGTGACATAAGAAAAAATATCCATAATTATTTTGAAAAAAAAAAAACTTGTAATGACTATATTACATTTTATGATCATTCTAATAAAATACCTGAGATAATTACATATACCAACCCGTTTGATTTTATATTCACAGATGGATCCACACAGCCAAGAGTTGAACTGTCAAAATATTAGTTATCAACTACCCCCATTATGTGATATCTTGTTGTATGTCTAAGGCGAAAACGTAAAATTGTGGGCCCCGCTGTCAATTTCAGTTAGTGTTATTGACTCGTGAGTCAAAATCACCCCTTATTGTTCAACCTAAATGCCAATTTGTTTTAACGTTACCGATTATATATTTTTGGTTGATTGGTTCACTGTGACAACTCTTAGACTGTTCAAAGGGTAAAATATCAAATTTTGAATTATTGAGGATTTCAAAATAAAATTGGCACCAAATTGATCGTGAGTTTGTCACGATTCCAATGCAACTCACATCGCTCGAATCGGACTTCAAACGATTTGGCGATGCGAAAATTAAATTTTACTGTTAGACACTCAACTCGAGGTCAAACTCATAAATCGAGGTACGTCACATCAGATGACTAAAAATATTGGTCTCCCATTTGGTCACCCTTTTAGTCAATGCATGGCTTGATGAGACAAGAGAATAAAAGTGTCAAGCCAAAAAAAAGTAATTTGTCATGCACCCTTAGATTTTATTAGAATATTGCATGCAAGTCCTCAATGCATGTGAGTTTTAAAATGGCTCCCTTTCGGGGGAGGGGGGTTTGAGAGAAAAAAAAAAGAGAGAAAAAGAGAAAAAGGGGGTGCCAGTGATCTTCTTCAAGAACAAGAGAGAGGTTGCTCTTGAACTAGGCAAATACCTCTATTTCTTTAACCTTATTTACAGATTTCTTTACTTTCCTTAACCTATGTTCTTGTTATTTTAGTTTCTTCTAATGTCTAGTTTAGATTTCCTGCATTGAACATATATAATCTACCCACATACATGCATGTTATGTCATGGTTGAAAATGAAGAAAACAGACCAACTAGCCTACTTTGAGAGGGTTTTTCTTCTTGTAAATGTCCTCTATAGGGGCTGTGGGTTGATGATTTTTAAAGTAGGAAGATTAGAGACGCATTAGAGGTGATAAGAGAGGAAGAATACTAGAGTATAAATGCTTAAAATGTGGTGAATCAGTGCCTACTCGCCAAATATATATATATATATATATATATATATGGGGACAGACCATGCTGATTTTCAACCCATGTTTGGGGAAACCTTTCACCCTTTGAATGGATGCAATTGAAACCATGGGTTAAGTAAGTAGAAAATAGGAAGTATGGGGAAGAGAAATGGGAAGAGATTAGAACGAAATAGAAGGGGAAAATACGAGAAAAATGGGTAGGAACATGGCTGGTCAAAATGGAAAATAAGATAATTGTTGTAACAGCCCATGTTTGATTCAGTTTTGCTACTTCAAAATCAAACCCATTGGAGCTGTGGGTTGGTGGGATTCAAAGTAGGACAATGAGAGAAGATATTTGTTTTGATAAATGGGAAAAATAATGGTTGAATCCATGCTAAAACCAGTATGAAACAGTGCCTGTCTACCATGAAAATTAAAGGGGAGGACAGGCTGATTTTCAACCAATGTTCGGAGAAACATTTCACCATCAAAATGAGTCTGATTGAATCTGTGGGTTTGATTAATTAAAAATAGGAAGATTGGAGAAGGCATATGAGGATCCATGTGGTGTAAATTAGGAAGGAAGATGGGAGAAAATGAGGAGAAAAAGTGTTGGAAAACATGCTGTTACAATGTTAAATGAGGAAGCGATGAATAGTCAACTGTTGACCAATTTTGACCCGGTCAAGACTCCTTTGACTTGACCAATTTGAGTCCTATTAACTCAATCAAGCTGCATTGACTTGACCGATTAAAATTAATTAAAACCCTATGAGTCCAGTTAACCAATTTAGTACAACTTTAATAAATATGAGACAATTAATTTATTCAACCAGGCTTAATTAAGCTTCATACCTAATTTTAGGTGCAAATATAGTCAAGGTATATATCCCAAAGATGATGAAAAAATTACTATAATGCCCTTGATATCAAATAATTGATAAAATATTAATAAATAAGACTAAAATCGTAGTAAGGCTTTCTGCGGTAAAAATTCAAAGATAATAACTAAAATAAAACATAAAAATATGACTATTTTGCCTATATGACTCTAAGGTTGGAAAATGTTACATGTGTACGCATGCAACATGTGTCGCCTTATATATATTGAGATAAGTTTTTATGAAATAATAAACTATCATATCAAATGAAGTATACCCTAGTTATCACAATTTTATCGATATTTTAAGTATTATTTAAATCCGATGATTTATCATGATTATTGGTAAGAGTTTTTCTAGATTATTGATTAGTTGACGAAGGCGGTTGATCCCCGCTCTTCAAAGATTGGTCAATGGTCCCTAATCTGAACCACTTAACTGACTTCATTATCATACACCGATTCATTTGAGAGAAGGTGATTGAGAGACATAAAGATTATGATTATTCTTAAAGAAATTAAATAATATACAATTAAGCTATGAAGATAATAAATTAATCGATTACCGAGATTTAATTTTGGCATCATATAGGAAAATTATATTTCAAGAAAGATAATTTTCATAGGATATCCTACTTATATTTTATATGCATTTACATGCATTTATGCATAATTTTTCGTAATTTATCGATAATTCGCATATTGCTGTATTAATTAAACTTTCAAGTGATAAAATGTAATTAATAATTAAAGAATAGAGTGATCGGACCCTAGGATACATGTTTGCCTTATGGACATAGACACGAGGGTCACCTTAGATCTCTAGAGTATCTGCAGATGTCGTATTACCATTTGACCAGCGGATTAGTCGGCTCTCGTTCCCTCCCAACAGCTACATCCAGTTGGGGTTGTGCTACTTAAATGTTGAGTGGTTGAGTGCATCTGGCCAGCGTAGTGGCTACGAGTCCTTTATACAGAAAAGTTGAAGTTGGGAGTAATGGCGGTTCTATCCGGAGGTAGATAATTCAGAGTTCTAACGAGAACCTCATCGCTCGATTAATACGAGGAACAAGATACCCTGACTAGGGTGTTGTAAAACCAGTCTTATAGCTAGTGGTCCAAAGAAAATAATTGATGGGACGGGGTTCTCATCGTGGCTAAAGTGATAACTTAGAAAAACCAAAAAACTTTTATGCTCAAATATAACTTTTTGATTTTTTTAATTCTTTCAAACTATCAATTTTTTTTCAGCAACTAAAAAAAAAGAATAAGAATTTAAAAATATAAAATCTCATAGTACCAAACAAAGAAATACAATAGTTATTAATTAAAGGAAAAAAAAAGCATTGAATAATGATCAAACCTTAAATTGAGTATGAAATTAGAGGAATGCTAATGCGAATGCGATGTGAGTCATGTGACTATGAGAGGAAAAAGACGAAAGATGGTGCAAATTCAAGGATGAAACTTCAAGAACATGCATATGAAATAGAGAAGTCGATGATGAATGAGCTGAGAAACAAAGAGTTTTAATTCTACTTTTTTTTTTTCAATTCACAGATGACAAAAAAACTTAACCCACAAGTTTGAATCAATAAATTCAAGAGAAAAAGAAAAAGAAAAACTAAGAAAACTATATTTTAATCTCAAAGAGAAAGATAATTGATGATAAGATAAAATAAACTTGTAATTGGAGCTCGTTATATAGATAACTTCAAGGAAACAACTTAGAAACTTCCAAAAATACTTAAAAACCAGTTTCCTAAGCTATTTAAAACACAATAACAACTTTCTGATACTATTACAACTCTACTTAGACACTTTTGGACACTTTCTAGTCAAATTAAATAACAAAAATGAATTTAGAAACCTCTAAAACTAATACTAAAATATCAAAATAGAAGTTTCTCTAAGAATATAAACTTGACTAAAAATAAAAAGAAACTAAAAAATTAAATATTAAAACCTTCTAAAACATTATTTTATGTCCTACAAAAAATATTAATTAACTCAATGAAAATTTTAATTTTTTAGTGAAGATAATAATTTTTTTTCATGTTGAGGGGGCTGTGTAAGAACTTGTAAAAAATTATTGGAGGGGGGGCAGTGTAAAAACTTGTGAAAAATTATTGGAGGGGTGAATAATAATAATCTATCATTTTTTTATATTTATAACATAGCATAGTTATAAAGGGTTTTCTTAAAATGTCTTGGGCGGGGGGGGGGGGGGGGGGGGGAATCGTCCCTCCCCGCTCCCCAAAGATCCGCCACTGCTGGAGGGGACACGCTAAGCTGGAACTCGATTAGGTGCTAACTTGTCTGCTCGGGACCTTTGAGCTCAAATGGAGAGAAAGAAAAATAGTAGGCTATCGTAAGGAACACCGCTAAGGTGCCGATCGAAGATGTAACAACCCAGAAATTTGAAAAAAATAGATAATATATCATAAAATGACAAAAAACAACAATGTTCGCATGAACACTGTACGCAACATGAAACAAAACTGACGATGAAAGTTCTTCAAATTATGTCCAATGAAGTGCCCAACGAATTGCCAAAACCCCAGAAAAATGGCCAAGTACCCGGGCACGTGCCCAGGCAAGTTTTTAATAGGAGGGGGGATCTCCCTTCTCCAAATCATTCTTTACGCCTCTCAAACCCTCAGAAACACAGAGGCTTTCCCCTGCGATATTTGGAATGGCGAGATGTCGTCTGTGACACTTGGATCGCGTTGCGCCGAAGTACTGTCTACGACTCTTGAAAGTCTAACGAGGCGCCAAGATGAATGATGCTCCGAAATGTTGGCCACAACACTTAAAGTCTAATGATGCGTTGAGATGTTGTTTGAGATGCGTGGAGACCTATGATGCACCGAGATGCGGTCCACGAACTATAAGATCCAACGATGTGCCGTAGTGCTGTCCGATTCAAGATAGAGGAAAACTATGAGCACAATGCTCGTAGAGTGGCTATAGAGATGGATGCCATACGTTCACGTGAAGTGGCGACAAGATTCGTGAGGTGGGGATGATGACATAAATTTGCGTATTCTTTTACTTTATGATAAGCATGACATTGCATCGTTTATATACATGATATCATGCTACATTACTTGTCACGACGCCCCTGACGTAGGATGACGTCATGACCGGCACAGTGTACTATACACTGTACATACCCTTATACAGTATATAATACACTGTCAGCCTCAACAGACATTCACAATAATTTTCAAAATTTATAGAAATTTCGACAGCATCTCCCCATAAAATGGACATTGCACATTTTTTCATAATATACCACAAATCAAATCAAAGAGATATATATAAATAATCATCATCACAAACATTCCATTCATTTTATTGATTCCATTCATTTCACAAATTAAATTATCACCTGATAAATATCTATGATCATCTCATTTTATCATCTCAAGCATTATATAACCCAAAATGTCAAATCAAAATCCATGTACAACCCATCTATGTGACAATATATATATATATATATATATATATGTAGGATGTGATATATATATATTCATTTGAAACTAAAGAAAATATACTCTATTTCCTTCGCATACGCGTACATTAACAAAATAAGACACTAACTCACGTATCTACTCCCGTTCTTTTCCTTTTAACTCTGTACCTGAAATATTGAAGGAAATGGAGTGAGCAACCAACAGCTCAGTGAATATATCTCTTCATATGACAATTATATACATTTAGGAAAATATGACATTTCAAATCATTTCAAACAAGTATTAAACACATGCATCATTCAACGAATGTATTATGCATGTGAACAACATAATTTTCATGAGTTTTCAAGAAAACAATACATTTTTTTTTCAACAAAATCCACAATCTCCCTCTTTCAAGGCAAGAGAGTGGGTCTAACCCTTGTATGACCGTTACAAGGTAGCCACAACATCTCATTATCCAATTCATAGTCATTTCAAGGATCTCCAATCCTTGTTAGGATAGACCTATTGACAATGAGGTTACGCATAACACTCATCCGGGTCTAATTCCTAACGAAATGACAATATATGCGATCTGCCTTCGCACGTCTCGCATACTCAAAATGTCAAAATCAAATACAATGCATTTACGTATATAACATGTTTACAATTAAACATTTCATATAAATAAAATGTCATACAAGAACCAAAATCAAGAAAATATACTCACAGTACATTACTTTTCAACTTAAATACCATCATCGTCGCTTTCGAGTCCAGCTCTAATTTAAATCCATAAATTCAACTGATAATAAGGATCCACCTGAAAAATATTATATCTGTAAATTTAGATTCCAACTCCATTTAGGACTCATAAGCAGTTGAAGAAACTACTATCTCGTTTCTGTGGTCAATCTAGATATTTCCATAAGAAAGAACAGTGAAAATAGATTTTCCATTTCATATTTTCACTAATTCTCAGTTTATTTTTCTACTGGAACATATATCAATTTTATTAAAAATCTAAAACATTCCTAAAATTATTATGTCCACATCGACACGTGTAAAATCAGTCATTCTATAATTCTACTACCTTCAACAGGTATTTTATTGAGGTTTTACATGTTCGCGAAGGTAGCGACAGTAAATTTTACTCACCAAAACCATATATTTAGTTACTAAAAATATCAAATCATATTCAAAATCATGATCTTAGTATCGAAACGTTTGGAATTCAATTCTCTACGATTTTATGATCTCAAACCGGAGTTTCATTGGATTCTAATTCCATTTTATTCACTGGATACGATCATAGTACTATTCACGTTACTGTTTACATCGTCACTATTCATTGGAAACATGTAAATTTTTACTAAAATTGTCAAACGGTATCCAAAAATCATGAAATTAGCATCGATGGACTCGCAACAGTTCATTCTACCATTCTATAGCCTTAAACTAGAGTTTCATCAGGTTTTAAATGTTTCAAATGGTTTCCAATCGAAACTCTAAATTCCAACAAACTTCCAACGATTATAAAAATTTCAAATGAACACATAAATTCAATCTAACCATATATTTAAGGTTCCTACAGCATAGGAAGTGTTTTCCAACCTTACTAGCGGATTTTCATTCACGTTGGGTCAAAACCCCAATTTTTGAAAACGCCGTAAAACGGCTCCCACGGCAAAAATTACTCCGCTACAATCGTTACATCTAGCTTAGATATTAATTTCACGATAAAATAGAGTGAAAATCATTTACCGCAAGTCCTGATTTCGCACGAATCTCGCGTTCTCCCTCCGTTCCCTCTTCCTTTCTTCTCGGTTCTTCCGTTCTTTTCTCTCTCTTCTTCTTGTTTTCGTTCCAGCAACTCCTTTTTCCTTCTTTTTATTTTTTTTTACTTTTTTTAGTTTTTTTTCTTTTTGGACGTTAGATTACATGAGAAAGGAGATAGATGATAATTATATATAACAAGTGATCCAATGCACCTTATCTAACTTAATAAAGCAACTTCCCCATCAAATTTCATTAAATTCATTACATCATACTCCAATCCACATAGTTAATTAACCAACTCCATAAATTAATCAATTTACTTCAACTCCATTTTTTAACTTGTAAGCACCCATACGTATCATCTTCATTTAATAATTTTATTTATTTACTAATACCCCTTAAATCTAGTATGTATTATCACACGTATATTTAGCTCCTACGTATAAAATACGTGTATTATACATCTCGATATACGTGTACTTCAACATATGTATTTAATTAAAATTACGGGTGTTACATTACTTCATGCATATGACATAATAATGATGAGGGTGGTTGCTTGTCTTTGTGACGGACCATTAGAGCCATTGTGATGCGGTTGAACACCTTTTCTTGCGGGACCTGGTGCTGTATTGCGCTCAGTCTCGTGATTTCAAGAGGGAACCAACATATGATGATACTAAGCACACGGCCCGCGGTGCACTTCGTAGTTGCTATTTGATTTATAAAGCACACGCATGTTGGTACGGAGGATGCTACTTCATTTTATGATTGTATTGGTTTACATGGATTGAAATGCATTATTTTTTTGGAAACGATGCGTTTAACTCACTAAATCCACTGAGCGGCTGAGCTCACCCCGTTGATATTTTTTCAGGCTTTTTGACGTTGTCTAGCACCCGTGCCTTTACGTGATGTCATTTTGACCCATAGTGTACCCGTATACATATTTGTATACGTATGTGTATAAGTATTTTGATGCTCGACGCACGTAAGTTCGAGTGTCTTTGCATGATTTTAGGACATAGAGAGTACGCATGAAGTTTCGAAACCATCGGAGACCCGTTCGACATCGAAACATGTCGAAAATAGTGTTTTGGATCCAGTGGAGCTCGCTCCATGGAGGAAGAAATTTTTGTCACAAATTACATCAAAGATTTGATCTCCTATATCCGTCGTCCGATTGAGATGAGATTTTGTTAGCTCATTATTCTCTGATAGATCTTCATTATGGACTGTGAAGATCTTGATCGCAGTTACCTACTGTGAGTTATAAGACTCCAAACATTGTTTCACGGATTTATAGATTTTCTTACGCAGTTTTGATCAAATAGTTGCATCTCGCAATACCACCGTTGATTGAGTTGAAAGTTTACCAGACTGTTGGTATTTGACCCATGCAACTTTTGAACGGTTAGATGTTAATTTGGTAAGCAGTTTGCGTGAAATGGACTATCTAAGTTCAAGTATTGCAACGGGAAAACTGATTTTTAACAGTTTTTGACAACTTTTAGTTGTGGGCCCAAACACTTCCAGATAAGCTATTGACTCGGTTTTTTCAGCTCATTTGCACATTTTGCACTTGAGAAAGAGGGAGAAGAGTTGGAGAAGAGCTAAAGAAGAGAAAAGGAAAGGAAGATTAGGGTTTGGAGGTTCTTGCTCAAAAACTCCATGAGGTTTGCATGTTTTCTCTCTTTTCTTCCTTTGATCTCACTAGTTTTGTATTTTGACCTAAGCTATGCCATGGATTCTCAGTTGAGGATTGTTCCAGACCTAGGATTCTATTGCATGCATGTTTTAAATTTATGAACCCTAGTTTTGATTGGAGGCCATTGGTGCCATTTTCCCCATTTTCTCTTTGGATTTGGTGGAATTTTTTGTAAATGGACCTATACCTTGTTCATAGCCTTAGAATTTTCCAGGTTGTTTGCATGTCACCTATGTTATACCTATGAACACCAAGAACTGATCCATGCCTTTGGTTAGATATTTCCATGGTAAAATCTTGGAGTTTAGTTCAAATGGCCTACACTTGGATCATTGACTTAGGGTTAGAGTTAAGCTTTGCATGTCAACTATGTTGACTTAGTAGCCATGGTGGATGATCTCATGGTGCAAGTCCAGTAAAGTTCGTGGCTATGTATGATGGCCTAGTGTAAAATTCGCAATATTGCCTATGTATGAAAATTTCTAGATTTGGGGTTTTTGATGGTCTTGATTGAAAATCTGAAAAAATTATGCAATGTAGGTCTTTTGGGGGCATGATTAGGGTCGTTAATGATAGAATTTAGTGGGTTCTCATACTGGACACCGTAGGGTTGACTAATTTTGACCTACGCTAAGTATTTGGCATTTTTCATGTACTTTGGCAATTTTGCATGTAATTTAGGGATTTTGCCCAAATTGGGACTTTTCACTCAAATCAAGTCAATTTATGAAATTGACTTGGAGATTGTTTAATTGGACCCAAATTGAGTAGAATCATGAGTTTAAAATGTTAGAACCTATGTTAAATTTATATAACTTAGTTCTTTTTGACCTTATGTTTTATATTGGCCTAATTGGAGATTTTGACCAAGACTTAGTCAATTGATGAAATTGACTTGATGTATAGTCTAATTGACCCTAATTATAATTGAATATCATATATATTAGTGGTTGGATCATGGGATCACCCTATTACATTCAATTTAGGTCAATCTTGATTTATTCGAGTCTAAATGATCAAATTGGGCAATATAGAAATTGGCTCAAGGGGGTAACCAATTTAGAATCTAATTGACTTTAGATTGAGTTTGAAAACACACTTTATGACTGATTTTCAGTTGTGTGAACCATGTTATTGTCAGGTCTTGTGATTGATCTTGAACCTGTTTAGTCAATCGAAGAGTTTTGGTGTTTTGGATTGGAATTGGATTGGCTAAACTTAGCCAATTAAGACTGAGTGTTCTTTTACTTTTGGATTATTTATATGTGGCATTGTAGTATAGAAATGTTTTAAATGCTTATATATAATGGTATGCATGTTTTAATATTCCATGAAATCTATTTGAGCGTACTCAAAGGAGTATTCAAATGAAGGTGTTGTACAAGTCATAAGAGTTGTGGGACAGTAAAAATTGACAATGTATAACCGAAAAATCAAGTTGGTCTCACCCAACGACAAGGCAATGAGTTGAAGGAAAATCGAAAGAAAGATAATAAGGCACTTTATTTCATCTTCCAAGCAATAAATGAAGTGGTGTTTGAGAATATTTCATCAACCACCTCAGCAAAGCAAGCATTAGATATTCTCTACAACACATACAAGGAAGAAGATAAAATAAAAATGGTAAGACTACAATCTTTATGTGGTGAGTTTGATACCCTACACATGAAGGACTCTGAAACAGTTGAAGACTACTTCAATCGAGTCATTTCCATAAAGAACCAACTAAGGCAAAATGGAAAAAATATTGAAGATCAAAGGGTTGTTGAAAAGATTCCTCGAAGCATGTCTCGAAAGTTCCAGTACGTTGTTGTTGCAATAGAAGAATCTAAAGATCTTTGTACAATGTCTTTGGAAAGCTTGATGGAATCATTATAATCTCATGAGCTTCAGTTCAAACAATTCGACTCTTCACCTTTAGAGGAAGCATTCCAAACACAAGTATCTTTCAAAAGTGGTACAAAACGTATTTATAATGTTTTCTTTGTTCCTGGCCTCAAACACAATCTTCCTAGTGTTGGGCAATTGCTTTTAAAGAAATATAATGTTAAGTTTGACAATGATGCATGTGAGATAAAAAAGGAGAGAAATACTTTTATTGCTAAAGTGAAGATGACTCCTAACAAGATGTTTTCCTTGAAGATCAGTGCTAAAACATTTTCTTACTTTAGTACAATTGTGAAAGACTCATCATGGCTATGGAATTTGTGATTTGGACATTTGAGTTATAAAACATAAACTCATATGTACTAGCACTACATGGTGAGTGGCATGCCAGACGTTCACCAACCCGATCACATATGTGAAGGGCGTGCACTTGGAAATTAACATTGAGAGTCATTTCCAAACAAAAGTACATGGCGAGCCTCAGGGGTGTCTTGAATTGGTTCACACAAATCTATGTGGACTAATGCAAACAACATCTCTGGGAGCTTCTTAAATTCATTGATGATTATAGTAAAAAACATGAATTTATTTTATGGAGGAAAAATCAGAAGTTCATAAATACTTCAAATTCATAGCTGAAAATGAATGCAGTAATTCAATCAAGACCTTACGTTCTGATCGTGGTGGAGAGTGCGTTGCACTCTCAAATTTCTTAAAGGAGTATATCATTCGATATCAACTCATTGTTCGTTATACTCCTCAGCAAAATGGAGTTGCTGAAAGGAAGAACAGAGCCATTATGGAGCTAGCAAGAAGTACGTTGAAAGCTAAAGGTATGTCAAACACTTTTTGGGTTGAAGCAGTTGCATGCACGGTGTAGCTTTTAAGCCGTGCTTCCACAAAAAGTGTTCGTGACATGACGTCATATGAAGCTTGGAGCGGCCAGAAGCCTAATGTTAGCTAGCTTCGAATATTTGGGAGCCTTGCCTACTCGTATGTACCTGATGCTACGAGAAGTAAACTTGATGACAAATTTAAAAAGTGTATACTTATAGGCTATAGTGAAAATTCTAAAGCTTACAAATTATACAATCTGGTCACCAAGAAGGCTATCAAAAATCGAGATGTTTTATTCAATAAAGAAGAATCTTGGAATTGGGATGAAAACACCAAACAAAAATCAATTGTCATAGATGAAGAAGAACTAAAAAGCCAGATTGACAATCACAGCGGTGTGAACGATCCATCCTCATCTTCCTGAAGTGATGACGAATCTCCTCCAAGAAAATTCAGAAGAATTTCTGATATCTATGAATCAACAAGGACATTGTCGGATGATGATTTGACAAATTTTGCTTTCTTTGTCGATGTTGATCCAATTACTTTTGAAAAAGCTTCACAACATACAAAGTAGAAGGAAGCAATGGCTCAAGAAATTGATTCCATTCGAAGAAATGAAACTTGGAAGCTAGTTGAGCTTTCAAAAAGAAAGAAAACTATTGGAGTCAAGTGGGTTACAAAACCAAATTAAATTCACAAGGCCAAGTTGAAAAGCACAACATGGTTGAAACATTCATCAAATGGATGTCAAATCAACATTTCTGAATGGAATTCTTGAAGAATAAGTTTATATTGATCAACCCCCTGGCTATGTCAAAAAAAGGTGAAGAAATGAAAGTGTGTCAACTAAAGAAAGCACTCTATGGGCTGAAACAAGGTCCTCGTGCGTGGTATAACAAAATTGACCACTATTTCCTAAAGAATGGATTCAAGAAATGTCCATATGAACATACTATTTACATCAAGGAAAGTAACAATAGTGATATTCTTATCGTTTGCTTATACATTTATGATTTAATCTTTACCAACAATAGTGGATATATGTGTGATGATTTCAAGAACTCAGTGATGAATGTGTTTGAGATGATGGACATGGGTCTTCTCCATTTCTTTCTTGAAATTGAGGTGCGACAAAGTCAAGAAGGCATCTTCATATCTCAAAAGAAGTATGCAAATGACTTGTTGAAGCGATTCAAAATGGAAGGTGCAAAACCCATAGACACTCCTATAGAATTTGGCCTAAAGTTAAAAAAGGATAATGAAGATGATTATTTTGTTGATGCAACACTCTATCGACAACTCTTAGGAAGTCTCATGTATTTAACTGCAACAAGATCGTATCTCACTTTTGCAGTTAGCATGATCAACAAATTTATGGAAGCACCAAAGAAAAGTCATTGGGAAGCTGATAAAAGAATTTTGAGATATGTTCGTGGCACGCTGGGTCATGGCGTGCAATACAAAAAGGTTGATCAACCATGTTTGGTTGGTTACAGTGAAAGTGATTAGGGTTGAAGTTATGATGATTGCAAGAGCACTTCTGGTTATATTTTCAACATTGGCTCTGGTGCAATATCATGGTACTCTAAAAAGTAACCAAGTGTGGCTCTTTTCTTCACCGAAGCAGAATATTTTTCTTGGCTACGACAGGTTGTCAAGCACTTTGGCTGAAATGGGTATTACAAGAACTCAAGCAGGCTCCAGTGGAACCTACAACTTTGTTTTGTGATAACGAATTCGTCATTGTTATTATCAAAAATCCAGTATTTCACGGCAGGAGCAAGCATATTAGAATAAAATATCATTTTATCAAAGATTTAGTAAAAAATGGCAATGTTATCATCAAGTATTGTAAAACCTATGACCAAGTGGCCTACATTTTCACAAAGGCATTAAAGACCGTGAGTTTTTAGAAACTCAAGCAAGCACTTGGGGTCGTTCAATGTTTAACTTAAAAGGGAATCTTAAAGACTAAGTTAGATTTGAAAATGTGTTGACATGGATCATGTTTAAGGGGGAATGATAGATATTAAGCATGTCACCAAGTTGTGAATAATGAACAAATGTGAACATAGTAAAAAAAAATGTAATAATTGCATACATGCAAACTCATTAGTGGTTTTTTGGTGTACAAGTTTTTTGGTGCCCAAGTTAATTATTATATACGTTGTGTTGTTATCAAGAATTAAATATTGTTATTTTAGCTTTAGGAGATTATAAATACCCGTATATGTTTCATATCATGTATCAAAGAAAAGAGCACAACTTCAAGTGCAAAGTTTTTTAAGTTTTCCTGTTCCCTCTTCAACTTTAAGTTTTTCTCCTCCTTTAATATTTTTTATGTAACGCCCCGTACATTTTAGTCAAATAAAATCGTTGACTTATACGTATTGTCAGTCATATTTATATGCATATACGTATGAATTTGTCTTAGAGTAGTGTACTTGTGTGTATTGAACTTAAAAATAACATAATTGTGTGAATCATAAGTTATTGGTACCTTAAGACCATAATTATGTGAATCAAGCTCACCCCTATTTTACACATGCAGTACATGAAAGAATAGAGTCGCAAGTCCGTGACGTGTCTCACAGTAGTAGGGGTGGGTTAGTGGCTTGAGTAGCGTTATGGTAGTAGGACTGAGTAATTATTTAATAATTGATTATATCAAGTAAATGGGTTGTATTAGAAATTAATGCTTTTGAAACATTATAGTGGTCGTTGAAGATTTCATGGGTTATTTTATATGTTTATGCCTTGGACTTGAACTTGTTAATTCTACTTGATGAATATATTTAAAATGTTGTGTCCATAATTGATGGACAAGGGCAAGTACCCTCATGGCTCAATATTCAATTTGTGTAATGAGAATCTATAGTCCGTGGCGTAGAAATTGAAAGAGTATCTTTCTATCTTAACTTGTAACCTTATTTGGAATATAAATGATATTATTAAATTTATTTTTACCTTTGTGAAGATTTTGGGGTTAAGGTAAAGGTTAGACCCGCTCTATTACTTAAAAGGTGGGAGATTGAGATTTCATTGATAACTCTGCATGTTTTGTTGAAAATAATGCATAAAATCCTCAATGTATATTATGAGCATTTATATGTTATTTTAACATTGCATACGTGTTTTGATATGCGTTTAAGGCTTTAAACACATATTTACATAAATGCATACAAATAAAGACCCCAAAGGAAAAGGAAAGACAAGAAAAAGATAGTGACTCTTTTGGAGTTCTTCGTTTGTTATGTATATATGGAGGAAATGGTTTAGACTCGTTTACTTTTGACATGATGCAATACATTCATTGATGCATATGGACCCTTGTTTTGAAGGGTTGGATAAGGGTCCCTAACCCTTGTCTTCATGGGTGGGGATAAGGTCCCTTGCACCACTCATTCTCTATCACTTTCACCAGGGAGACAAGCAACTATCATCCAAAAGAGTCTTTATGGTCATGTTCCTTTTCAGTTGGTTCCCCGTGCATGTCTAATGGTGTGTCTTAATTACTTGAAAATTGGAATGCTTACTCAAGCGTGAGCCCAAAGAATTCAAAATAAATTTAATTTTTAGTATTGTTAAATCACTGATTTGTCTTAATTCTTTAATAAATTTGACAAGATACTTAATTAATAATAGGGCACAATTTTTTTTTTCTTTATATTCTCAAAATGTCATGCTATCATTCCATCACAAAGGGAGACACAAATTAATCATGACATTATTAAATTATGACTACAAGATTTAATTTGGTACTAATTGTTCACCCACATTTACTACATCACATATTTTAACTTGAAAAACACACGTTTTTTATATTATTTTGAGAGTTGTTGGATCACCTTGAATCATGTAATTAACGAGTAATTCGAGGCAATCCGACCACTCTCCAGAATAATATAAAAAACGTGTCAAAAAAGTAATGTCACAAAAGCATTTCTCTTTTAAATACAATCTGATGACAATGTACAATTATGTAGAATTGTGATTTGTGTGGTACTATTAATTTTATTGTCACTTTCAAATTTTTCTAGTAATAAAAGAAATATTTATCAATTATTAGTAAATAAGATAAAAGCAAGTGAGGATAACAAGACCCAACTCATTATATTTTGTTAACAAATTTCAGACATCTAATGTTGCATGCAGAAAAAGAAAAAATAATATTATAGACTAATGATGGTTTTTCCCAGTTACGAACTAACACGCTAGACAAGAATATATTATGAGTGTCTTCTAGTGAAAAAGCCACGTATGCATCATTAGTTGAGCTGAAATTAAATTATCCAACTTGCTATTAATTCTCCAAAAATTCTAAAGATCTATGTCATGTATAGCAAAAGTTCAATCATTCAATTATTAGGACTTGGTGGTGCTTTGAGTAAGGTTCTTGATAATTTTTTTTATTTTTTATTTTCCTAAAAAAAGGACTCTTGAATTTATTTTTTATTTTTTTTGCTTGCAACATCATAGCTAAACAATGTTTTACATTTTAATATATATGACCTATCAATATTTTTTTTTTTTTGACAGTATGTTTAGTTTGAGGAGAGATTAATCCAGTTGACATATTTTCCTTGAAAATGAGAATTGACACCAAATTATAAGACTCATAAACTTTCATTAATAATATTTCTAATGATTTAATTCTTAAAATTTAAAGATATAATATGGTCCTACTTTAGAATACTATCACGACGCCCCTGACATAGTCTGACGTCATGACCAATATAATATATTATACACTATACATACACGTATACAGTAAATAATATACTGTCAGCCTTCACATAGTCTCATAATCCTTCTCAAAATATTCAAAAATTTCGACAGCATTTCTCTATAAAATGTACATTTCACAAAACCTGATATACAACAAATCAAAACCTCATTCGGGTCTAATTCCTAACAAAATGACATTATTATAAGTTCCAATTACTAAAATCAGTTTGCATGATCACTAAAACTCAATGCATTACATACAAATATAACATGCATACAATCAAACATTTTATATATATACAATGTCATACAAGAACTATATCAAGAAAACTATACTCACAGTGGTTACACGAGGTTTCTAAGTCAATATACCCTCTAAAATCCAGCAACAATAAATGTTCATCGTAATTGCTTCCTCAAGACCATTTATCCATGCACTTAATCTCTCAATTTAAACACTGCAATTAGGTAATTCAAACCATAGATCATCATGAGAATCACCATTTAAACTCATCAAAACACTATTACTAACACTCAAATTTTCTAACTGGTTCAGCAGCTAAGATGGGGTTATTTTACCATGAAAATGTCACATTTAAACTAGATTTCAACACCAACGTACTCACCTAAGCGTATGAAAATATATGTCAATTTTATTAAAAATCAAGAACATTCCTAAAATTATTCTGTTCACATCGACACGTGTCAAATTAGTCATTCTATCATTCTACTACCTTCAACAGGTATTTTATTAAGGTTTTACATGTTCGCGGAGGCATTTAAAGTCAATTTTACTCACAAAAATAATATCTGTAGCTACTAAAAATATCAAAGCATATCCAAAAATCATGCTCTTAACATCGAAACGTCTGGAATTCAGTTCTCTCCGATTCTATAATCTCAAACAGGAGTTTCACTGGAGTCCAATTCCATTTTATTCACTGGATATATTATGGTACTATTCACGTCACTATTCATTATTCATTAAAAACATGTGAATTTTCACTAAAATTGTAAAACGATCTCCAAAAATCATGAAATTAGCATCGATGGACTCACAACAGTTCATTCTACCATTCTATAGCCTTAAATTGGAGCTTCATCGGGTTTTAATATGATTCGAAAGGTTTTCAATATAAACTCTAACTTCCAACAGCCATAAAACTTTCAAATGAACAAATAAATGAAATATAACTACATATTCGGGGCTCTTACAGTCTAAAGAGTGTTTTTTCAACCTTTGGAACAAAGTTTCATTCAAGTTGGGTCAAAATCCCAATTTTGAAAACGTCGTAAAACGGCTCCTACAACAAAAATTACTCCGAAAGAAAGGTTACATCTAGCTTAGATATTAATTTCACGAAGAAATAGAGTGATAAACAGTTATCGTGAGTCCCGATTCGGCGAAAATCCCGCGTTCACCCTCCTTTTCCTCTTCCTTCTTCTCGTTCTTTCCTTTCTCTTTTTCTCCTTCTCTTTTTTTCTTTTAAGTTTGAGAGAGAGATGAGAGAATGAGAAATTTATAATATTTTATAATATCAAGGTCATTTATATCATCTTATACTAATATCAATTTCAAGGTCATTTATTCATCTTATATTAATATCATCTTATAATCTAATGATAAAATGGCATTTAAGAATACAATCTACTTAATTTAGATATATTTATACACATATACGTTTAACTCCTACGTTCGTATACGTATCCCTCAACGTAAGCGTATAATTAAAATTACGGGGTGTTACAATCCCTCCAACTTAAACAATTTCGTCCTCGAAATTTAACAGATAAGGAGAAATGTACCTCACGTGGTAAAGAGATCAGGAAATATCCCCCACATCCGGTCCTCACGTTCCCAAGTCTGCTACTCATTATCATGAAACTGTCATTTGACTCTGACCAAAGGAATTTCTTTATTTCTCAACTGCTGAATCTTCCTATCAAGAATCTGAATGAGCTTCTCTTCATGTGTAGCGTCCTCCCCAACTTGTAACTGTGTTACATCTAAAAGATGTGTCGAGGGTGGATATTTCGTCAGGTCTGTATGATATTTTCTCAACATAGAAATATGAAACACATCATGAACACCGACTAACTGAGGAGGAAAAGCAATCCGGTATGCTAACGGATCAATCCTCTCTGTGATTTTAAACGGTCCAATAAAGCGAGGAGACAATTTTTCTTTCACCCCAAACCGCATCTGACCTTTCCGTGGCGAGACTTTAAGCAGCACGAGGTCATCTACTGCAAACTCTAGAGGTATGTGGCGGTCATCTAATATTGGTTTAGACTATACATTTCACGTTTTTTGCTTTCTTATATACCATTTAAAATGATCAATTTTCTTTGTAAGTAGGGAATTTTTAGATGATTTGTAACAGCCACAAAAAAATATCCACAAGGATCTGGAAAAACCTATAGAAACAAGCAAAGAGATAATGGGGATAAGCCCTTTTTGCTTAATGTTTTATGCTTGGTATATCATCATTGATGTTCTTTGTCACTTTAACCTGTATATCATCATTTCCCAATTCATTTCATAAATATTGTCTGAATAAAGGATTAAACAGTATTATGAAAATCAAAAGACTATTTGATGGGCCAGAAAGAATGAAAACCCGCCTCTACTTCATGAAGAAGATGCTTGTTCAAGCTCCATTGTTTTCGCCTTTTGAAAACAATGGAAGAATAAATAACATCACATTTACTGGGGGTTTCAGGTATCTGATTTCTCAAGGAAACAATCACTTGGGAACAGATTATTAAAGCTTAATAACAATCACTTGGGAACATATTATTAAAGCTTAATACTAGCTTGTTAAATTAATGAAAATAATAAGAAAAATACCAACACAAATTATAACAAAACTATTAAGCCTCGCCTATGTTTTGCAGTTTGAGAATTACAGTACACATATTTCAATTAATACATGGCAGGGCCGCGCGAACGCGTACCCCTCTATCACAAATTATGACGTAGACTCTCCTACTTGAGGAGATCTTAGGCGGGTGCCCCTCCCAAGTGCAATGGAGGTCACCAACCTAGGCCATGGGCCTTCTTGCTCACCCATTGACCCCGTCCAGGTAAGTATGTTTAAATAATGCTATTCGCTTCTCTTTTGTCCTACCCCTCCCCCATCCCTCTTTCCCACTTTCCTATGTGGGACTAAAACTGACAACTTTGCCAAAGAGATAGCCACTTTGCAAGTTGCCCAAAACCAATGCTTGCAGCGTAACTGCCATGTGAAGGTATGAACATAATCTCTTAGGGCAATCGATGAGCTGCAAAGATGCTTTATCAGACACCGAATTCCAATGAATTTGTTTGGATATTTTTCCACAAACGGTAAGCCTAACATAAACTCAAGAACGCAAGTATTTAAAAGAATAACCAAAAATAGACTCTATTGAATAGAACATTCAAAGAGAAAGTAATTGACGTTGATTGATTGAATTTCGTAATTGGAGCTCTTTATATAGATAACTCCTTTAAAACAACTTAAAAATTTTCTAAAACACTTTTAAATAATTTTCCTAAACTATCTATAACATAATAGCAACTTTTTAATTATATAATAACTCTACTTAGTCACTTGACTCACTTCTACAACACTTTCTAATACACTTAAAAAATAAAAACGAATTTTAGAAACTATTTAGAACTATCACTAAAATAGAAATCTACCAAAATAGAAGCTTCTCTAAAAATGATACTTATATAAAAAGCATAAAAAAATGCTAAAATACGTTATACATCAAAGACCCTTTCGAGACACGAGGAAGGATTTCACACTAATTTGATGATTTTCACAAGGTGCCCAGCACCTCTTTATGTAGAGATTAGGGTGGAAAGAGCTTGGATCCACACCGTGAAACTCTGTTAAAGCAAAAGGGGCAAAGGGACATGGTGAGAAAAACCCCCACTGTCACCTATATCTATATTGAATTTCAGCATCTGAGAGTCTTCTCACTGTTTTGTACACGTTTTTTTGTTTTCTTGACATTATGAGTTGTGTTTTCTTCTTGATTCATTATTTTCATTATTTCTCTCTCAGCTTCAGAATATCACTATATGGGCATTTAAGTATGCCTATAGTCCATTAGTTCTAGAAGAGAACTGCATATGAAGCTTCTGTATAGGTTCTTGGTTACTTATTGTGGAACTTAAAACTGAAAATTATATAGACTGGTGGTTTTCTTTCAGCTCCTACGTCAGTATCTAATTAGTCTTAAAATTGACTGAATAGAGGATTGGATGGTAAGGTGAAAAGAAAAAGGTTAAAAACACTTGGATGGGCCGGAGAGACAAAAAGGTTAAGTTCACAATAAATAAACATTACTCTCAAACATAACAGCATGTAATGACCAACAGAAACAAAAAGGTTTTTACTACACTACGGACGTATTCAAATATGGATAGAAATAAGTTGATTATTTATTAAAATAACGCACAACAAATCCCATAAAAAATCACATATACAAAAATTCAAGACAGCTCCACCACGTTGATCATCTTGTCGATGAACAGTTGTTAGTAAGGAAAACATTAGGAAGAAAGGAAGAACTGAAGTTAGAATTACTCCGGTAATGTCTCAGTTGCGACGACGTTGTTACAACTCATGAAAATGTGGGACAACGTAGAAAACTGCAACTCCAATAGCTCCTGTCTTGTATATTTGAGCCTTTCATCTGTTGAAGACATTGAAAGAAAAATATCAAATGGGCTCACCAATCTAATATCTCATGGAAGTAAAGTACCCAACTGGGAATATTTTTTACCTACAAAATTCTTCCTTTGCAAGATACATTGGGCTAAAGAAAATTTACCCCTCTTTGGTCTCGGTTGTAGAGTCATTGAAGTTCCAATTGCTGGAGATGAATGCCCTGAGTTACCCTAATCTTTTGGCAAATCCAAGCCCTGTCTTATCCTAGTCTTTGGCAAATCCCAGAGAATGTTCATGTTTCGCCTCATACGCAAAATGAGTTCCATATTGATCCAAGGATGCCATGTAACATCCTTCTAGTATATGCTGAATATTTCAAGAATACTTTCAACAAACTCTTAATGGTTCATTGGCTATTATTCTATTATTTTCTTAATAAAAAAATTTAACTTTTACTTGATGTGGGCCTAACCAAAGTGGTGGACCCTCCAAAAATAGGCGTATGCCGCTAAATGCGGCGAGCACACGGTATTCTTTAGTAAAAGGCGAAAGAATAGTTCGCTTTGTGCTCACCGCACGGCTGCGTGCTTTTGCATCTTCTTCAAAATCCTGTTTTATATGTTATGGAATGATAGAGTACTTATTTCGAAACAATGTGGGACTAAAAATAAAGGAACTTAGACCAATTTGGGTGAGCTGTGATAGAAATTTGGTACCCTAGTCATATATAATTTCCAAACTCACATAATGAAAGAAGCAAGGAAGTAGTATATAAGTAAGCAAAACCTTTTTATGATTTTATCTTTCCACAACCTTATATGGTACTCCCTTGTGGAGGCTAAAGAGCTGCCAAAGGTATCAAATAGCTACCTTTAGTTGCACAATTTTTCTTTAGTTTAATACCTACGTGGACGAGGATATACAAGGGTTTTCATACACAAATGCAATGAAATGACTTTCCCCCAAACCTAGTAAATTTAAACACAAATGCAAGATCTGAAAATATGTAAAATTGCACTTTCTTTTAGGTTCTGTAAGAGTGTTCTTTGCTCGGCCACTTTCACCACCATCTTCACAAACACCCTAATTTCAAATCACTCCCCATTTGACGCACCATTCCATCTCTATGTTCACAAGAATGAGGATGACCAACCATAAGGCATGTCTAGTGCCATTTTAAACACCATTTTCTCCCACCTCTACCACAACAAAATGGGCTTAATGCCTTTATTTATTCCTGAAGAAAGTAACTGCATATACAACAGCCATACTTTGTATATATAGGCTTCTGGGTACACATGGGATTATATTAGAAAATTAATAGTCTTATCCATTTGATAATAGTCTGAATAAAGGATTAAACAGTGTCATGGATTGGAAACCAAAAGCACATTGATGGGCCAGAGAATGATTCTAAGAGCATAACTAACCTACTTCATGAAATTTCACCTTTTGTAAACAATGAAAGGGCAAATGACATCAAATTACATGGTTCAGGAATCTGATTTCTCTAGTAAACAATCACTTGAGATCATGTTAATGCTTATGATACAAAAGGAGAATGGGGGAGAAAGTAAATACTATACCAAATTATAACTAAACATAAATCTTCTATTTTCCAAAATGATGATACAAAATGTTTTAATTAATATATAGCAGGGGCCGCGCGAACGCGTACCCCCTCTACCACAAATTATGACGTAGACTCTCCCACTTGGAGAGATCTTAAGCGGGTACCCCTCCCAACTGCAATGGAGGTCACCAACTTAGGCCATGGTCCTTCTTGATCACCCATTAACCCCGTCCAGGTAAGTATGTTTGAAATTTGCTATTCACTTCTCTTTTCTACTACCCCCTCCTCCATCCTCCTTTCACACTTTTCCTATGTGGGACTGAAACCAACAAGTTAACTTTTTTTCTTTTTTCGACCTTAAGTAATTTGCCAAAGAGATTGCAACTTTGCAAGTTGACCAAAATCAACACTTGCAGCATAACTGCCATGTAAAGGTTTGAACAGGATATCTTAGGGCCTTCTAAGCACTGCAAAGATGCTTTATCAGGAGTAAGAATACCAAATTCCAGCGAATCTACTATGATGTTTTTCCAAAAGATAAGACCCTTTCAACACACAAGGAGGCCGGCCAAGCACCCCTTTATGTAGAGACACTATGATGCACTACTCTTATTATTTTGTAATAGCTTAAATATTATTTAAAATAACAGGGGAATACTTTTGGAAGAATTGGCAAAGAAGCTAAGATGAATATTAAAATAAATTTACCACTGTGTATAAAATACCAATGGGGTGCATAACCTCATATCATATAAAACCGGGCAATTACACAACCTACTTGCTGACAGATGCTACAGGCTATAGCTTCATTTATTCTAGGCTTCAAAAAAATTTAGATTTGACTATAGAAGGAGCAAGGGGTGCAATCATTTTGGCAGTAATGCTACATGCAAAATGAATTTTACCAAAAGGAAAAGCTGGTGAGACAATCAAGCACTGTATCAGGATTACATAATTTAATTTTAAGTGACAACCAGTGATGTGGAAAAACAAGGAAAAACAATGGGAAGGAACTCTATATCTATGAAAACCAATAAGTAAAAAGTCGGGAAGTACAAACCTGTAAGAGCCCAAAGGGCAGAGTTATTGATACCCCGGCAATCTGCAACATTTATACAATGCAGGTAGCGAAATGCAATCCATTCCGCATCAACAAGGCTCTCGCCTCTTAAATCAATCAACCCTATACAATATTGAAAAACTCTGCAGAGGCAATTTCAGATCATTGAAAACCAACCCTGCGAATATAAACAGAGCATACATCAAAGATACTCTACTCAAGAACATAAAATACAATGCTAAAAAACTCTATGGATTCATTTAGAGATAGATCATTGGAAACCAACCTCATGAATTAAAGAGAGCATATCAAAGCTATTTTATTCAAGAAAAGAAAATATATATCAGAAGAATGACAATCCAATTCTTCTAAGGAATGTTCTCCACCCTTCCCAATTTCTTTTTTCACTTTTCTTTTATGTCAAACTTTTAGCAAGGTTTCAGACCCAGAACAAGAGAAAAAAGTGATAAAATAATACGAGAATAAAAGTGATGCAAACTGCATCATGAATTTTCTTCTGGTTAAACAAAACACTAAGTTGGACTCTAAGATCTGTCTCCAAAAGAGAAAAAAAAAAAAGAAAAAAAAACATCCTTATAATTAAGATGCAGAAATTCAAATCTCTCCAAAAATCTCACATCAGAAGACAATAACAATTTTCTAAAAACACAAAACACCAATTCTCACATCAAATCCCTAATCACAAGTCAAATTACACCAAATCTCACCTAAAAAACAAACTAACATCTCCAAAACGCTATCTCTAACTAATTAAAACGACATAAATTAAAGAACCACCAAACACGAACAACAAAAATCAGCTGACAAAAACAGTAACTTAACTCCAAAAATCAACAAACAAATTAAAAAAAGATTCACTGAGAAACTCACTCGAGCAGCGAAGGATACACGAGCCGGCGCCGGAGGAGCCGGAAGAGACGCCGGAGAAGAGCTTCTCCAAGCTGCGTCGGCATCCGCTCCAGCGTCCGGCGCTGCCTCCCCCATATCTCCACGGTATTACTGCTCTGCGTCGCGGATTCGATGCTCATACGAACTAATCCGCTCTCAATATCATCATCTGCTGCTTGTTGTCTCTTCATTTTTTGGTTTCATGTACGAGCTCGAAGCAGAAGATCTGCAGAGATTTTTTTATTTAGTATTGTTCTGCTTCTTCGACGATCTCTGGCACTACCTAAGTACCGACCTGCTAGAATGGCAGAATCAACTTCATAGCGACGGCGTGACGCGTGACATCCACTGATTGACTAAGTTAATATTCAATCTGCTAGAATGGTTTAATCAACTTTAGCAGAGGCGTGACGTCTTAGCAACGGCGTGACGTCAACGGACTAAAATGACAGAAGGACAAATTCACTACCAATTTTCTCTGGTTTTCATTCACGACCATCCCACCTATATATTTCATTCACGACTATCCCACCTACATATTACAAAATAGTCTAAAAATCGAGAAACATGTTCCGTCTAAAAATAGGAAACATATTCCGTAAAAACATATGCCCAATAAAGATATCGTAATACCCCCCTCAAGTTGAAGCGTGAAGATCCCGAACGCCCAACTTGTAGAGTAGAAACTCAAAGTTCGCTTTAAAGTTCGTTTTCCCCAACGCTTTTGTAAAGATGTCTGCCAATTGAACACGAGTAGAAACATATGACGGACAAATCATCACTTCAGTCACCGCATCTCGAATAAAATGACAGTCAGCCTCTATATGCTTTGTTCTTTCGTGAAAAACTGGATTTTGAGCAATGTACAACGCCGACTGACTATCACAAAATAACTTCATACCCTTCGGATGTCGCACACCTAAGTTGTTTAAAAGTTGGTGAAGCCACTTTAACTCACACACTGTTGCCGCCATTGATCTATACTCAGCCTCCGCAGACGATCTAGACACTGTTTATTGTTTCTTGGTCTTCCACGACACAGGAGAACAACCAAGTAACACGAACCATCCTGTCAAGGAACACCGCGTAAGTGGACAACTTGCCCAATCTGAATCACACCACCCTTCTAGACGTAGGTCACTATCAGCACGAAGCAAAATCCCTTGCCCCAGACTCTTCTTCAAATATCGCACAACCCTGAGAGCTGCCTCCCAATGATCCTCACGAGGTTGTTGCATAAATTGGGACAAAATATGAACCGAATATGCAAGATCAGGTCTCGTCACAGACAAGTAAATCAATCTCCCTACAAGTCGCCTATACGGCGCCGGATCCGCAAGGAATTCGCCCTTAGCAAGGGCCAAATTGTGATTTTGTTCCATAGGAAATGCCGCAGGCTTTGCTCCCAATAAACCCGTTTCAGAAATTACACAACCTACTTGCTGATAGATGCTACAGGCTATAGCTTCATCTATTCTAGGCTTCAATAAAATTTAGATTTGACTATAGAAGGAGCAAGGGGTGCAATCATTTTGGCAGTAATCCTTCTGGATTACGGGCTACCTCTAGCCCTAAGAAATACTTCAAAACTCTCAAATTCTTCATATGAAAGCACCTGCCAAGGTAATCTTTAAAAGTTGTCAATGCAACCTTATCATTCCCTGCAATAATCAAGTCATCAACATAAACTAACACGTTGATCTGAGTTCTTCCCTTGCACAACCCAAATAAGGAATAATCTGAATAGGATTGCACAAAACCATAATTCTTCAATGCTGTTGACAGTTTTGCAAACCAACATCGGGGAGCTTGTTTCAGACCATACAACGATTTTTTCAACCTGCAAACCATGTTAGGATTTGTATTTTTGAAACCTGGAGGAACCTTCATATAAACCTCCTCATTTAGGTCACCGTGAAGGAAAGCATTATGCACATCCATTTGATGTACCTCCCAATTTTTAACAGCAGCAATTGCAAGAAAAATACGAACAGTCACCAGTTTTGCCACAGGAGCAAATGTCTCGTGATAGTCAATTCCTTCCACCTGATGATTGCCATAGATCACAAGTCTTGCTTTAAGTCGTTCTATGCTGCCATCAGACTTATACTTAATTTTATATATCGACTGGCTCCCTAGTGCTTTCTTGCCGGGTGGAAGAGTTTCCATTACCCAAGTCTCATTGTCTTCAAGGGCTCGTATTTCCTTACTCATCGCATCTCGCCATCCCGAGTCTTTCATCGCTTCTTTGAAATGCTTTGGCTCATGTCCCGCTGTCACTGCTGCAAGAACATTTCTATGTCTCACAGAAAAACGTTCACAATTCACAAAATGTATTAAAGGATAGGGCGTACCTGAGGAAAAGGAAGAAGCTGATGAATTCTCATATGGACTTATTTTCCGTATAGTATGAGTAACAAAATCACGATACCGTGTTGAAGGAGTTTTGTTTCGTTTTCCTCGCCCTAGCTCACCTTCAACTTCCACACCTTGCTCCCCCATCGTATTCTCCAGCCCCTCATCACGCACATCCTCATGTGCGGGCTGTTCCTCGGGCTGCACCATACCACCAGACCCCCCTCGAGGGTGGACGCTGGTTCCAACCCCCCCTCAACGCACACAGCACACTCATCGGCACCCTCATCCTCACTTCATGCCCCATCATCATTGTTCGCCAGCACAGGAGTCACCACATTCCTTGGCTGGTTTGGCGCAAAAGGAAATTCTTTCTCAAAGAACTTCACATCCCTCGATACAAAGTACTCATGTGTTTCTAAATCATACAATTTCCAACCTTTCTTCCCAAAAGGATAGCCAACAAAGATACATTTACGGCTCCTACTTGCAAATTTATCACCTTTGTGTCGTTGATTATGAGCACAGCAAAGACAACCAAATACACGAATAGCATCATAAGAAGGCATTTTCCCAAACAACATTTCATATGGCGATTTAGTCTTAAGTAAAGTAGAGGGTATCATATTAATCAAGTGACACACTGCCAACACACATTCACCCCCAAATTTAATTGGTAAGTTCCCTTGAAATCTTTGGGCTCTAGCCACATTTAAAATATGTTGATGTTTTCTCTCAACTCTCCCATTTTGTTGAGGAGTCCCAACACAAGAAATCTCAAAAATAATCTCATTATTTTAAAAATAATCATGCAAACAATTAAATTCGGTCTCATTGTCACTTCTCACATGTTTTATCACTTGTTCAAATTGACGTTCAACCATAGCAACAAAATTAAGAAACATAGATTAAACTTCCATTTTATTGCAGAGTAAATAGACCCAAACTCCTCTTGAAAAATCATCTACTATTGTCAAAAAATAGGTAGCCCCACACGAAGAACGAGTCTTGTAAGGGCCCCACAAATCCAAATGAACAAGTTAAAAAATCTTACCAGCTTTATTCGTACTGATTGGAAAACTAGATCTCGGTTGCTTTGCACGCGGACACACATCACAAGATTTATTATTTGACCTACAAGAATGACTTACAGCCTGAATCATCTTCAATATTTTCTCCGACGGATGCCTCATTCGTTGATGCCATAACTCGAACGACGAATCACCATCCACTGTTAAGACCTTCACTTGAGGAACACCACGGAAAAAATAAAGTCCATCCACTGTATCATGACCCACTATACGTGACGTCATGACCGGCACGAAAACCTCCGAGTATACATTCTGTCGATACATCCGGCGTCCCGTCAGCCTAAAACACATATACAAATCTATTACGATATCTTTATTGGGCATATGTTTTTACGGAACATGTGTGAGTTAAAGTGGCTTCACCAACTTTTAAACAACTTAGGTGTGCGACATCCGAAGGGTATGAAGTTATTTTGTGATAGTCAGTCGGCGTTGTACATTGCTCAAAATCCAGTTTTTCACGAAAGAACAAAGCATATAGAGGCTGACTGTCATTTTATTCGAGATGCGGTGACTGAAGGGATGATTTGTCCGTCATATGTTTCTACTCGTGTTCAATTGGCAGACATCTTTACAAAAGCGTTGGGGAAAACGAACTTTAAAGCGAACTTTGAGTTTCTACTCTACAAGTTGGGCGTTCGGGATCTTCACGCTTCAACTTGAGGGGGGTATTACGATATCTTTATTGGGCATATGTTTTTACGGAATATGTTTCCTATTTTTAGACGGAACATGTTTCTCGATTTTTAGACTATTTTGTAATATGTAGGTGGGATAGTCGTGAATGAAATATATAGGTGGGATGGTCGTGAATGAAAACCAGAGAAAATTGGTAGTGAATTTGTCCTTCTGTCATTTTAGTCCGTTGACGTCACGCCGTTGCTAAGACGTCACGCCTCTGCTAAAGTTGATTAAACCATTCTAGCAGATTGAATATTAACTTAGTCAATCAGTGGATGTCACGCGTCACGCCGTCGCTATGAAGTTGATTCTGCCATTCTAGCAGGTCGGTACTTAGGTAGTGCCAGAGATCGTCGAAGAAGCAGAACAATACTAAATAAAAAAATCTCTGCAGATCTTCTGCTTCGAGCTCGTACATGAAACCAAAAAATGAAGAGACAACGAGCAGCAGATGATGATATTGAGAGCGGATTAGTTCGTATGAGCATCGAATCCGCGACGCAGAGCAGTAATACCGTGGAGATATGGGGGAGGCAGCGCCGGACGCTGGAGCGGATGCCGACGCAGCTTGGAGAAGCTCTTCTCCGGCGTCTCTTCCGGCTCCTCCGGCGCCGGCTCGTGTATCATTCGCTGCTCGAGTGAGTTTCTCAGTGAATCTTTTTTTAATTTGTTTGTTGATTTTTGGAGTTAAGTTACTGTTTTTGTCAGCTGATTTTTGTTGTTCGTGTTTGGTGGTTCTTTAATTTATGTCGTTTTAATTAGTTAGAGATAGCGTTTTGGAGATGTTAGTTTGTTTTTTAGGTGAGATTTGGTGTAATTTGACTTGTGATTAGGGATTTGATGTGAGAATTGGTGTTTTGTGTTTTTAGAAAATTGTTATTGTCTTCTGATGTGAGATTTTTGGAGAGATTTGAATTTCTGCATCTTAATTATAAGGATGTTTTTTTTTCTTTTTTTTTTTTCTCTTTTGGAGACAGATCTTAGAGTCCAACTTAGTGTTTTGTTTAACCAGAAGAAAATTCATGATGCAGTTTGCATCACTTTTATTCTCGTATTATTTTATCACTTTTTTCTCTTGTTCTGGGTCTGAAACCTTGCTAAAAGTTTGACATAAAAGAAAAGTGAAAAAAGAAATTGGGAAGGGTGGAGAACATTCCTTAGAAGAATTGGATTGTCATTCTTCTGATATATATTTTCTTTTCTTGAATAAAATAGCTTTGATATGCTCTCTTTAATTCATGAGGTTGGTTTCCAATGATCTATCTCTAAATGAATCCATAGAGTTTTTTAGCATTGTATTTTATGTTCTTGAGTAGAGTATCTTTGATGTATGCTCTGTTTATATTCGCAGGGTTGGTTTTCAATGATCTGAAATTGCCTCTGCAGAGTTTTTCAATATTGTATAGGGTTGATTGATTTAAGAGGCGAGAGCCTTGTTGATGCGGAATGGATTGCATTTCGCTACCTGCATTGTATAAATGTTGCAGATTGCCGGGGTATCAATAACTCTGCCCTTTGGGCTCTTACAGGTTTGTACTTCCCGACTTTTTACTTATTGGTTTTCATAGATATAGAGTTCCTTCCCATTGTTTTTCCTTGTTTTTCCACATCACTGGTTGTCACTTAAAATTAAATTATGTAATCCTGATACAGTGCTTGATTGTCTCACCAGCTTTTCCTTTTGGTAAAATTCATTTTGCATGTAGCATTACTGCCAAAATGATTGCACCCCTTGCTCCTTCTATAGTCAAATCTAAATTTTTTTGAAGCCTAGAATAAATGAAGCTATAGCCTGTAGCATCTGTCAGCAAGTAGGTTGTGTAATTGCCCGGTTTTATATGATATGAGGTTATGCACCCCATTGGTATTTTATACACAGTGGTAAATTTATTTTAATATTCATCTTAGCTTCTTTGCCAATTCTTCCAAAAGTATTCCCCTGTTATTTTAAATAATATTTAAGCTATTACAAAATAATAAGAGTAGTGCATCATAGTGTCTCTACATAAAGGGGTGCTTGGCCGGCCTCCTTGTGTGTTGAAAGGGTCTTATCTTTTGGAAAAACATCATAGTAGATTCGCTGGAATTTGGTATTCTTACTCCTGATAAAGCATCTTTGCAGTGCTTAGAAGGCCCTAAGATATCCTGTTCAAACCTTTACATGGCAGTTATGCTGCAAGTGTTGATTTTGGTCAACTTGCAAAGTTGCAATCTCTTTGGCAAATTACTTAAGGTCGAAAAAAGAAAAAAAGTTAACTTGTTGGTTTCAGTCCCACATAGGAAAAGTGTGAAAGGAGGATGGAGGAGGGGGTAGTAGAAAAGAGAAGTGAATAGCAAATTTCAAACATACTTACCTGGACGGGGTTAATGGGTGATCAAGAAGGACCATGGCCTAAGTTGGTGACCTCCATTGCAGTTGGGAGGGGTACCCGCTTAAGATCTCTCCAAGTGGGAGAGTCTACGTCATAATTTGTGGTAGAGGGGGTACGCGTTCGCGCGGCCCCTGCTATATATTAATTAAAACATTTTGTATCATCATTTTGGAAAATAGAAGATTTATGTTTAGTTATAATTTGGTATAGTATTTACTTTCTCCCCCATTCTCCTTTTGTATCATAAGCATTAACATGATCTCAAGTGATTGTTTACTAGAGAAATCAGATTCCTGAACCATGTAATTTGATGTCATTTGCCCTTTCATTGTTTACAAAAGGTGAAATTTCATGAAGTAGGTTAGTTATGCTCTTAGAATCATTCTCTGGCCCATCAATGTGCTTTTGGTTTCCAATCCATGACACTGTTTAATCCTTTATTCAGACTATTATCAAATGGATAAGACTATTAATTTTCTAATATAATCCCATGTGTACCCAGAAGCCTATATATACAAAGTATGGCTGTTGTATATGCAGTTACTTTCTTCAGGAATAAATAAAGGCATTAAGCCCATTTTGTTGTGGTAGAGGTGGGAGAAAATGGTGTTTAAAATGGCACTAGACATGCCTTATGGTTGGTCATCCTCATTCTTGTGAACATAGAGATGGAATGGTGCGTCAAATGGGGAGTGATTTGAAATTAGGGTGTTTGTGAAGATGGTGGTGAAAGTGGCCGAGCAAAGAACACTCTTACAGAACCTAAAAGAAAGTGCAATTTTACATATTTTCAGATCTTGCATTTGTGTTTAAATTTACTAGGTTTGGGGGAAAGTCATTTCATTGCATTTGTGTATGAAAACCCTTGTATATCCTCGTCCACGTAGGTATTAAACTAAAGAAAAATTGTGCAACTAAAGGTAGCTATTTGATACCTTTGGCAGCTCTTTAGCCTCCACAAGGGAGTACCATATAAGGTTGTGGAAAGATAAAATCATAAAAAGGTTTTGCTTACTTATATACTACTTCCTTGCTTCTTTCATTATGTGAGTTTGGAAATTATATATGACTAGGGTACCAAATTTCTATCACAGCTCACCCAAATTGGTCTAAGTTCCTTTATTTTTAGTCCCACATTGTTTCGAAATAAGTACTCTATCATTCCATAACATATAAAACAGGATTTTGAAGAAGATGCAAAAGCACGCAGCCGTGCGGTGAGCACAAAGCGAACTATTCTTTTGCCTTTTACTAAAGAATACCGTGTGCTCGCCGCATTTAGCGGCATACGCCTATTTTTGGAGGGTCCACCACTTTGGTTAGGCCCACATCAAGTAAAAGTTAAATTTTTTTATTAAGAAAATAATAGAATAATAGCCAATGAACCATTAAGAGTTTGTTGAAAGTATTCTTGAAATATTCAGCATATACTAGAAGGATGTTACATGGCATCCTTGGATCAATATGGAACTCATTTTGCGTATGAGGCGAAACATGAACATTCTCTGGGATTTGCCAAAGACTAGGATAAGACGGGGCTTGGATTTGCCAAAAGATTAGGATAACTCAGGGCATTCATCTCCAGCAATTGGGAACTTCAATGACTCTACAACCGAGACCAAAGAGGGGTAAATTTTCTTTAGCCCAATGTATCTTGCAAAGGAAGAATTTTGTAGGTAAAAAATATTCCCAGTTGGGTACTTTACTTCCATGAGATATTAGATTGGTGAGCCCATTTGATATTTTTCTTTCAATGTCTTCAACAGATGAAAGGCTCAAATATACAAGACAGGAGCTATTGGAGTTGCAGTTTTCTACGTTGTCCCACATTTTCATGAGTTGTAACAACGTCGTCGCAACTGAGACATTACCGGAGTAATTCTAACTTCAGTTCTTCCTTTCTTCCTAATGTTTTCCTTACTAACAACTGTTCATCGACAAGATGATCAACGTGGTGGAGCTGTCTTGAATTTTTGTATATGTGATTTTTTATGGGATTTGTTGTGCGTTATTTTAATAAATAATCAACTTATTTCTATCCATATTTGAATACGTCCGTAGTGTAGTAAAAACCTTTTTGTTTCTGTTGGTCATTACATGCTGTTATGTTTGAGAGTAATGTTTATTTATTGTGAACTTAACCTTTTTGTCTCTCCGGCCCATCCAAGTGTTTTTAACCTTTTTCTTTTCACCTTACCATCCAATCCTCTATTCAGTCAATTTTAAGACTAATTAGATACTGACGTAGGAGCTGAAAGAAAACCACCAGTCTATATAATTTTCAGTTTTAAGTTCCACAATAAGTAACCAAGAACCTATACAGAAGCTTCATATGCAGTTCTCTTCTAGAACTAATGGACTATAGGCATACTTAAATGCCCATATAGTGATATTCTGAAGCTGAGAGAGAAATAATGAAAATAATGAATCAAGAAGAAAACACAACTCATAATGTCAAGAAAACAAAAAAACGTGTACAAAACAGTGAGAAGACTCTCAGATGCTGAAATTCAATATAGATATAGGTGACAGTGGGGGTTTTTCTCACCATGTCCCTTTGCCCCTTTTGCTTTAACAGAGTTTCACGGTGTGGATCCAAGCTCTTTCCACCCTAATCTCTACATAAAGAGGTGCTGGGCACCTTGTGAAAATCATCAAATTAGTGTGAAATCCTTCCTCGTGTCTCGAAAGGGTCTTTGATGTATAACGTATTTTAGCATTTTTTTATGCTTTTTATATAAGTATCATTTTTAGAGAAGCTTCTATTTTGGTAGATTTCTATTTTAGTGATAGTTCTAAATAGTTTCTAAAATTCGTTTTTATTTTTTAAGTGTATTAGAAAGTGTTGTAGAAGTGAGTCAAGTGACTAAGTAGAGTTATTATATAATTAAAAAGTTGCTATTATGTTATAGATAGTTTAGGAAAATTATTTAAAAGTGTTTTAGAAAATTTTTAAGTTGTTTTAAAGGAGTTATCTATATAAAGAGCTCCAATTACGAAATTCAATCAATCAACGTCAATTACTTTCTCTTTGAATGTTCTATTCAATAGAGTCTATTTTTGGTTATTCTTTTAAATACTTGCGTTCTTGAGTTTATGTTAGGCTTACCGTTTGTGGAAAAATATCCAAACAAATTCATTGGAATTCGGTGTCTGATAAAGCATCTTTGCAGCTCATCGATTGCCCTAAGAGATTATGTTCATACCTTCACATGGCAGTTACGCTGCAAGCATTGGTTTTGGGCAACTTGCAAAGTGGCTATCTCTTTGGCAAAGTTGTCAGTTTTAGTCCCACATAGGAAAGTGGGAAAGAGGGATGGGGGAGGGGTAGGACAAAAGAGAAGCGAATAGCATTATTTAAACATACTTACCTGGACGGGGTCAATGGGTGAGCAAGAAGGCCCATGGCCTAGGTTGGTGACCTCCATTGCACTTGGGAGGGGCACCCGCCTAAGATCTCCTCAAGTAGGAGAGTCTACGTCATAATTTGTGATAGAGGGGTACGCGTTCGCGCGGCCCTGCCATGTATTAATTGAAATATGTGTACTGTAATTCTCAAACTGCAAAACATAGGCGAGGCTTAATAGTTTTGTTATAATTTGTGTTGGTATTTTTCTTATTATTTTCATTAATTTAACAAGCTAGTATTAAGCTTTAATAATATGTTCCCAAGTGATTGTTATTAAGCTTTAATAATCTGTTCCCAAGTGATTGTTTCCTTGAGAAATCAGATACCTGAAACCCCCAGTAAATGTGATGTTATTTATTCTTCCATTGTTTTCAAAAGGCGAAAACAATGGAGCTTGAACAAGCATCTTCTTCATGAAGTAGAGGCGGGTTTTCATTCTTTCTGGCCCATCAAATAGTCTTTTGATTTTCATAATACTGTTTAATCCTTTATTCAGACAATATTTATGAAATGAATTGGGAAATGATGATATACAGGTTAAAGTGACAAAGAACATCAATGATGATATACCAAGCATAAAACATTAAGCAAAAAGGGCTTATCCCCATTATCTCTTTGCTTGTTTCTATAGGTTTTTCCAGATCCTTGTGGATATTTTTTTGTGGCTGTTACAAATCATCTAAAAATTCCCTACTTACAAAGAAAATTGATCATTTTAAATGGTATATAAGAAAGCAAAAAACGTGAAATGTATAGTCTAAACCAATATTAGATGACCGCCACATACCTCTAGAGTTTGCAGTAGATGACCTCGTGCTGCTTAAAGTCTCGCCACGGAAAGGTCAGATGCGGTTTGGGGTGAAAGAAAAATTGTCTCCTCGCTTTATTGGACCGTTTAAAATCACAGAGAGGATTGATCCGTTAGCATACCGGATTGCTTTTCCTCCTCAGTTAGTCGGTGTTCATGATGTGTTTCATATTTCTATGTTGAGAAAATATCATACAGACCTGACGAAATATCCACCCTCGACACATCTTTTAGATGTAACACAGTTACAAGTTGGGGAGGACGCTACACATGAAGAGAAGCTCATTCAGATTCTTGATAGGAAGATTCAGCAGTTGAGAAATAAAGAAATTCCTTTGGTCAGAGTCAAATGACAGTTTCATGATAATGAGTAGCAGACTTGGGAACGTGAGGACCGGATGTGGGGGATATTTCCTGATCTCTTTACCACGTGAGGTACATTTCTCCTTATCTGTTAAATTTCGAGGACGAAATTGTTTAAGTTGGAGGGATTGTAACACCCCGTAATTTTAATTATACGCTTACGTTGAGGGATACGTATACGAACGTAGGAGTTAAACGTATATGTGTATAAATATATCTAAATTAAGTAGATTGTATTCTTAAATGCCATTTTATCATTAGATTATAAGATGATATTAATATAAGATGAATAAATGACCTTGAAATTGATATTAGTATAAGATGATATAAATGACCTTGATATTATAAAATATTATAAATTTCTCATTCTCTCATCTCTCTCTCAAACTTAAAAGAAAAAAAGAGAAGGAGAAAAAGAGAAAGGAAAGAACGAGAAGAAGGAAGAGGAAAAGGAGGGTGAACGCGGGATTTTCGCCGAATCGGGACTCACGATAACTGTTTATCACTCTATTTCTTCGTGAAATTAATATCTAAGCTAGATGTAACCTTTCTTTCGGAGTAATTTTTGTTGTAGGAGCCGTTTTACGACGTTTTCAAAATTGGGATTTTGACCCAACTTGAATGAAACTTTGTTCCAAAGGTTGAAAAAACACTCTTTAGACTGTAAGAGCCCCGAATATGTAGTTATATTTCATTTATTTGTTCATTTGAAAGTTTTATGGCTGTTGGAAGTTAGAGTTTATATTGAAAACCTTTCGAATCATATTAAAACCCGATGAAGCTCCAATTTAAGGCTATAGAATGGTAGAATGAACTGTTGTGAGTCCATCGATGCTAATTTCATGATTTTTGGAGATCGTTTTACAATTTTAGTGAAAATTCACATGTTTTTAATGAATAATGAATAGTGACGTGAATAGTACCATAATATATCCAGTGAATAAAATGGAATTGGACTCCAGTGAAACTCCTGTTTGAGATTATAGAATCGGAGAGAACTGAATTCCAGACGTTTCGATGTTAAGAGCATGATTTTTGGATATGCTTTGATATTTTTAGTAGCTACAGATATTATTTTTGTGAGTAAAATTGACTTTAAATGCCTCCGCGAACATGTAAAACCTTAATAAAATACCTGTTGAAGGTAGTAGAATGATAGAATGACTAATTTGACACGTGTCGATGTGAACAGAATAATTTTAGGAATGTTCTTGATTTTTAATAAAATTGACATATATTTTCATACGCTTAGGTGAGTACGTTGGTGTTGAAATCTAGTTTAAATGTGACATTTTCATGGTAAAATAACCCCATCTTAGCTGCTGAACCAGTTAGAAAATTTGAGTGTTAGTAATAGTGTTTTGATGAGTTTAAATGGTGATTCTCATGATGATCTATGGTTTGAATTACCTAATTGCAGTGTTTAAATTGAGAGATTAAGTGCATGGATAAATGGTCTTGAGGAAGCAATTACGATGAACATTTATTGTTGCTGGATTTTAGAGGGTATATTGACTTAGAAACCTCGTGTAACCACTGTGAGTATAGTTTTCTTGATATAGTTCTTGTATGACATTGTATATATATAAAATGTTTGATTGTATGCATGTTATATTTGTATGTAATGCATTGAGTTTTAGTGATCATGCAAACTGATTTTAGTAATTGGAACTTATAATAATGTCATTTTGTTAGGAATTAGACCCGAATGAGGTTTTGATTTGTTGTATATCAGGTTTTGTGAAATGTACATTTTATAGAGAAATGCTGTCGAAATTTTTGAATATTTTGAGAAGGATTATGAGACTATGTGAAGGCTGACAGTATATTATTTACTGTATACGTGTATGTATAGTGTATAATATATTATATTGGTCATGACGTCAGACTATGTCAGGGGCGTCGTGATAGTATTCTAAAGTAGGACCATATTATATCTTTAAATTTTAAGAATTAAATCATTAGAAATATTATTAATGAAAGTTTATGAGTCTTATAATTTGGTGTCAATTCTCATTTTCAAGGAAAATATGTCAACTGGATTAATCTCTCCTCAAACTAAACATACTGTCAAAAAAAAAAAAATATTGATAGGTCATATATATTAAAATGTAAAACATTGTTTAGCTATGATGTTGCAAGCAAAAAAAATAAAAAATAAATTCAAGAGTCCTTTTTTTAGGAAAATAAAAAATAAAAAAAATTATCAAGAACCTTACTCAAAGCACCACCAAGTCCTAATAATTGAATGATTGAACTTTTGCTATACATGACATAGATCTTTAGAATTTTTGGAGAATTAATAGCAAGTTGGATAATTTAATTTCAGCTCAACTAATGATGCATACGTGGCTTTTTCACTAGAAGACACTCATAATATATTCTTGTCTAGCGTGTTAGTTCGTAACTGGGAAAAACCATCATTAGTCTATAATATTATTTTTTCTTTTTCTGCATGCAACATTAGATGTCTGAAATTTGTTAACAAAATATAATGAGTTGGGTCTTGTTATCCTCACTTGCTTTTATCTTATTTACTAATAATTGATAAATATTTCTTTTATTACTAGAAAAATTTGAAAGTGACAATAAAATTAATAGTACCACACAAATCACAATTCTACATAATTGTACATTGTCATCAGATTGTATTTAAAAGAGAAATGCTTTTGTGACATTACTTTTTTGACACGTTTTTTATATTATTCTGGAGAGTGGTCGGATTGCCTCGAATTACTCGTTAATTACATGATTCAAGGTGATCCAACAACTCTCAAAATAATATAAAAAACGTGTGTTTTTCAAGTTAAAATATGTGATGTAGTAAATGTGGGTGAACAATTAGTACCAAATTAAATCTTGTAGTCATAATTTAATAATGTCATGATTAATTTGTGTCTCCCTTTGTGATGGAATGATAGCATGACATTTTGAGAATATAAAGAAAAAAAAAATTGTGCCCTATTATTAATTAAGTATCTTGTCAAATTTATTAAAGAATTAAGACAAATCAGTGATTTAACAATACTAAAAATTAAATTTATTTTGAATTCTTTGGGCTCACGCTTGAGTAAGCATTCCAATTTTCAAGTAATTAAGACACACCATTAGACATGCACGGGGAACCAACTGAAAAGGAACATGACCATAAAGACTCTTTTGGATGATAGTTGCTTGTCTCCCTGGTGAAAGTGATAGAGAATGAGTGGTGCAAGGGACCTTATCCCCACCCATGAAGACAAGGGTTAGGGACCCTTATCCAACCCTTCAAAACAAGGGTCCATATGCATCAATGAATGTATTGCATCATGTCAAAAGTAAACGAGTCTAAACCATTTCCTCCATATATACATAACAAACGAAGAACTCCAAAAGAGTCACTATCTTTTTCTTGTCTTTCCTTTTCCTTTGGGGTCTTTATTTGTATGCATTTATGTAAATATGTGTTTAAAGCCTTAAACGCATATCAAAACACGTATGCAATGTTAAAATAACATATAAATGCTCATAATATACATTGAGGATTTTATGCATTATTTTCAACAAAACATGCAGAGTTATCAATGAAATCTCAATCTCCCACCTTTTAAGTAATAGAGCGGGTCTAACCTTTACCTTAACCCCAAAATCTTCACAAAGGTAAAAATAAATTTAATAATATCATTTATATTCCAAATAAGGTTACAAGTTAAGATAGAAAGATACTCTTTCAATTTCTACGCCACGGACTATAGATTCTCATTACACAAATTGAATATTGAGCCATGAGGGTACTTGCCCTTGTCCATCAATTATGGACACAACATTTTAAATATATTCATCAAGTAGAATTAACAAGTTCAAGTCCAAGGCATAAACATATAAAATAACCCATGAAATCTTCAACGACCACTATAATGTTTCAAAAGCATTAATTTCTAATACAACCCATTTACTTGATATAATCAATTATTAAATAATTACTCAGTCCTACTACCATAACGCTACTCAAGCCACTAACCCACCCCTACTACTGTGAGACACGTCACGGACTTGCGACTCTATTCTTTCATGTACTGCATGTGTAAAATAGGGGTGAGCTTGATTCACATAATTATGGTCTTAAGGTACCAATAACTTATGATTCACACAATTATGTTATTTTTAAGTTCAATACACACAAGTACACTACTCTAAGACAAATTCATACGTATATGCATATAAATATGACTGACAATACGTATAAGTCAACGATTTTATTTGACTAAAATGTACGGGGCGTTACATAAAAAATATTAAAGGAGGAGAAAAACTTAAAGTTGAAGAGGGAACAGGAAAACTTAAAAAACTTTGCACTTGAAGTTGTGCTCTTTTCTTTGATACATGATATGAAACATATACGGGTATTTATAATCTCCTAAAGCTAAAATAACAATATTTAATTCTTGATAACAACACAACGTATATAATAATTAACTTGGGCACCAAAAAACTTGTACACCAAAAAACCACTAATGAGTTTGCATGTATGCAATTATTACATTTTTTTTTACTATGTTCACATTTGTTCATTATTCACAACTTGGTGACATGCTTAATATCTATCATTCCCCCTTAAACATGATCCATGTCAACACATTTTCAAATCTAACTTAGTCTTTAAGATTCCCTTTTAAGTTAAACATTGAACGACCCCAAGTGCTTGCTTGAGTTTCTAAAAACTCACGGTCTTTAATGCCTTTGTGAAAATGTAGGCCACTTGGTCATAGGTTTTACAATACTTGATGATAACATTGCCATTTTTTACTAAATCTTTGATAAAATGATATTTTATTCTAATATGCTTGCTCCTGCCGTGAAATACTGGATTTTTGATAATAACAATGACGAATTCGTTATCACAAAACAAAGTTGTAGGTTCCACTGGAACCTGCTTGAGTTCTTGTAATACCCATTTCAGCCAAAGTGCTTGACAACCTGTCGTAGCCAAGAAAAATATTCTGCTTCGGTGAAGAAAAGAGCCACACTTGGTTACTTTTTAGAGTACCATGATATTGCACCAGAGCCAATGTTGAAAATATAACCAGAAGTGCTCTTGCAATCATCATAACTTCAACCCTAATCACTTTCACTGTAACCAACCAAACATGGTTGATCAACCTTTTTGTATTGCACGCCATGACCCAGCGTGCCACGAACATATCTCAAAATTCTTTTACCAGCTTCCCAATGACTTTTCTTTGGTGCTTCCATAAATTTGTTGATCATGCTAACTGCAAAAGTGAGATACGATCTTGTTGCAGTTAAATACATGAGACTTCCTAAGAGTTGTCGATAGAGTGTTGCATCAACAAAATAATCATCTTCATTATCCTTTTGTAACTTTAGGCCAAATTCTATAGGAGTGTCTATGGGTTTTGCACCTTCCATTTTGAATCGCTTCAACAAGTCATTTGCATACTTCTTTTGAGATATGAAGATGCCTTCTTGACTTTGTCGCACCTCAATTTCAAGAAAGCAAAATTTGTCAAATCATCATCCGACAATGTCCTTGTTGATTCATAGATATCAGAAATTCTTCTGAATTTTCTTGGAGGAGATTCGTCATCACTTGAGGAAGATGAGGATGGATCGTTCACACCGCCGTGATTGTCAATCTGGCTTTTTAGTTCTTCTTCATCTATGACAATTGATTTTTGTTTGGTGTTTTCATCCCAATTCCAAGATTCTTCTTTATTGAATAAAACATCTCTATTTTTGATAGCCTTCTTGGTGACTAGATTGTATAATTTGTAAGCTTTAGAATTTTCACTATAGCCTATAAGTATACACTTTTTAAATTTGTCATCAAGTTTACTTCTCGTTGCATCAGGTACATGCGAAGAGGCAAGGCTCCCAAATATTCGAAGCTAGCTAACATTAGGCTTCTGGCCGCTCCAAGCTTCATATGACGTCATGTCACGAACACTTTTTGTGGAAGCACGGTTTAAAAGCTACACCGTGCATGCAACTGCTTCAACCCAAAAAGTGTTTGGCATACCTTTAGCTTTCAACGTACTTCTTGCTAGCTCCATAATGGCTCTGTTCTTCCTTTCAGCAACTCCATTTTGCTGAGGAGTATAACGAACAATGAGTTGATATCGAATGATATACTCCTTTAAGAAATTTGAGAGTGCAACGTACTCTCCACCACGATCAGAACGTAAGGTCTTGATTGGATTACCGCATTCATTTTCAGCTATGGATTTGAAGTATTTATGAACTTCTGATTTTTCCTTCATAAAATAAACTCATGTTTTTTACTATAATCATCAATGAATTTAAGAAGCTCCAAGAGATGTTGTTTGCATTAGTCCACATAGATTTGTGTGAACCAGTTCAAGACACCCGTGAGGCTCACCATGTACTTTTGTTTGGAAATGACTCTCAATGTTAATTCCCAAGTGCACGCCCTTCACATATGTGATCGGGTTGGTGAACGTCTGGCATGCCACTCACCATGTGGTGCTAGTACATATGAGTTCATGTTTTATAACTCAAATGTCCAAATCACAAATTCCATAGCCATGATGAGTCTTTCACAATTGTACTAAAGCAAGAAAATGTTTTAGCACTGATCTTCAAGGAAAACATCTTGTTAGGAGTCATCTTCACTTTAGCAATAAAAGTATTTCTCTCGTTTTTTATCTCACATGCATCATTGTCAAACTTAACATTATATTTCTTTAAAAGCAATTGCCCAACACTAAGAAGATTGTGTTTGAGGCCTGGAACAAAGAAAACATTATAAATACGTTTTGTACCTTGTTTGGTATTCACCAAAATATCACCGCTTCCTTTGACTTGAAGCCTTTCGTCATCTCAAGTTCTCACTTCACTTTGGATAGATTCATCCAAAGTTACAAATGTTTTCCCGTTCCTCATCATGTGATTACTACAACCACTATTTAGATGCCAAATTTCATCTTTATTATCCTCCTAAGTAGCAGATGCAAGAAATATTGCTCCTTCTTCATGATCTTGATCTTTCTTTTGCATTAAGACATTTCGAGCATCATTCTTTTTTGCTCGACATTCATATTGATAATGCTCAAACTTGTTGCAATTATAGCATTGAATTTGCCTTTGATTATGACCCTTCCTCAGTTGTTTTTGCATCCTCGTCCTCTTCCTCCTCTAAATAACATATATGAAGTGTCATTTTTTTTGTTGCTCACGTTTTTTTGTTGGCTTCTTCCTTGTCCACGGTTGTTGTAACTTCCTCTTATTCCTCTGGAACCACTTTTGAAAGATACTTGTGTTTGGAATGCTTGCTCTAAAGGTGAAGAGTCGAATTGTTTGAACTGAAGCTCATGAGATTATAATGATTCCATCAAGCTTTCCAAAGACATTGTACAAAGATCTTTAGATTCTTCTATTGCAACAACAACGTACTGGAACTTTCGAGACATGCTTCGAGGAATCTTTTCAACAACCCTTTGATCTTCAATATTTTTTCCATTTTGCCTTAGTTGGTTTTCTATGGAAATGACTCGATTGAAGTAGTCTTCAACTGTTTCGGAGTCTTCAACTGTTTCGGAGTCCTTCATGTGTATGGTATCAAATTCACCACGTAAAGATTGTAGTCTTACCATTTTTATTTTATCTTCTTCCTTGTATGTGTTGTAGAGAATATCTCATGCTTGCTTTGCTGAGGTGGTTGATGAAATATTCTCAAAAACCACTTCATTTATTGCTTGAAAGATGAAATAAAGTGCCTTATTATCTTTCTTTCGATTTTCCTTCAACTCATTGCCTTGTTGTTGGGTGAGACCAACTAAGGCGATTACAAATGTTTAGCGAGGTTTCATTGCCTTAAATTCTTAATTCGAGCAAAGTGGAATGAATGTATAATTTCACCCATCATTGATTGATAAGAAGCCACCACAAGATCCGATAAGAAAAAAAAAAAAGTCGTAATTCAATTCAACTACCAATAACCGAACAAAAATAAATAAATAAACAAAACAAATTCCTAAAAGAAGAAGGTGAGGTGTGAGCTACAACCCGCTCAGTGAATGTAATTTACAAGTGGCATATACGTGCATTTAATAAAAACATGATAAGATTATAAATCATTGAAATATCATCGTCAATTACGAAATTCAATCAATCAACGTCAATTACTTTCTCTTTGAATGTTCTATTCAATAGAGTCTACTTTTGGTTATTCTTTTAAATACTTGCGTTCTTGCGTCCTCGGTGAGTTAATGTTAGGCTTACCGTTTGTGGAAAAATATCCAAACAAATTCATTGGAAGTCGGTGTCTGATAAAGCATCTATGCAGCGCATCGATTGCCCTAAGAGATTATGTTCATACCTTCACATGGCAGTTACACTGCAAGCATTGGTTTGGTCAACTTGCAAAGTGGCTATCTCTTTGGCAAATGACTTGACGTCGAAAATGAAAAAGTTGTCAGTTTTAGTCCCACATAGGAAAAGTTCGAAAGAGGGATGGAGGAGGGGTAGCAGAAAAGGGAAGGGAATAGCATTCTTTAAACATGCTTAATTGGATAGGTCAATGGGCGAGCAAGAAGGCCTATGGCCTAGGTTGGTGACCTCATTGCACTTGGGAGGGGCACCTGCCTAAGTTCTGCTCAAGTAGGAGAGTTTTCGTCATAATTTGTGATAGAGGGGGTACGCGGCCCTTGCCATGTATTAATTGAAATATTTGTACTTTAATTCTCAAACTGCTTAACATAGAAGAGGCTTATAGTTTTGTTAAAATTTGTGTTGGTATTTTTCTTATTATTTTCATTTATTTAACAAGCTAGTATTAAGCTAATATTAATCTTAATATGTTCCCAAGGTGAGGTGTGAGCTACAGTCCGCTCAGTGAATGTCAATTACAAATGGCATATACGTGCATTTAATAAAAACATGATAAGATCATAAATCATTGAAATATCATGATGACGAAATAGATTACATACATGCTAACATAATGCATCAAGTCATATATAAGACAATGCATAACATTTGTAGTCATATTCCTGCAATCCTAACACCTCCTGAGTACGGGGTTCAAGGCTGGTGCGCTACACACAGTATCTGAACACACACACAATACTCGTATCCTAATAGGATTTATGGGGTTGTGCAGCACGTTAGATTACCCTAAACTAACCTACCCATATACAAACATCTTCTTCATGAAGTAGGCTGGTTTTCATTCTTTCTGGCCCATCAAATAGGCTTTTGGTTTTCATGATACTGTTTAATCCTTTATCCAGACAATATTTATCAAATGAATTGGAAAATGATGATATACAGGTTAAAGTGACAAAGAACATCAATAAAAAATTTAATTTTCTAATAAAAATTCCATGGAACCTTTATATACAAAGTAAGGGTGTATATGCAGTTACATTCTTCAGGAATAAATAAAGGCATTAAGCCCATTTTCAGAAGTTTCTCCAAGGCATGGAATTTGAACTCAATATCTTAAAGCTTTTGCATACCAAGCATAAAACATTAAGCAAAAAGGGTTTCTCAAAATAACCCCTCTAGATGGTAATACATAAATAAGATGTGTGATAATTATATATATATCAAAATATATAAACATGTAACCACTTATTCTAAAACATACATACCTCAGCAATGCTACGTCCTAGTCATGTGCTGATTACGCTCAAAGTTTTCCTTTTCCTTTTGTTTCTGTACCTGAAATGGTAAGGAAAATGGGGTGAGCAAACAACAGCTCAGTGAATAGTTCTTGACATGACAATCGCATGCATTTTAGGAAACATGACATATCAAATCGTTTAAATTAAAACACTTCAAAAGCACATATGCACCATTCATCAAAATAATATACGTGCACACAATATATAGTTTATGCTCATTCATAAAAATTTTACCATCTCCCTCCTTCAAGGCAAGAGAGCGGGTCTAACCCTTGTATGGCCGTACAAGGTAGCCACAGCCTCTTATTACCCAATTCACAGTCATTTCAACGATTGCAACCCTTGTTAGGACAGACCTACTGACAATGAGGTTTCGCAAAACCTCATCCGGGTCTAATTCCTAACGAAATGACATTATCATAAGCTCCAATTTCTAAAATCAGTTTGCATGATCACGAAAAACTCAATGCATTACATAAACATGCATACAATCAAACAGTTTATATGTGTACAATGCCATACAAGAACCAAATCAAGAAAACTATACTCACAGTGGTTACACGGGATTTCTAAGCCAATATATCCTCTCAAATCGAGCAACAATAAACGTCCATCATAATTGCTTCCTCAAGAGCATTTATCCATGCACTTGAGCTCTTAATTTAAACACTGAAATGAACCATAAATTATCATGAGAATCACCATTTCAACTCACCAAAATACTATTACTACACTCAAATTTTCTAGCTGGTTCAGCAGCTAAGATGAGGTTATTTCACCATAAAAATACATATGAAAACATATGTCATATCCACAAATTATGTTCTTAACATCGAACGTCCGGAATTCAGTTCTCTACGATTCTATGATCTCAAACCGGAGTTTCATTGGATTCTAATTCCATTTTATTCACTGGATATGATCATAGTACTATTCACATCACTGTTCATGTTGCCATTATCTCTTTGCTTGTTTCTATATGTTTTTCCAGATCCTTGTGGATATTTTTTTGTGGCTGTTACAAATTATCTAAAAATTCACTACTTACAAAGCAAAGAACATGAAATGTATTGTCGAAACCAAAAGTGTATGAAAAACCTTGTATAACCTCATCCACTTAGGTATGAAACAAAAGAAAAATTATGCTGACTATAAGTAGCAATTTGATACCTTTGGCAGGTTTTTAGCCTCCAGAATTGAGTACCATATAAGGTTGTGGATAGAAAAAAAAGGCTTTGCTTACATAAATATTAGTTGCCTAGCTTTTGTCATTTTGTGTGGTAGGAAATTATATAATGACTATGGTACCAAATTGCTAGCTTAGCTCATGCAAATTGGTCTAAGTTCCTTTGTTGTTTAGTTCCACATTGCTCACAAATAAGTACTCTTACCATTATCTGGCTTATAAATTATGATATAACAGAAGGTTTAGTCCTAAAATGGAGAGGATGATTCAAATTCATGAAGCAGACCCTCAGCAATTGGGAAAAAGCTTTCTAGATTGAGTTGAATTGAGTAGCTTTCATAAAATCATCTACAACATATAACTTTCATTACCTCCAAAATCATTACCAGCTCAAGATAACTTTCATGTTGAGATCCAAGCACATAGAATTGTCTAACTTTCCAAATTGAAATACAAACCACAACCCAAAAAAAAAAAAACTAGTAATCTAAAATTCAAAATTTTCTAATATTATATTTTCAAGCATAAAGAAGGTTAGACCTTTATAGTTGAGGTTGTTTTGTTAAGAAATGGAGGTCATAAGTTCAAATCTAAAAGTCATCTTTTCCCCAAACCTCACAATGGCCGAAGTCTCACGCATTTGGAATGGTCTTTTTCATATTTCAGGGCAGAAAAGTGTTTCCTAGCAAACAATATAGTAAAGCATTAAAGCTAGGTCAAACTTCAAAAGAGGTCAAACTCAAAACTTGCACCATGCTCAAGGCACAAGTCACCCAAGACATCCCCATAAACTCCTCATGAAATGACCGACTTCCAACCCTATTTCATCTTCATGCGAAGGATGTTATGTCCTTAAACCCTTAAAGATGACTCATCAAATTGATCCATTTTCCAATTCTGCTATATGGCAGCATTGAAAGTTGAAACATGATGTTAACAACATTCAACTTTACACAATTGTTCCAAGTGATCAGATTCCCTTTTGGGTAAAGAAGCAGTAGACATCTTCCAAACCAGATGCCTACTAGATTTCTCCACCTTTTGTGACCAAGACTGCATGACTATAGCTTCCAACAAGTGATCTAAAACGTTATGACTCTAGAGCGTAGAGTGCAACTCATATAACAACTTCCAAACAACTACTACTTCAAAAAATAATATGAGTAGCAATTCAATCTATAAAGAATGGAAATAAGGAATCTCTAATACATCCTTGAGCAACTAGAAATGAAATTCAATTTCAAATATAGCTTTGATGAGAATCATGAAACAGAAACCCCAAGATTCATATCCATCAAGATACTGTTGGCGTGAGCCATAATTGTTGACAATTAGCCGTAATAGATTAGCGTTAGTTTAGGAAGTTTGAAAATAGCAAATATCTTGTTTTGATTTTATTCCTTTAGCATGTATATAACCTACGGAAATACATAGGAAAAAGAATGAAATAAGAGAATGTTTTAACATGGTATCAGAGAGAGGTTACGAACCATCTGAGCCGATTCTCTCGGCGTGCCGTCTTTCCTCGCTGGTGTTGCTATGACTTCTGTTGCCGATTTCGTTCGATCCGAGGCTTCTTAATCGATGAATCAAATACGCCCCTGCTGAAGAAGAAGAAGAAGAACGGGGTCGAATACGCCCCTGCTGCTTCTTGAAGCGCAGCCAATCTGTCTTGAAATCAGACGACTCGCAAATCCACTGTTCTCGCCATTGTGGACGCCATTGTGGGTCTTTGAAGCGCCGCCACCGCTTTAGAACCGAAGATCGATCCGCGGTCCGTCATAGATCGATCTGCCGTAGATCTTTGAAACCGAAGAAAATAAAACCCACTTATTATCGGTCATCTGATCATCGAAAACCCCAAAGCCATTGCTCACGACTTCATGATATTCAGAATGTTTTAACAGAAGAGGTAAAAAGGGTTATTTTTTTTGTGGGCTACAGAGAAGAAGAAGAATAACAAGAAAAAGAAGAAGACAGGACGGGAGGGAGTGTGAATGGGAATTAAAATAAAATAAAAAGGTGATAAGAGAGAGAGGGAGATGTTTTGTCATGGTGGGATATGACGTGGCTGCATTAGCTAAAAGCTATTTTTGGAGCAAAGGGTCTTAGCTAAAAGCTATCAGGCAAGTAAAATTCTCCAAAATTTTATATCTTATGCTATATATATATATATGCTATTAGGCAAGTAAAATTCTCCAAAGTTTTATATCTTACGCTATATATATATATATATATATATAGAGGGGCAGAGGTGATATAATTGGATCTCCTTGTTAATTTGGATCTCAATATATATATACTTTGAAGATAAAAAAAAACCTCCCATGGCCGATTCTGATGACCAGAATACTCCTGGCAACGCGTCCAAACTCTCTGATCCTATCCTTGAATTGACTACAAGGATGACTGAAGTTTTGAATAACACTCGGACCCCGACCATCACCACTGAAACATCCGCTGCTCATATCGGCATTAAGTTGGACGGTTCTAACTATGCACTGTGGTCCCAGGTTATTGAGATGTATATCTCGGGCAAGGACAAACTGGGGAACATTAACGGCGACTTTCCCCAGCCGCCATCAACTGATCCTTCCTTTCGCAAGTGGCGCACTGATAATGCTATTGTTAAAGGTTGGTTAATTACTTCTATGGATCCGTCTTTAATTGGCAACTTTATTCGCTTTCCTACGGCAATTTGGGATATTATTGCAACTACCTTCTTCGATGGTAGTGATACATCGCAAGTGTATGATCTTCGACGTCGTGTGAGTAGACTGAAACAAGCTGCGGGCTCGCTCGAAAAATATTACACAGCGTTGCAGGATCTATGTCGTGAAATTGATTTTCGCCGACCAAATCCTATGGAATGTTCTGTTGATATTCAACACTATAATCGGATCATCCAAGAAGACCGTGTTTATGTTTTTCTGAATGGTCTTGATGATCGGTTAGACAATATTCGTGCTGATGTTTTACAGATAAAACCATTTCCTACGGTTGAACAGGCTTATGCGCATGTTAGGCGGGAGGCTATTCGACAACAAGTGATGACTACCCATGACACCGATGGGCCCCAGGGGGCTGTCTTGGCGTCGAAAGCTCTCTCGTTAAGCACTTCTGGCCATGGTAAATCTGCCAAGCACCAGCATTCTACTGAGGGAAAAAAATGTTCTCATTGTGGCAACCAGAAACACACACGTGAAAACTGCTTTAAGTTGCACGGGTACCCTGATTGGTGGCATGATCTTCAAGCCCGTAAGCGTCCTGATGGCACCGGCACTAGTGGACGTTCAGGCACGGCTGTTGTTGCTAGTGCAGAACCTCATCTCTCTCTTATACAATCGACTGCAATGTCCACGGATGCTCCTCCCAACTTAAACTCAGGTATCTCTGGTCTTGCTCTTTTTACCTCCCATAGAAATGCGGATTGTGGAAAATGGCTTCTCGACTCGGGGGCCACGGACCATATGACTTTTGCTGTTTCGAACTTCTCTCAAACTTCTCTTCCACGACGTACCAGCATAGCTAATGCCAATGGTGTTATCTCACCAGTCACTGGAGCTGGCTCTGTGACTTTATCTCCATCCCTCACTTTATCCAATACTTTACTTGTTCCGTCTTTATCCCATAAACTATTGTCTATAAGTCAGCTTACTGCAGACCTTGGCTGTGTTGTACTTATTTATCCAAACTTTTGTCTTATCCAGGATATTCTCACCAAGGAGATAATTGGACGTGGTACTAAGAGGGGGGATTATATTATGTGGATGACATCGGCCAGGCCAACAACATGAACAATCTGCATGTCAATAAAGAAACAACATTGTGGTTATGGCATCGACGCTTGGGACACCCATCTTTTTCGTATTTGAAGCATGTTTTACCTGATTTGTTTAAGCATTTGCAAACTTCTGACTTGAAGTGTGATACTTGTGTTTTGGCTAAGAGTCATCGTGCTACTTACCCATTGAGCATGAATAAAAGTGACACTCCATTTGCATTAATTCACTCTGATGTATGGGGGCCCTCACCCATTGCTAATATGTCTGGCTTTCGTTGGTTTGTTATTTTTGTGGATGATTGTACCCGTATGACATGGCTCTACTTGCTCAAACACAAAGATGAAGTTCTCGGTGTTTTTAAAACATTTCATGCTATGGTTGGTACTCAGTATGGTGCCACCATGAAGGTTCTTCGCTCTGATAATGGTGGTGAATATGTTAATAAGGATCTTCAATCTTATTTTTCCCACCATGGTTTAATTCATGAAACTTCATGCTCACAAACACCCCAACAGAACGGGTCGCCGAGAGGAAGAATAGACATATTCTGGAGACTGCCCGTGCTCTGCTTCTTGATGCTAATATGCCCAAACGTTTTTGGACCGATGCCGTCTCCACTGCCGTCCATCTTCTCAACCGAATGCCATCCAAGGTTTTATCATTTAAAACACCTCTTCAATCTCTTTCCGGTCATGTGTCCATACCTACGGCGCTGATGCTTCCTCCTCGTATCTTTGGGTGTGTCACCTACGTGTATCTCCACAAAAACCAACGCAGTAAGCTTGATCCATGTGCACGTCGGTGTGTGTTTTTGGGCTATGGTATCCATCAAAAAGGGTACCGTTGCTACGATCCTACTATCCGAAAACTTTATGTGACTATGGATGTTCAATTTTTGGAAAGTGACATGTTTTTTCCATCTACGGCACCACCTTCTCCTCTTCAGGGGGAGATACATAATGAAGAGTTGAATTGGTCCCAGCATGAAACACCAAATGATTTTGATTGGTTCAGACTTGAGGGGCCGTATGAGCATGAGGAGCAGACTCGGAATGAGAAGCCGCATGAGCATGATGGGCCGGATGATAACTCAAGCGATGTGAACTGTGAAATTGAGGTATTTTTGAATGCAGAGCATGCAACATCTGAAACCGCACCTATATCCCCTTCCTCTGAAGTGCCAGCCGAATCCTCTCCTGAGAATAATCCTGAGGTAAGTACCACTATTACACCCTTACATATCAATGACATAGATGATTCTGTGGGATATGTTTTACCTCCTAGGTATAATCGCGGCAAGCCACCTAATAGATATTCTCCAGATATTGAAGAAAGAAGGTCGAGGTATCCGATTGCTAACTATGTATCCACCGAGAAACTATCTGAACCTCTTAAGAATTTTGCACAGGAACTCTCCACATGTCAGATTCCTACTAATGTTCATGAGGCATTGGCAAATCCAAGATGGACCCGAGCTATAGAGGAAGAAATGAAGGCACTACAAAAAAATGATACATGGACTCTTGTTCCATTACCTGAAGGAAAACAGACAGTGGGATGCAAATGGGTGTTCTCCATTAAACACAAAACAGATGGATCTATTGAGCGGTACAAAACGAGACTAGTAGCGAAGGGATATACGCAGACATATGGGGTTGATTACCAGGAGACTTTCTCCCCTGTAGCCAAGCTGAATACCGTTAGAGTGTTATTGTCCCTTGCAGCAAATCTTGATTGGCCTTTGCATCAATTTGATGTGAAAAATGTTTTTCTCAACGGTGACCTCCAAGAAGAGGTGTATATGGATATCCCTCCAGGTTATATAGCTTCTTCAGAAAATGGAGTGGTGTGTAAATTGCAACGAGCATTGTATGGACTCAAGCAATCACCGCGAGCATGGTTTGGAAGGCTTAGCTTGGCAATGAAGAAATATGGCTTCCAACAAAGTAACTCTGATCACACTTTGTTCTTGAAACATCAATTGGGTAAGGTAACGACTCTGATAGTCTATGTAGATGACATGATTATTACAGGAGACGATGAAGAAGAAATCTCTCTACTTCAAAAGCAATTAGCAACTGAATTTGAGATGAAGAATCTGGGAGGACTCAAGTATTTCTTGGGAATTGAAGTTGCTAGGTCTAAGCAAGGTATATTTCTCTCTCAACGGAAATACATATTAGACTTGTTAACCGAAGTAGGGATGTTGGAGTGTAAATCTGCAGACACCCCCATTGTTCAGAATCACAAACATAGAGAATACCCAGACCAAGTATCAACAGATAAAGGTAGATATCAAAGATTAGTTGGTAAACTCATTTATCTCTCTCATACTCGTCCAGATATTGCATATGCTGTGAGTGTTGTAAGTCAGTTTATGCATAATCCAAGTAAAAGCCACATGAAAGCAGTGATTCGAATACTTCGATACTTGAAGTCATCTCCAGGCAAGGGGCTTATGTTCTCAAAACATAACAGTCAGTTGATGGTTTATGGATATACGGATGCAGATTGGGCAGGTAATATCACTGATAGAAAGTCCACCTCGGGATATTTTACATTTGTTGGAGGAAATCTTGTAACCTGGAGAAGCAAGAAGCAAATAGTGGTAGCTTTATCAAGTGCTGAAGCTGAGTTTAGGGAAATGACTAAAGGTCTTTGTGAACTCTTCTAGCTAAGAAAGCTACTTACTGAAATTGGGTTTGCTCCTAACTCTAAGATGGATCTTTTGTGTGACAATAAAGCTGCAATTGCAATTTCCCATAATCCCATTCAACATGATCGTACTAAACATGTGGAGGTAGATCGACACTTCATCAAGGAAAATCTTGAAGCAAAAACAATTAGGTTTTCATTTGTGAAATATGAAGATCAATTGGCGGATATCCTTACAAAAGCTGTATCGAGCAAGGACCTCTACAACTCACTTGACAAGTTGGGCATGCGAGACCTCTATGCATCAACTTGAGGGGGAGTGTTGGCGTGAGCCATAATTGTTGACAATTAGCCGTAATAGATTAACGTTAGTTTAGGAAGATTGAAAATAGCAAAGATCTTGTTTTGATTTTATTCCTTTAGCATGTATATAACCTACGGAAATACATAGGAAAAAGAATGAAATAAGAGAATGTTTTAAGAGATACTACCTTGAAAAGTTTCTGGAAATCGAACTCCATACCAGGATAATGCCTCTACATTAATTATTTCACTCGAGTTACGCTGTCCAAAATGATTATGGCTGGGGAGAAAAGGTTGACATCTTGATCCACAATTGTTCTTTCATGCTTCAGTCAAATCCATGGTCCTCGAGTATATGGCCCATTGTGAATCCTCTAATAACAAATCTTTTATCCTTATTAGCCCAAATGTATATAGAACGGCTACTTCACTTGATTATTAAGTAAGAAAAAGATACCTCTTACAAAAACCTTGGCCTCTCCGTACAACCTTTAGTCATACTACCACAGTTTTGGGTCAACGGTCTTGTTTCACCCACTAAAATCAACATTAAACACGCAGAACATCTACCAGATTCGTGCAGAACTCCAAAAAGTATGCACCATTCTTGAGGGAGAGGGGAAGAAGGATAGGGGGAGAGAGAGAGACCCGAAGGCTCGTCCCACTTGGGACGCCAAGTGCATGATTACGAGTGACTTTGCTGATTTGGGTTAGGTTGAGAATGTAAATGCAAATTTAATCTATAGGAGCAACAGATTGATCCAATATGTTACCATGCGGTTGAATTCCCTAGTAAGTGCGCACCATGAATTCCATCAAAAGCTTGTTTCAACAATGTCCGGAAGAAAGTAGATGATCAGGTAGGGCGAATGAATCAAAGAAAGGGAAACTTCTCCATCCCAGAAAGCAAAGTGACTTTTTGAATCTTTGAATAGAGAGCCCCATTGCCAACAGCCTGAATTCCTTAAGTGAGTGGTCATCCAGCAAGAGCTAAAACGGTACTTGATTCATCCCCCTGTCTTGGTCCCACCAACACAAGGAAAGCCTTTATTTTAGGTCAACACGATGAAACGGGGCCAAAGGTAAGCAACCCCTCATGCCTAAACGATTATAGACCCATTTCATGTTGTAATGTCATCTACAAATGCATCTCTAAGATTATCACTAACAGGGTAACAGGGTGAAAAGTGTGATTCTGATTCTCCTGTCGAGAGTCACTTTGAAAGTCTTGCCTAAACTCTTCCGACTTAATATGATAAAGCCTATAAAACGACAAGCTAAGAACTCATAAATAAAATACAGCAAGCAGTATAACAAGGTACGGTGAAGTAGAGTTGGTCCATCAACTAAAACTCATTGTTCGTTCGATCATGGGAACGAGAGCAATGACAGGTTTGGAACCCAGAGCCACCATATTTGCAGCAGCCATAAGGGACCTTCAATGTTCTTCGAAACTGCAGCGTTATTAGGATCAACTACAGAATCTATGTATCTGCAGCACGATCCATTTGGTCCAAGTCTTCCCATCTTGTAATGACAGTGTGCCTTCACCCTATGGTTCTCCCATTTTGGGCCTATGTTGAGTAAGGGGGGAGAAGGGCATGGACAAAAGAAGCTATTGATCAAAGTACCCTATAGTTTAGCGTTTCCAGAACCATCAATGATCGGTGAACCGGCACCAACATGGATGAATATGATGCTAAAAACCATCATCCTCAAATAACATCAAAAAGATAAAGTTTGTTGAAGGCATTCATTTCCAACATGAGCTACAATTATGTGGATAATTATCCACATCAATTGTTAAAATATGATCATCAAAAGAAGAGAACCATCTTATACAATCATTGCAAGACGCATTTGTGATAAAGGAAATGTTGCGTAGTCGTATCCTTTGGTTGATTCTTCATTCCCCCAGTCTTTCTCATCCAAACTTCATGGATGCACTTAATCTTCGTTGGATTAATGGGATCACCTTCTTTCTCATTCAAAAGCTCCATTGTGGCCTAAATGAAGTAGAGGCATTTAGTATGCAAGATGTTGCTTGTATATTCCAAATAAAATTTAAAAATATCACCAAAATTTCAATAGTTGCACAAAATTGAGTGACAATCGTTTTTTTTCTTTTTTTAAAGGAAACCAGAATGACATATATATATATATATATATATATAAGAGAAGCAAATAAGGGCAAAAGAGGCACCCAAAAGGACACCTCAACTACAAAAGGTTAGCCCATTTGGTCTTCAAATCTCCCATCCCAGACTCTTGTGTCCCAACACCAACCACATAAATGTTTTGACCTTTGATTACATCCCAAAGGTGGCCTTCTCTAAAAAGTAAACCTAAAACATGCTTAACACCAAATAGCATAGTTATTGACCATCTCTAGCCATCTGATTCAATGAATTATAGAGAGCAATGTGTATTCTTTAAAAAAAAAAAAAAAAAAAAAACCTCTTCAGACTGTAGATCCACCAAAGGGTTCGAACCTAAGACATTCATGGTGCATGCCTTATTCATGTATCTCCACAAATAACAAGGGAGGATAAGTAAAAAAGTATAACTATCTGGTCTAGAGGCTTAGTCCCCATATGAGCCATGCCCAATGTCAATCTCTAATTTCTTTCGAGCAAATATTGAGTATCATCCAACTATTCGGATATACAAATCACGGCATAACTCAATCATAATCAAAATACTAATACCCTGTTAACCATAAAACATAGTTTACTACTTTTCTAGCAAATACAAAACAGGATAAAAAGAGCAGAAAATAGAACATACCCAGTACTTTTTACGGTTCACCATCGGGCACCTCTCCCTACAAGTACCTTTCAACAGCATGCTCAAGACACCACTTGCCGGAGTCCAATTACAACACTTGATGAGCTTATCAAGTAAGCGGCTAAGTCTCCAACGATGCTCCATTCGCACATTGTACGAACAACGGGTTTTGGGCCGCTTACTAGATGACTTAAGATTTTAGTTCACCTGGATTCTCTTTCTCTAAATCATACCCGCCATTATTCTCCTTTTCATACTTTTCAACATCTTCATCAATATTCATATTTACAGATTCCATTGTATAATTAATTACCTAAGCAATTTGAGAGTCCACTCAAAATAAATTAGCTACTTCAAGCATCCAACCAAAATTCTCTTGCTTCCTTCACTTCTGCAATGAATTGAAAAGAAAACTCTCAATAACTGATTAACTAATCAAATGACTAATAGCCAAATTTCTCATCATTCATTCTTACCAAAAAAAAAAAAAAACCAACACCAACAACAACAATGACAACTCCTCCAACCTAGGGTTTCAAATAGATTGGGAGCTCGCTAGATTCGCTTACGAAAACGCAATCGAGAGTAAGAAAGACGAAGAAGAACTGAAGAAGAAGAAGAATCGCAATATACGGATAAGGGAAACATAAAAACAATGAGGGTTTAGGGTTTAAGGTTTATTTGACGTTACTTACCCATAATCGGGTTAGGTTTTATGAACTTCTAATCTCAATTTAGAGTGAATAAAATAGAAAGCTTCAATAAAGCTGATAGAGGGTTTTCTACTTCTCAGCTCTCCATCGTTTTTATGTTTTTAAAAGCATAAAAGGATCAAAGGAAAAATCGAGAGATAAGATGCGGATAGGAATGCAGAGACAGAGATGGGTCGATTTCTTCTTCCTTCAACGGATTCTCCTAGCCATTAAAGACCTCTTAATCGTCATCTCTGATCTTCTAATAAGGAAGAGCGAACGAAACAAAGAAGCATTCATTTTTTGCTGAAGAGAAAGAAATCATGGGGAAAGGAGAGCGACAGAGAGACGCTATTGAAGTTAAAAGGAGATTTGGGTTTAGAAGTCAAAGGTTTAAGAAGGGAGGGTGCACAGTGGCGGAAGGAGAAGAGGAGAAGAAGAAGAACGCACCTCATCGCTCAATCGCAGCCCTTGATTTTCTGCTATTTCGATTCCCTGCTATTTCAATTTCGATTTTGTTTTGGTATAAACAGTAAGATAAAAATAAGTTAAATATTTAAACAAAATTAAAAATATTTTTTTTTCTCATATGCAGGTCGGGTCAGTTTTTTTGGACTTTTTACATAATTACCCTTCAAAAAAAGAATAATTTCACAAATGCCATCCATTCAAAAATAATGTCACTTTTGCCTTGTTTTACTGTTCATTGTACAGTCAGTGCACAGTCAGCTGTCCACACAAGCGCCACGTCGGCGCAGAGGTGGATTTTTGACCGTTGAAGGGAAGGCGTCTTTTCAAAAGACGCCTTCCCTTCAACATAAAAAAAAATTTACCGTGAAAGGAAGGCGTCTTTTCAAAAGACGCCTTCCCTCTTTTTTTTAACCGAAGAGACTTCTCTTCGGTATATTTTTTTTTAAGTTTAACGGAATGCGTCTTTTAAAAAGACGCCTTCCGTTTAGCATTTTTTTTTAAGCTTAAGGGAAGGCGTCTTTTCAAAAGACGCCTTCCCTTCCCCATTTTTTTTTTATTTTTTATTTTGTACTTTTGTCACCGAAGCCAAACCACGTGGTTTTTTTCAACCCGACCACTTCCGACACGTCCCACTAGGCCCCGATCCCCCGGACTCGACGGAATCCCATTCTCATGCCCGGTTTAATTTTTAAACCCTCATGCAGAATTCAAGTTAAAATGAAAATTCAACGCTATTACTAAACTGTTCGGCCTCACCGAAGCCAAACCACGTGATATTTTTCAACCCGACCACTTCCGACACGTCCCACTATCCTCCCCCGATCCCCCGGACTCGACGGAATCCCATTCCCATGCCCGGTTTAATTTTTGAACCCCCATGCAGAATTCAAGTTAAAATGAAAATTCAACGCTATTACTAAACTGTTCGGCCTCACCGAAGCCAAACCACGTGATATTTTCCAACCCGACCACTTCCGACACGTCCCACTATCCTCCCCCGATCCCCCGGACTCGACGGAATCCCATTCCCATGCCCGGTTTAATTTTTGAACCCTCATGCAGAATTCAAGTTAAAATGAAAATTCAACGCTATTACTAAACTGTTCGGCCTCACCGAAGCCAAACCACGTGATATTTTCCAACCCGACCACTTCCGACACGTCCCACTATCCTCCCCCGATCCCCCGGACTCGACGGAATCCCATTCCCATGCCCGGTTTAATTTTTGAACCCCCATGCAGAATTCAAGTTAAAATGAAAATTCAACGCTATTACTAAACTGTTCGGCCTCACCGAAGCCAAACCACGTGGTTTTTTTCAACCCGACCACTTCCGACACGTCCCACTATCCTCCCCCGATCCCCCGGACTCGACGCAATCCCATTCCCATGCCCGGTTTAATTTTTGAACCCTCATGCAGAATTCAAGTTAAAATGAAAATTCAACGCTATTACTAAACTGTTCGGCCTCACCGAAGCCAAACCACGTGATATTTTTCAACCCGACCACTTCCGACACGTCCCACTATCCTCCCCCGATCCCCCGGACTCGACGGAATCCCATTCCCATGCCCGGTTTAATTTTTGAACCCCCATGCAGAATTCAAGTTAAAATGAAAATTCAACGCTATTACTAAACTGTTCGGCCTCACCGAAGCCAAACCACGTGGTTTTTTTCAACCCGACCACTTCCGACACGTCCCACTATCCTCCCCCGATCCCCCGGACTCGACGCAATCCCATTCCCATGCCCGGTTTAATTTTTGAACCCTCATGCAGAATTCAAGTTAAAATGAAAATTCAACGCTATTACTAAACTGTTCGGCCTCACCGAAGCCAAACCACGTGATATTTTTCAACCCGACCACTTCCGACACGTCCCACTATCCTCCCCCGATCCCCCGGACTCGACGGAATCCCATTCCCATGCCCGGTTTAATTTTTGAACCCCCATGCAGAATTCAAGTTAAAATGAAAATTCAACGCTATTACTAAACTGTTCGGCCTCACCGAAGCCAAACCACGTGGTTTTTTTCAACCCGACCACTTCCGACACGTCCCACTATCCTCCCCCGATCCCCCGGACTCGACGCAATCCCATTCCCATGCCCGGTTTAATTTTTGAACCCTCATGCAGAATTCAAGTTAAAATGAAAATTCAACGCTATTACTAAACTGTTCGGCCTCACCGAAGCCAAACCACGTGGTTTTTTTTAACCCGACCACTTCCGACACGTCCCACTATCCTCCCCCGATCCCCCGGACTCGACGCAATCCCATTCCCATGCCCGGTTTAATTTTTGAACCCCCATGCTGAATTCAATTGAGGGACCAAAAGCCCAAAAAGAACGATGAAATATGGCTATCCCATTGTTGTCAGGTTCGTAGTGATTTACAAATGCGTGCGAACCTGGATTGCTAGCATTCAATGCATCCATCCATTTGGGGAGTAGGTTATACGATCCCTCCCAATCACCAAATATCTTTTCCATCACCTTTTTTTTTGCACGCCACACTTTTTGGTAATGCACATCGTATTTGTAATTATTTTTAATGACTTGATGTAGGGCCGACACAGAAGTTGAAGGATCTCGCTTTACAATATCAAAAATTTCATGATATATTAGCTTTAAATCCAATTGTCTATGATCTTGCGACATTTGGGCATAAATACATGTGTGTGGAAATGGACATTTTGTGATCTCAAACAATCCCGATTTCTTGCGTTTCGAAGCCCGTAGCCTCCACTGACAACCATCTGTCGATTTCTTACACCTAATTGACCAAAATTTGGGTTCTGAATCGACCACAACATATTCTTGTTGCTTGGCTATACAACATCGTTTTACTCTATGTTGCAAGTCTTCCTTAGAGGGAAATATGAGTCCTTCGCAAAGATCTTGTGACTCGTTCCACCCCATCGATATGTTATCATGATTGTCTGATAATGGGGTCATAGCTTCATGATTAAGCTCCATGAAATTCGGTGATGGAGGCTCAAAACTTGCTGTGGTAGGTTGTGGTGTATCACTCATACTATGCAACTCAGTGTCTTGTAACTCAGTTTCTTCAATGCTTACGCCATTGCCATCTTCTCGTACTGGCGATGCATACATAGACCCATCATTTTCAATTACTCTCAACAAAGGACCACGCAAATCAACAAAATTATCCATCTCATGTCTGTCATCCTCATCACTGTTTTCATCACTGTCGTGGTCTTCAAAATTAAAATCATCATCAGACAAATGTACATTTGAAGGGCTGCCATCTTCAGAATCATCGGTCATGTGATCGAATGTAGCATCAATTGGTGAAGCTGTACTCGGACCAATATGCTCCATTGATCTTCGTGCACTCTGACCGTCAAAATTCATGTGGCTTCGCCGATGACCCTTTTGACGACCTTGGGTTGAATTCCCACCAACAACTTCTACATACACCTCCATATTAGTAGGAGGTGGGACCTCTTGCAACATGGAAAAAATATCCCTTAGCTCTTCCTCATTACTAATCGGAAGAACCGTATAATTGAAATCCTTTTCGCCAAAAAGCAAAGGATATCTATAGGTGATATTGATCGTTGCACACGTTGAAATCCGTAGTTTACCTCGAATAACCCCTTCAAATTCTTTAAAATCAATGCCTGATCGGACTCTTACAAGCCCTACTGGCGGTCTATCGTATGATGCACCACGCGAATCATGTAATACAGAACCACCACTGTAGCATATTATAGATACAAGTCTATTTGTCATCTCTGTGGGAATAAGCAAAATACAATCGTCATTATTTCAAAGAAAATATGAAATTAAAGCCTATGACTTGAACAAAGTAACAATTAAAAGGAAATGTAATAAGGCTAATTTGTTTGAATTGAAGTCATCAACTTTTGGAGTCATCTACGTACTAAAATTCATATAGATAATCAGTAGAATTTTATGCAAACATGTGTCATCTAATGACAAAGAGAAAATATGTAGAGTTTTCACGGCGTGTAATTCTAGCACTCTTAAAGAATTCCTCATTCTAATATGACTACACCAACATGGTTTTCCTTATTCAAATATAAGGAGATCATAAAATACTTATCCATATTTAGCAAGTTCTAATTACTTTCCAAATACATATTTCATGTTCTAATCTAATGAGGAATCCATGTTTCAGCTAAAATCCAACAAGGAGGATTGGTAATAGCTAATTATATACTGATATACTTATAATGCACGTTGCAATATACACTTTTCCTCAACCTATTTCCGTTTTCATAATTGATACTATGTCTTCCTCTTATTTTTTATGATTGAAACTATTTATTTCATAAATGCACTTTAGACAATTTATGGTAACTGATTCCCCTAATATTAAACTAGCCAAAAATATGGCTCCACCGTATCTTATGATTTAATGGGAAGATAACCATTAATATTAATATTCTTTTTCACGAGCAACCCCATCTTGCCTGTAAAGAGCTAGAACAATTAATTTTGTTCGCTGTGATTTTTTATCCATTTAATTTCCTTAAACATCATGGGATGGTAATTTTAGGGTCCTGTACTCCAACTAAAATAATAGGTCTACATATATTTACACACTTTCTGCAGCAAATTGAAAGTGTAAACAGTGAAGACTGAACTATAAAAATGTAAACAAGAAAAAAACAAACTGATGAAAAGATCATATCAAGCACAGAGCAGTAATCTAAAAACCCAAAAACAAAACAAAATTTGGCCCTGATATTTGGTACCCTAAAATGCTACATACTCTCTAACATAAGTAGCACCAATTCCTTTTTTCTCAAGTCCAAAGATGACCTTTCCCATTCATAAATTTATGAGAAAATCTTCATCCCCAATCAAACAAAACCAAGATCCTTCCTATATGTCATCAAACAGAAACTACATTGAAAACACCATCTTCAACTTCAAAACCAGGCATGCATGGTTGGACACAACCGGGGTAAAACACTAAATTAGTACTCCAAGAAATTGGCTCTTCTACATCCAGTTGTTGCAATTCCCTAAAGACTCCAATAATTTTCCCTGGAATACCATAACATGATTTTCTAATGCAATCTTTTTTTGAGGTCAGTGGATATCAAGAATATTATGATTCCTATTTCTGACTAATCCCTTTGGAGCACGACTACAAACACCCTTGGACATTGTTGCCAACATAGTGGTGGGTGACACGGTTCGGATTCGAACCCCCTCCCTTCAGGGTGAGTGCGCAAGATTTGTCTTGCACTTTAATAGCTCAACGATAATCCCATGAAAACAAGTGAGTTCCATGCGCAGCTAGGTTCTTGAACAACTATGCAAGATTAACATAATATGTATGAAGTAACAAAGATTTAGTTATTGTGAAGTCACCTACTACTATCACGGCGAGTACACGGTGCGAAGTGAGAGGACGGCGACGGAGCGACGGCGACGGCAACGGCGACGGCGACGGACCGAAGACTTTCAGACAGAGGAGGGGGGCGAGGGACGAGTGTGCGAGTGTGAGAGTGTTTGCTCGCGGGTGGGGTATTTGTAGGGTTTAAGGGAAGGCGTCTTTTGAAAAGACGCCTTCCCTTGCACTTTAAAAAAAAATATACCGAAGAGAAGGCGTCTTTTCAAAAGACGCCTTCTCTTCGGTAAAAAAAAAAAATTGCATTTGAAGGGAAGGCGTCTTTTCAAAAGACGCCTTCCCTTCACAATATTTTTTTTTAAGTTGAAGGGAAGGCGTCTTTTGAAAAGACGCCTTCCCTTCAACGGTAAAAAATTCCACCTCTGCGCCGACGTGGCGCTTGTGTGGACAGCTGACTGTGCGCTGACTGTACAATAAACAGTAAAACAAGGCAAAAGTGACATTTTTTTTGAATGGATGGCATTTGTGAAATTATTCTTTTTTTGAAGGGTAATCATGTATTTGTTCCCAGTTTTTTTGCACTACCCGACACCCGATCCGATTTTTCAAAAAAGAAACTAAGAAATATATATATATATATATATAAATATGAAAATTGTACAACGAAGTCCCACCATGGACCATAATATAACATTTATACAACATTTTCCCACCCTCTAAGGCGATCCCCCGACGTATACTCTTTAGACAATTTACTATTTATTACTTAAAAAGAAGCTAAAAATTGATATTGCTCTCAAATTTAGCAACCGTACTAAATACATCATCAAAAACCTTCTTATTTCTCTCCTTTCATAAGGATCACGACACCGCCAAACACACCACCCTCTAATGATCTCTCCATTGAGAAAGAATGCTCTGGAGAAAAGATTTATGGATTCCCCTCCGCTGGCCATATGACAAGCCTCCAATTTATCAAGTTTACTCTAGAAGGGATAAAAAAGGGAAATCGAATTAAGGGAAGGAGGAGGAATTACTGCATAGAGGTCAAAAAGGAAAACTGGGAATATTGTTATATCCTTTTGTAAGCAAATTGTAAAAGTTGTATAAAAGAAAAGATGAACTGTAAAAAAGGGATTCATTCAGGGATTGAGAAAATAAAGTAGTGGTTACAAAACAGTTTCAACATTCTTTGTCTACATTTTTTTCATTCTTGATTTTCTTGAAATTTCGGTTATTATCATCTGGTATAAGAGCAAGTACGATCTTCATGGCACAAAAGAAAAATGATAGTCGTGTAGAATCGTTGGAGAAGGAAGTCGGAGAAATGAGGGGGGAACTTCAAAGATTACCTGGGATGGAGAAATCAATTGATGATCTTGCTCAGAATTTGTCTTGCATCCTTCATACTCTGGAAGAAACACAACGAGCTATGACTACTCTCACCACAGAATTGCAATCAAATCCTAACGATTGGCATACTCCAAACTCGAAGCAAGGGTTTCCGACGGATCATTTGCGAGAAGGTTTGGGTAAGGGAGTTCAAGAAACGAGGAAAAATAGTAGGGGAGGTGCCGATGGAGATGAAGGATGGCGAGTTGATCATCGCGATTGGAAAGGGGGGCAAAAAATTGACATGATAATTTTTCAAGGGGAAAACCCAAATGGTTGGGTTTTTCGCGCTAAACGATATTTTGCACTATATGATCTCAACGACGCAGAGAGATTGACGGCGGTAGGGGTGAGTCTTGATGGGGATGCCATATCGTGGTATCAATGGACAGTGTCATGGGAGCTATTCCAGTGCTGGGATGATTTCAAGAATCGGTTGTTGCTACGTTTTCGTTTGACACAAGTTGGAAGTCATTGTGAACAGTTGTTAGTAGTTAGCACTGCGACAAAGTGGATCGGTGGCTTCATTTTACCGAGAGTTCGAAATCTTGGCTTCCCCATTGAAAGGAGTTCCCAATGATATCTTGGAGAGTACGTTTCTTAATGGGTTGTATATGAAGATTCGAGCTGAAATCCGTCTTTTACAGCCCAAAGGTTTAGCTCAACTCATGGTAGTTGCTCAACGAGTAGAGGAAAAGAATGCTCTGTTGCGGTTGAACCGTGATTCGAATGTTACTCATTTTCCTAAGCCTTTTTACGGCGGCAACCGTGCTGAAATCAAGTCGGGTGACACATTCCCAACAAGAGCCATTTCGTTGTCTGACCGGTCTACACAGTCACGGCGAGATTCTCCCATAAAACGAGTGATGGAATCGGAGTTTCAGGCTCGAAAAGAGAAGGGTCTTTGCTTTTGTTGTGATGAGAAAATTACGGCGGGACATCGTTGCAAGAAAGAGATGCGAGTCTTGTTAGTGCATGAAGATGATCATGATGAGGAGGAATCAGTGTCCGATGACATTCTTGAATAACCAATAGTGGTTCCGGAAACAATACAACTCTCTTTAAATTCGGTCATGGGGTTGACTACGCTGGGCACTACGAATATGAAAGGTTCCATGGGCGAAAAAGAGGTGGTGATTCTCATTGACTGTGGCGTGACGCATAATTTCCTTTCCTTGGATTTAGTGCATCAGTTGGCTCTCCTCTTAACCACAACCACTAATTATGGCGTAGTTATGGGTCTAGGAGTTTCAATGACGGGGAAAGGCATTTGTAAAGGAGTTTGTGTGACGATGCAAGGACTTGCAGTGGTGACTGCTTTTCTTCCATTGGAGTTAGGTTTTGGGAATGCAATGGTTAGGCACTTTAGGTAGCATGGAAGTAAATTGAAGAAAAAATACAATGAAATTTCCAATGGGAGATTCGATGATTACGTTTGCGAGGTGATCCCAGCCTCCATAGATTGAGTATTTCTTTAAAAGCAATAGCAAGGACATTGCAACAACAGGGTCAAGGTGTGTGGGTTGAACTCATTCAACTATCTACAAGCTCTACATCAAATGGTCCAAGTTCTGATGTTCCAGAAGCAGTAGTTGTGGTCTTAAATACACACATTCTAAGGTGTTTAAGCCAATTAAAGAGCTACGGTCGCGTAGAGATGTTGATCATGCTATTAGATCGCATTCCGATGCACAGCTGGTAAATGTTTGCCCTTATCGCTACCCACATTTTCAAAAGAATGAAATTGAACGATTGGAACGAGAAATGCTCGAAGGCGGCATTATACAACCTAGTTCAAGTTCATTTTCAAGTCTCGTGTTGTTAGTCAAGAAAAAGATGGAAGTTGGCAGTTTTGTATTGATTATCGAGCTTTAAATAAGGTTACCATACCAGATCGTTTTCCAATTCCGGTGATTGATGAGTTGTTGGATGAATTATATGAGGCCACCATTTTTTCTAAATAGGATCTTTAAGTCCGGATATCCTCAAATTCATGTTCGGAAGGAAGATGTGCACAAGACAACTTTTCGTACTCACGAGGGTCACTACGAGTTTTGGTAATGCCTTTCGATCTTACTAATGTACCGGCTACATTTCAATCACTCATGAATTGCATTTTTGTCCATATTTGCGTCGATTTGTGCTTGTATTCTTTGGTGATATTCTGGTTTATAGCTCTAGTTTAGAAGAGCATTGTGTGCATCTCCATTGTGTTTTGACAGTACTTGCAGAAAATCAGCTACATGCCAATCACAAAAAGTGTTATTTTGCACAATCTCAGTTGGAGTATCTTGGTCATATAGTGTCAGCCGAAGGTGTAACAGCGGATCCGAGTAAAATTTCGACAATGTTGAATTGGCCCACCCCTAAAACTATCTGTGAGTTGAGGGGGTTCCTTGGATTAACTGGATATTACATACGGTTTATGGAGGGTTATGGTTCAATTGTGTGGCCTCTTACTCAACAATTGAAGAATGACGCTTCTACATGGAACGCAGAGGCGGAAAATGCTTTTCTCAAACTTAAGTAGGCTATGACGTTCGTTCTGGTTTTGGCCTTACCTGATTTTTCTAAGTTGTTCGTGGTTGAGACTGATGCGTCGGGATATGGGCTTGGGGCTGTGTTAATGCAGGACCATAAGTCGATTGCTTATTTTAGCCAAGTATTGTCAGCTCGTGCCCAACAAAAGTCTGTTTAAGAAAGGGAATTGATGGCTATTGTGTTAGCAATTTAAAAATGGCGACACTATTTGTTGGGACGTCATTTTATTGTGCGCACCGACCAGAGTAGTTTGAAATTCTTATTAGAGCAGCGGGTTGTTAATGTTACATGCCAACGTTGGGTTGCAAAAGCTTTTGGGTTATGATTTACCGCCCCGGCCTTGAGAATAAAGCAGTTGATGCATTATTAAGGGTTTCATCTTCTATGGAAATGGCTGCACTTTCAATTCCTACTCGGTTTGATACAACTACCATTTCTTCTCAAATTGTTGTTGAGCGTCATTTGTCGCATATATGTGAAGCTTTATCTGCTGACCCGACAGCTTATCGTAATTATACATTAGAAAACAGCATACTCAGGTATAAAGGTCGTTTGATTCTTCCATCCACTTTTTCCCTCATTCCATCCTTGCTCCATGATGCTCATAACAGTGCAGTGGGAGGGCATTCGGGGTTTTTGAGGACCTATAAACTTCTAATGCAAGGTCTTTATTGGATTGGTATGAAGAAAGCTATTAAGCAGTATGTAGCAAAATGTATCATTTGTCAACGTAATAAGGTCATGGCATTGTCACTGGCGGGATTATTACAGCCTTTGGCAATTCCGGATCATATTTGGGATGATATAACTATGGATTTTATTGAAGGGCTGCCAAAGTCGGAAGGCTATGACACTATTTTAGTGGGGGTGGACCATTTGAGCAAGTATGCTCATTTTTCCTTGTTGAAAATCCATTTACAACCCATGGGTTGTGACTTTTTTTGTACGCAATGTGGTTCGTCTTCATGAAGTTCCTAGATCCATTATATTGGATCGGGATAAAGTTTTTTCTTAGCCGTTTTTGGATAGAACTTTTCCGTTTACAGGACACTCAATTGTGTCGCAGTACTACTTATGGATCCCACAAAAGGATGGGCAATTGGAGGTCATTAATCGTTGTTTGGAGAATTATCTTCGTTATGATAAGCCACGACGTTGGTCTTCTTGGCTGCCATGGGCAGAGTACTGGTATAATACCACGTTTCATTATAACGATAATAACAGAGTACGCGGAAGCACGATTAAGTACAAGTCTGATTTCATTAATTTCAGAATATATTTGTACATGAAATAGTTAAGGGAACATTCTCCCAAAAATCCCTAATGAATAATACAGAGGCTACAAAATGTGGGCCTAAAAATCTGCACCCAGTCCACCCTAATCTCCTGTGAAAAATTGGATAACAACGGGGTGAGCTACACACTTAGTGGGTAAAATAGTTCATGAATATAACAATTTATAAAGCGAACTTCATAAACAAATATCTTAAATACACATCAAAGCATCATAATCAATTCAATATGTATGTATGCATGACACCGTTTCGTATTGGTTTGATGACTGTACATCGCCTGAGTTCACGTACAGATGTCCCTACCCAGGAATAGTCAGGTTCTCATTGTACGTCCCTCTCCAGAGAAATATAATGAATAGCGAGCATCGCTCCTAACTATTCTATGAATCATAAACCACATATGTCCCTAGGTGGTGATATGTATGATGCCAATGCATGAACTGGTCTGCATGAACTGGTCCGGTCTATACTTAACATTTAGACAAGGATTTGACAACGTCTGGTGATCCTTATCAGGGTCGGTATTGCTACGTGCAAGGTTAGGACATTCAGTATCACTTGTATAAGCTGATAACTTTCAAATAAGACCAACCAAATCAGCCTCCAGTTGAGAGGTGAGACACGAGGTCTATTTAAATACCAATCGTGTAGAGCAGCAAGCTGCCTCCCGTTCACTATTTAAAGTTCCTGAGGACAAGACTGAGTCTGGTTGAGCCAGATTGACCACTAATCCGGCATAACAACAGTGTAATACATGAACTCCAAATATACAGGCATAAGTATGACAATATGAACATTATACGCAATAATGCAGTGTAAATAAATAGTAGACATAATGATAAATGAATGTAAACTTTAATAAAAGTTATAAGACACGCAAACCTATGTTTCGTTCCCCACCTTCAGATAAAAACTCCTTTCAGAACTGGCGCCTTTCTCCGGGCAGAACCGCGTTGCTCAGTATAGAGAGTCTCAAAAGAGAAGACAAAAACTCAAAATGAGTGAAAAAGAGAAAGAAAATTACTAGGAGAAGTGATTTTGGTATGAGAAATGAGGAGGGGGGAGGTTTCTTTATATAGAAAATTTGGCGCCTGAATGTTCGGGCAGGCGCCCGAACAAATTTTTTTTATTTGTGTGCAAACCTAAAGTATTACATCCAATTTATCAAGTTTACTCTAGAAGGGGTAAAAAGTGGAAATCGAATTAAGGGGAGGAGGAGGAATTACTGTGTAATGGGTAAAAAAGGAAAATTGGGAATTTTGTTGTATTCTTTTGTAAGCAAATTATAAAAGTTGTATAAAAGAAAAGATGAACTATAAAAAAGGGATTCATTAAGGGATTGAGAAAATAAAGTAGTGGTTACAAAACAGTTTCACCATTCTTTGTCTACATTTTTTTCATTCTTGATTTTCTTGAAATTCCGGTTCTTATCACCATTCTACTCAAAACAGGAAAATGGTTGCATCATATACTCCACACCTCATTAGAGAAAGGGCAGGGCGGCCCCAACATAAGTGTCCAACCTACTCCAAATCATGCTTGCATAAATAACACCAACAGGGGAATAAACAAATATTTGGAAATCTCTTTTCCACTATATCCCCGTATTGATCTTCCCACGCACAGCTATTTAACCCAAAAATTTAACTTTCAATGGCACCTGTGCTTTCCATTTTGAATTGTGAGTGTCGATCTCTATTATTCTTTTCTTTATTGGATATGTGAGATTGGAGGGTTTGAGTGTTTTTCCCAACAAAATAGAATTGATGGACAACAAGAATAGAGTAGGATTGAAGAAATCCATTATTTGAACAAATGCTAGCTCAAGTTACTAGTATCTCAAGAGTAGCCTGAATCCGTCTCGAAAACAAACTAACAAGTATGTAGAGCGTATGTTGTGTTGTGGCTTAAGTGTTGTACCGTACTAAAAGAAGCTTTTCACCATAGAAGTTGGCAGATGGAACATGAAAATAATTTTTCACAGGAAAATTGCCTGAACAATCCATGGCATCATATCCGGATAGGGTTTTGCACATAGTAAAATTATGAGAGGAGAATGAAATTAATCCTCGCATATAAGAACAACGAATTCAATAAAATAGTGCTGAGAATCATCTTAATCTAATTAATTGATTATAGTAATTTGCATAAACACCTCCTACACAAATTCAACCTTAAATTACAATGATGAGTTCATGAAATTTAGGGACTACCTCGGCAACGGTGGCGATGACACCGGGCCTGATGCGAGAGGCGACGCACGTGTTGACGATGCCCCTGTGACCTCTCAGTCTCCTCAGCTTCGTCGTTTGAAACAATTGTAAGCTCCGGCAGTCGCAGGGGTGTTTGCAGCTTCATATTGCTTTCAGTTAAAGTTAATTGGTTTTTTTTTTTTTTTGGGTAAAAAATTATAACCTTTTTTTTTTTACCAAATAATGATGTATTTAGTTTGATTTGATTTAATTTTTGAATAAGTTCAGTTTAATTTAGGTTTGAAAAAAGTATAAACTGATATGTTTGATTTACATTGTAGTTCAAAACTTTGAAAATCGAAATGAACCGATTCTAAAATTAAAATTATTAATATTTATTTTTAATGTCTATAATTATTTTATGATATAAATATTTTTATTAAAAAATTATATAATCATTTTTATATAGTAAATATAATTTTTAAATTTTTAAATATGCATTAAAAAAATTAAAATTACCTTATATATATATGTACTTATATAATTAATTATTTTATTTTATTTAATATATGTACATGTAAAATTTTAAATCGATCAACCCAAATTGAGCCAAACCGATTATGTTTGGTTTGGTTTAGTAATTCAAAATAAACTGATTAAGCTGAACCATATCGAAACGATTACATTTAGTTTAGTTTAGTTTTGAACATTAAACCGATCTAAACCAAATAGTCAATGCCCCTAAACACACGCACATAACGCACACGGGAAAGCACCACACTTGCGCCCTGATTGGGAGTGCTTTTCCAAAATCGTTTTTTGTTCGAGAAGTGCTTTTGGAAAAAAAAAATGGCCTTTTTAGCTTTTTCTAAAAGCTAAAAACTATTTTTTTTACCATAATTTAGCTAAAAGTAAGTGTTGTCAAACACTTCTAAAAGTACTTTCACAGTAAAAGCACTATAAAAAAATGGTCTCAAACGGAGCCTTTTTTCAAAAGGGCTTTTTCAAGAAGCGCTTCTAAAAAAATGTTTTTGAAAAAAACTGATCTCCTCCTACTTTTTTTAAAAGCAGAAAACTATTTTTTTCTATAATAATTTGACTAAAAGTAAACATTGTCAAATACCTCTAAAAGTACTTACTCCATAAGCATTTCGAAAAAGCTCTTCAAATGGGGCCAAAGGTCGAGTGTGTTTTAGCCCGCTAAGATGCGTACTCAGCTCCACGAGACTTTTTTTTTTAAATTTATTTGTCTTTTTTTTTGTTAAATAAAGGCTTGGGCGAGAGCTTGCGGCTCTGGCGCAGGCCTTCTCTTGTTATTTTTTTAAAACTTTGTTTTTTTAAAAAAATAATTTTTTGATTTATTTATTTTTTTACTTTTTTTTCATAGAATTTATTTAATACTAGGATTTGATAGTAATTTTAAAAAAATAATAAAAACACTAAAACAGATTTTTATTCTTTTAAAAAAGGGTGAAAGCCTTGCGCGAGCGCCGCGTGGCACGGCTCCCGCACAGGCTTTCCCTTGTTTGTTTTTTTGATTTTAAGAAAAAATTAAAAAAAAAAATCTCTAGCACCCTGTGCCACGTGGCAGCGTATGACGCAGGGTACGCTTCTTAGCAGGTCCCTAAAATGCGCTCAACAAGTTGTGCTAACTAACCCAATAATTAAGTTAATAACTAAGTAAGATAAGTTCTCGAGTTAGATTGGGTTAGATTGGTTTCGGCCTAATTAAGTTTCAGTTAAAAATATTTAACTCAATCAAGTCAATAAATCCCTTAAACTCAATTAAACCTAACCTAATAACTTAGGATTGGTTTTAACTGGATTAATTAGGTTAGTTCTAATAATATATTCATTATAAAATTGCACAATTTACTTAATATATCTATGAATTCTAAAATCATTTCTAAGTCCAATGTAATTTTATAAAATTATTTTTAAGTCAAATGCAAGTATTATAATAGTTATTAAAATAATTTTTTTCATATTATTTACATCATAAAATTTTAACTAATTTAATCATAAAAAGTGTCTATGACAAAAATATCTATAAATTAATAACTATTATATTTTATTAGTTTGGGTTAGTTCAAATTAATTATCAAATCTTAACCCAACTCAAATAATATCGAGTAATAAATTTCTAGACCCAATCTAATTCAATTTGACATATAAACCTAACCTAATCCAATCTAAAAAGAAATTTCTAGACCCAATCTAATTCAATTTGACATATAAACCTAACCTAATTCAATCTAAAAAGTTCAGGTTGGTCGGGTTAATTAGGTTGGTCAGTAGAATGAACACCTCTAGGCTCAAGTGTTGGCCCAGCGGTATAATTTTTTTCTTAAGTTTTTTTTCCCCTTTTTTTAATATAAAAGAAGGATGAACGTTCGTCCATCCTTAACGTGTGCAGTTATGCTCTTAAATTACGTGCCCGCTTGACTGCACATCGTTAAATTATAATTTATAAAAATAAATTTATATAAAATATGAAGTATGCATAAAATAATTAATTTATGATAAAATTAAAAATTATTTTTATAATCTCCACTTTTCTAGTTTTTTTTTGTCTTTATTTTTTTTTTTATCTTTTTGGTATTTATTTTTTTTGAAACCAGATCAGTAAAATTTTCTAAAATTAAAATAATCGAATTAAATAAAAAATCTAATTATAAATAAATATTAATTTATCAAATACTATTATCCAACAAATAACCACAATCAACTAAAAAATTTACAAATCTATAGTGAAGCTTAATGATAAAAAAAATACAAATTGTTCTGATGTATTAATTTCTCCATCCAAATACCTAAAAATATATTATTATTACTATTTCATCGTATTATGATTAATAATAAACAAAAGCTTAAAAATGAGATAAATGTGTTATTATTTTACTAGTGATATCAATGCATCAAATATGATTGAAAAAAAGTAATTTATAAGTAATAAAAAATATATTTTACTATATAATTTTATTTAAATTTGTTTTTATTAATTATAATTTAACAGCGCATGGTTACAATCTACGTGATTGTACACGTTAAAGAATAAAGGAAATCCATCCGTCGTGATTCCTTTGTATTAAAAGAAAAAAAATAAAAATTGTATGAGTATGTCATGCAAATGGTATGTGTCATTGCAGACTATCTACAAAAATGCACTAAAAAAGAAATTTATCATTCTCACAAAAATACAAGTTTGTGATGTATTTAATTTTCTCATAATAGTAAAATGTGTTTCAATTTCCTATATACTTTGATATGTATATATAAGAAATGTTTGGTCATAGCCCCATTTATTCGTTTCTGTTGGGAGGGCTAGCCCAAATACCTCTGCAATGCTCGAGTCCAAGAGGATTAGTCTCTCCCAAAAGGAAGTAGGACACCTCCCGGGTGTCAGAAAACCAGTAACCAAAAAAAGGAAATATATATATATATAAGAAATGTCATAAGGATTGAAAATTACATACCAAATGCTACCAATCTGATGCAGAAGCCTTTACGTACATCAGATTTGTAGTTGTGTTAAAGAGGGTGTAAGTGACCAACATTTGGTTGGTTCGGAAGGCTTGGCATCCGTTTCCCTTAAGCGAGGTCGTGAGTTCAAAATATTTATCGTGTATGGAGTTACCATTTGTTGGGAGATCTTTGCACCTTTGTGGTCCAACCCAGATCAAATTCAGGTGGATTAGTCTTGTCACAAAATGGAGAACACCACCTGGGTGCCGCTCAGTGGTGAAACAAAAAAAAAAAATGGTGTAAGTGCATTAAAGTCATAATTAAATATGATGTGGCTAGTGATTTTTGTGTATTATTTTCAATCCCTCTAGCGTTGCTCTCTCTATATATATACATCATATTTTATTGAAAATGAAATTTTATTTAAATTTATTTTTATAAATTATGATTTAATGACTCACGGTGTAGAGCGTAACTACGCACGCGTTAAGGAAGGATGGACTTTGATCCGTCCTTCATTTATATTAAAAAAGGGAAAAAAACTTTTTAAAAAAAAATTGTACCATTGCACCACGCAGTATGCACCTTTGCGGACACGTACGGATTCGTAAAAACACACTCCTAGTCTCAAGGAAGGGTTCAACTACTTTTTGGGTCTATTGTATGCAATTATACTTTGTAGGATAAGGAGTTGTTTTCGAAAACTCAAATCAATTGACCACATAATTACAAAGAAGCAACTCCTACCATTGTGCCAAAACTCCACTTTAATGCATCGATTAATTTACTAGTCTTAACAATAATTAATGGACTCACTCAGAAATGGAACTAAAGAAAATTTCATGAATATAGATCAAACATGAATATGAAAATTTATTACATTACATCAAAGAAACATTAATCCACGCATTTGATACATGTATATGTACTTTACAAAACTGGAGATATATAAACCCTAATATACATGCTAAGTAAAAGTATTAGCACAATTAATCAATTAATTTCCCCCATATATTGATAACAATAGTGTGATTAATCAATTGAAAGCTAGAGATCATTAGTTAATGAAAAAGTATGTCACGCGCCATGTAGATGAAAATGCGTGAAGACTTGATCAGAAGAAGAAACTCCTAATATTCCTTGCAGTGAGGTGGTTGGAAATTCCAAAAATGCTGAGATGACAAAGGCTGTACAATATCATTCATAAGAGGAGGAAACAACAACGAAGGTGATGATGATGATGGAAAAACAGCTTGATCAAGCGGTTGCGATTCTTCAAGTTGATCATAATGATGAAGATGATGATCCATATTACAACCCATCATGAGATCCAACATTAGTTGATGATGATCATCAAGAAAATAACCTCCACCAGTAGCAGCAACAACAACAGAGCAATTATAAACATATTATTTCTGATTAAACCCTACATTTCTTGTCATGTTAGCAACATCCTCCAATGTCCCAAATCCATTAGTACTAGCAGATGATGAGTTCCACGTTGATGACCCCCATCCATGTGATACCATTCCACCACATTCACCACCACTACCATTCCTCGGTAGTACTACTACGTCTTCTGGCGCCGGTACTGATGTTTTTGTAGCTTTCAAAACATTAGCCCTCTTTCTCACCTCCTCCAACTTATTCTCTAAAACCCTCTTAAGTTCTCTCAACTCTTTCACTCCTAATCCATCAAGCTCATCATCATCCCTACCATTTTCTTCAACTACTATTTTCTTGTTATTATTATTATTTTGTTGTGTTGTTCCATGATGATGTTATTATTCAAGGTTGTTGAGATATTAGTTATAGTATGTTTCTCTCTGTCTTTCGTCCTCATGTACCTTTGTATGATGGGATGATGTTCCTTAGGTTCCTCGAGCCACACATCCACGACCACCACCTGATCATCAACACCATTAGCATCAGATGATGATGATGATTCAAAACAAAACATAAAAGCTTGGATGCCGCATAAAGTTGTAAGCTCATTTAACTTCTTTTTCCCCATATTCTTCTTCATCATCACTTTTTGAATCTTGTTATCTGCAATATTATTTCCCATGTCCTTTTTATTATTATTATTATTATTATTATTATTTCCTAATATTCTCTTTCACATACCATCTTCTTCCTTACAATAATCTCTCTCTTGTGTACTAACTGAATGTTTCTTCTTCTATATATCACTCTCTCTCACTCTCTCTTTCTCTCTCTCTTTGATCTTATAATATCAAGTTCTTGCTCACTCACACTCGCTAATCGCTGGTCGTAATATCAAGTTCTTGTTTTTTCGATCACTTTCTAATCTTGTTCAACCTTTTCAACGAACATACATATATAGGAGTGCGTTTTAGAGGACCCTGTAGGGTTCGCTAGCGCACAAACCCTGACGCATGGCGTAGAGCTCTATTTTTTAAAAAAAAAATCTTTTTTTTTCTTTTTACAAAATGGTAAAAAAAGAAGACTTCTATTGACATTTTAAAATTCTTTTTTTTTAAAATTTTTTTAAATGGTAAAAAAAAAACTTCTATTTCATCTTCGCTTTCCTTAAATTTTAATTGTACAAAAATTATTTTTACAAGTGTTGGTAATTTGAATGTTTTGACGCGGCGCAGGGTACCCGCGTTAGTGAACCCTACACTAAAACTATATTGAGATAGAGAGAGAGAGAGGGAGAAATCGTTATCCGTCCGCTAAGGTTGTAAGCTCATTTAATGTAACGACCCACTTTTCGCAGCAGACATCATGATGATGTGGACTGTCAATACGAAGTCTTGTACACATAGTCGATGTGTATACTACTCGTATACTGTGTGTACGAGGTATTTTAATAATTTTTGTGGTTGAGATGTATTAGTGTATAATACATGAGTTATGGGCAATTAGGAAATTAATCTAAGATATTCACATGTTCATTAATGAATGACTAACGGAAGGAATGAAATAAAATAACGAAGATAGTTTGTGCATGCTATGTAGGTGTCTAAATTCAGCCACCTCATGTGGATATGAGTTTGTGCATGCTATGTAGGTGTCTAAATGCAGCCACCTCATGCCTCATGTAGATATGAGTTTGTGCATGCTATGTAGGTGTCTTAATTCAGCCACCTCATATAGACATGAGTTTGTGCATGCTATGTAGGTGTCTTAATTCAGCCACCTCCTGTAGACAACTGGCATGAGTTGTTTGTGGCTGAAATGTGCAAGTGATGTTGCATAACTGAAGATTGAGATTGAGAATACGGTTGAAAACAAGAAGTAAAAAAAAAAAAAAAAGAGGAAGAATGTGAGGTCAAACTGAAGAAGCTAGAAGATGATGATTCTGGACTGAAACTTAAGTGAATGGGAAGCTACTGCCATGGTAGATGAATTCTTGATTATTTGATAAGTGTTTAATGTTCATTTTACGAATTTTCAGTAAGTGAATAGTGATGTTTTGATGATGTTTAATGGTTGGAATCATTGGAGATTTATCACTGGATAAGTGGTGAATGGTGTGATGTGTACATCACTGATATGCAATAACTGATTTGGGTGTTCCAGAACTGGGTTTCGGGACCCAATTTCAGTGTTGATCTGAGTTGTTTTATTGTAGTTAAGTGCTAGAATCTGATCTTGGGTTTATGGTGATGATGAATTGCAGAGACTAACTGTTGAAAAGCACAAGTGTGCTACTGGTGCTGTAAGTGTACAGCTTTGAGGAAATGCTTAAGGTAAATTGATTTTTGATTAACTAATGGTCAAGTAATTAAAGTGATTTCATGTTTACTTGCTGGAAGCTGAAATTGATGTTAGTATTGATGACACTTACAGTGATTGAATCATTGGATTTGATAAATGTTGAGTATGATAAGTCACGTACATGTGCTGGGAGTTTTTTTAAATTTGATGAAATGATTAGGTAAGTTGTTTAGTGCTATACTATGCTTAACGTAATGGTTAATTGAATGAGTAAGTGACTGATTTCATGGCTGGAACATATGAATTGCAGTGTGTTGATGTTGAGAAAAGGGTTTGGACAGCAAGCAAGTTGTGGTGGTGGTGCTGTTTTGTTGCTAAATATATATATATATATATATATATATTTGCCAAGTGTATGAGGGTGTGGACTTAGTAACATTTTGTGAGTATTTCTCACCTTACTTCTCCATGTATAGCATTGTAGATATATGAAATTGAATTATTGAATGATATGCATTATATTATATATGTGCATTGTATTTATGATCATGAGCACGGATTTTATGCATTAACATGGCCTTAGGTATTTCGGATTAAATACCTTGGCGTTGGATTTCTTTCTATTTACTTGTTCTTTAGGGAAAAGTGCCAACGGAGTACTTGGATTGGTATTTTGTGAAAAGGACTTTTCGAATCACTAAGGAATGTAAGGGTAGAAGGATTAGTTGGATAACGTGTTGGTTTGAACCCATGGCGCAATGGGGGAAATGTAGGCAAAGTTATCCTGATATGACCTCCTGTTGAGGCTTTTCTACATATCTTTTATGAAAATGATGCATAATTATATCTTTAATTTGGAAGCATGAATCATATATTTTCTCAATGCATTTCAATTTACCAATGTTATTTCAAGTAACATACATGTTTTACATAAGTGCATATGTGGAGATTTTTGTGAAAAGTATTCACTGAGCTAGTTGAGCTCATTCCATTTTCCCTTATATTTTTCAGGATCAGATCGTAAAGGAAAGGGCAAGGCTTAGAGTTGGTGTAGCTTGCCTTACTTCTTGTTGATGTGAGTTTTGATTTGTACATAAGGAAAATAGTAGAAGATATTTGTGTTTTGTTTTGTTAGTGTATAATTATCACAGATACTATGATATATAACATAGAGTTCGTGAGAAAATTTTGATATGTATATGCTAGATGGAATAATAATAAACGAATATTTTGAAGTTCCATGTTTATAGCAAGGATAGTCGAATCTTGTGGATTGGGTCGATGACCTCATATTCTGGATGATGATACCAGATCTCGGTATTTAATTCAACTATCCTGATCATATACATATTATGTTTTTCGAGTATAGGCTTATCAGTGCCTCAGGTTTGTCGGGTTGTGACATTCTCTGAGGTATTGTGCCGGTCGTGACGTCACCCGGGAAGGGGTCGCGACATTTAACTTCTTCTTCAACTTCCTATTCCACCTATTCTTATTTATCATCACTTTTGAATCTTGTTCTCTGCAATATTATTTCTGATGTCATTATTATTATTATTATTGTAACACCCTATACATTTGAGTCAAACATATACGTTAACTTATACGTATATCAAATATATAATACTCATATTTTATACATAAGAGTAAAATATAGGCATATATAAAAATACATGTTATATTTGAGGAGTATGAGCAAATAAATCAAATTATTAAATGAATAATATAAGTTTAATTAGTTGAATGAGTTTGGTTACTTAAATATGTGAAATGAATTGATGATTAAATGATTTAATAAATTAAATTAAGATGGGAAGTTAGTTAATTAAGTTGCATGAGGAGCATGAAATTATTTTTTTGACACTTACCCTCGTCCTCTCCTTTCTAATCTCTCTCTCTCCTACGTTTTACAACAAAAATAAAAGAGAAAGAGAAAGAAGAAAGGAAGAGCAAAGAAAAAAGAGGAGGAGAAAAGGAAAGAATATGAGATTTGCGTCAAATCGGGACCCGCGGTCAGTGATTTTCACTTTATTTCTTCATGAAATTGATATTTAAGCTAGATGTAATGATTCTCTCGGAGTAAATTTTGCTATGGGAGCCGTTTTACTGTGTTTTTAAAATTGGGGTTTTGACCCGACTTAGAATGAAAATTTATTCGAAAGGTTGAAAAATATTTTCTAAACCGTAGAAGCCCCGAATATGTGGCTATATTTCATTTATTTGTTCAATTGAAATTTTTATAACTGTTGGAAGTTAGATTTGATATTAGAGACCTTTTGAATCATATTAAAATCCAATGGAACTCCATTTTAAGGCTATAGAATGGTAGAATGGACTGTTGTGAGTCCATCGATACTAATTTCATGATTTTTGGAGACTGTTTGACAATTTTAATAAAATTATACATGTTTCCAATGAACAGTATTGTGAACCGTACTGTGATTATTTCCAGTGAATAAAATGGAATTGGAATCTAGTGAAATTCCGGTTTGAGACCATAGAATCATAGAGAACTGAATTCCGAACGTTTCGATACCAAGATTGTGATTTTTGGATATCGATTAATATTTTTAGAAAATGTCTGAATGAATTTAATAAATATGGTGAATATGAAAATTAATGAAAACGTGGTTGGAGAGCCCATGTTTATTGTTCTTCACCGTAGAAATATTTTATATGATTGTGTAAAATATTTGGGATGTCCTCATGAAAATTAGACATGTGAATTGGAAAGTTAATATTTATTGGTGAAACGAATAAGGATATATGAAATTGATGTATATTATATGGAATGAATGTGACAGGATAAAACAAAAAAAATTGGATTTGATTAAAGTGGATTTGGATCGCGGGGATGGTAGTAGGACTTAGGTTTGAAAAGTCCTGTATTGTGAGTATATTTCTTAATTTTGGTTCTTGTATAACATTGTATTTATATAAAATGTTTAAATATAAGCATGCTATGTATGTAAATGCATTGTATTTTATTGATCATTCACAATTTGGCATTGGAGTATGCGAGATGTGCGAAGGTAGATCGCATGTAATATCATTTCGTTAGTCCCGGATGAGTGTTATGCATAACCTTATTGTCAGTAGGACTGTCCTAACAAAGATTTTAGAATCCTTGAAATGATTGTGAATTGGGTAATGAGATGTCCGAGCGTAGACTCCTTATAGATGCATAATAAAGAGTTCATACCCGCTTCATTACTAAAAAGAGGGAGATGGTGAATTTCGTTGAAAAAAATGCATTGTTTTATTGAACAAACATAAAATTTATATTGCTGGCATGTATGATATATTTGTTGAATGATGCATGCGTGTTAAATAAATGTTTTGACTTATTTCAAATGCCATATATTTCCTAAATGCATATGATTGTCATATCAAGAGATATATGGTTTATACATGTGTTACTTTGATATGTTTAATTATCACACACACTATATATAATATCATCTAGATGGATTGTATGGTAATGGATTTTAGTTAAATATTTTGGTTTGTAAAATACTTGATGATGATGAATATGATTACATGATTAAATGGCGGATGAAATGGGTTGATAAATGAATGAATGAGATGATGATGAATATGATTACATGATTAAATGGCGGATGAAATGGGTTGATAAATGAATGAATGAAATGGATAGATGGATGAATGAATATTGTGGTTGACTATCTATATATATTGGATTTGATTTGTGGTATATCAGAAAAAATGTGAGATGTCCAATTTATGCGTATATGCTGTCAAAATTTTTAGAAAATATTGAGCCTGATAATGTATTATATACTATATATAGGATATGTATAATGTACAATATACTGTGTCGGTTATGACGTCAGCCTTCGTCAGAGATAATGTACAGTATACTGTGTCGGTTATGACGTCAGCCTACGTCAGAGGGATCGTGACAATTATTATTATTATTTACTAGTGATCCTCTTTCACACACCATCTTCTTTCTTCCTTATTAACTGAATGTCTCCTCAATATATCACTCACTTTCTTTCTCTCTCTTTCTCATCATATAATATCAAGGTCTTGCTCACTCATACTCGCTAATCGTCGTAATATCAAGTTCTTTTTTTTTCTGATCACTTTCTAATCTTGTTGAACCTTTTCGACGAACACACATATATAGGAGTACGTTTTAGAGACCCTGTAAGGTCCGCTAGCGCACAAACCTTGACGCGTGGCTTAGGGCTCTAATTGTTTTTTAAAAATTCTCTTTTTTTTTTCTTTTTACAAAACAATAAAAAAAAAGACTTCTATCGGGCCGTTTTAAATTTTTTATTTTATTTTATTTTTTTTAAACCGTAAAAAAAGCTTATATTTCTTCTTCACTTTTCTTAAATTTTAATTGTACAAAAATTATTTTTACAAGTGTTGATGATTTGAATGTTTTGATGTGGGCAGTGCGTTAGCGGACCCTACACTAAAACGATAAAGAGATAAAGATTGAGAGAGAAATCGTTATCCCTCCTCTAAAAGTGGGTCCAATGCATGCAGATCACGCACTAGCAGTCCTTTTTTTTTTCGCCACTTACATTTTTCTTTTGTTTGTCTTTTTTTTTTTTTTTTAATGGGCATTATTTTTGGTTCTTTTTTATTTTTATTTTTATTTTTCTTTTTTATCTATAATCCTTTTCTTTTAAATGATTATCTACTTTACTATTTATGCAAATTGAGTATTTTTTTCTTTTAATAAATAATATTGTTTTTTAAGTGTTTGCATTATAACATATATTATAAATGGAACTTTGTATAATTTAAAAGCAGTAAGATAAATTATAAAATATATTTTTTACTTATATTGTTAAATTAATATTTATTGATCGTAAGACCAATTCTCTTAATTACCTGTATCAAAATACACAATGACTCACAAGTGATGTAAATATATGAGCTTAAATCCAAGGTACTAATTTTAATTTAATTTAATTTGGCTCTCGCATACAAAAAATTTAAACAAAAAATGTGAACTAACAAAATATAAAATATTGAATATAAAAAATAATAAATAACGCGTGGCAAGATATATAGGTTTTGGTCTTTTGCCAGGTCATATCATAATCTACTGCTCAGCTGTACTAAATCTACTTCATGGTTGTACTTTGAAGAGAGATTCTGAACTGCATTTTAATCTTTTCTTCATAGAACATGCATGATCAGCTCCAACCCATCCAATCATAAACTATACTCTACATATTTTCACTACCGTTACAAGCTAGCTACATAGGCTAATTAATTAACTTGAAAAACATCATTAAATCCTTCATTTCCATCGAATTAAGTCATTGATTATTCATTAAAACAATTAATGATCATATTGCATAGATATAAATATTACTTAAAGAAAAGCAAAGGCAATTGGATATGCAATAATTAAGAACAATGGCCACAAAGCCTAAATGATCATGGTGAAACCCAAAATCTCCTTTTCAAGATCTCCATATTGCGAGGTAAGTAGCGCGTTTTGAGTCCACGAAGTCGGAGACAGGTAATAAAACCAGAGCCACCACTTGGGAATTTGCTGCAATAAGCATGCCCAGAGGCCAGATCAGAGAATCAACTAAAACAACTTGGTATAATAATTTTCATGAACATAACAAGAAAGCATAAGTGAGTACTCCATTAAAGTCTACTGCAGAGATGTTCATGGTGGTTCAATCAATTTAAGCAATATTAGTAGCTCTGATCAATAACATGTTCAAAGCATATGCACAAAAATTAGTACCCTGCTACCCAACAGGTACAAATTCAGTACTTGTGATATTGAATGGCTTACTGTAAAGGATGGCTTACCGGTCCTGGTATCGAGAACCCTGAGAATAGATTGAGTGTGCTGTAGAAGTAACCTGCAAATATTGTAGCTACTTGAGAATTCAGTGTCAGTGATGCGAGCAGCATCCCAAGGTAGTTGAAGAAGAGTAATGTCGAAAACATGGCAAAGAAAGTCCAGAAGATCTTATATGCAGATTGGTACTACCCAACCATTGGATACATAATGATCACAAACAAAATTGCCAGGATAAAGGAGTAAGGAATCTCGATTCACCTAAGAAATTGACTTCAGATTAATTAGTGGAAAATACTAAAACAGTAATAGCACAACAAAACTGATAAGAATGTTAAGTCTATCAAAAACAGTAATAGTTAGATTCAGCCCACCAAGTGACTAAAACAAGCTTATTTTAGAATAAAAAAACTTGAGTCAAACTAAGTTAACTCCATGGATTTTCAGAAGAGGAATTAACCTGTGCTAATGAATAGGCCCAAGAAGAGTACATTCCTGCAAATTTTTCATGGTATAAAACAGTGCGCTCAGTTGCAACAAATGGTACGACTGATGAGCAGTTGTTTATGCCGAAGAAGATCACAGCAGTGAACATTGATCCAAACATATCGAACAGGTCCTGTTGGTTGTTTCTACAAAAACAGATGATCATGTTAGCACTTGAAGAAATTCATACATCCTGAATTCATGTCAGATCTTAAAATCCGATTTATGGCCATTGAGGAATTACATTTTATTCCCTTTCTTCCAAAACACTACTCCAAACAGCAAAGACGAACTGACCAAGAAGAGGGTGCGTGTTAAGTTGTAAGCAGGACTTCTCCAGCAGGAGAAGTGTTGTTTCCATAGAGAGATGCCTTGAACTGTTCCCAACCATTATGTGGAAAAGGAGAAGGAAAACACAAGTCTATTGAACCTGGAGGGGGCGAACACAATTGCTTAACTAGCTCTTTTACGTGCCTGCACACAAAAGGAAAAACAAGGATTTTCCATGAGCCAAATTAAGATAATGCCAAGTATCCAGCACCATACCATTCACAGTAGCAAATAATTGATGCAAGATAAACGCAAAAGGTATAGTTTAGATCTTGATAGAATTCACTTCATGAGAAAATGTTATAGATTAGGTCCATAATCTTGATCCTACCATGGCAGAACCAAGCATTGGTAACCTTTCTATCCTATTCAATAAAACTTAATAACCTCTAAGATAAGAACTTGTGCTGCATTCATGTTTCAAATGAGTATATCTATAGTAGCAATCATGATAGAGAGTACTATTAATTCCACTGCACATTTCCTGAAAATTATAACCGCAAAGTATTTGCGCTCACATATACTGAGTGGATTCTCTGTATATTTTAGCAAAATCTACACCAAGCTCTGCTTCTGTTGATGTAGAAGTAGCTTCTAGCATCCATGTTGCTGGATTATAGCCATCTTTAATCCTTGGTACCCCAGGGATACCCTGCCAGATGAACATAGAAAAACAGAAAAAAAAACTTACCAGCTGCTTTTTTTTTTTTTTTAAATAATATGAGATCAACCATTTCTGTCACAGTACTTATTTCCTTGATTCGTGCTTACTTCAGGTCTTATGTATGATGACTTTAACTCCAGATACTCAATAATTCTACTGGAACGCAGACCCAGTGGTCCAGAGTAGATGATATGTCCTCCTGTTTTCATAAGAATCAACTGCAAGAAATGCTACACTCAGTAAATAATCAAATCTTATTTGACTTGAATCCTATGTCATTGAATTCTTTTTTCTTTTTCTTTTTTTGAGCAGAAACAAAACAAGATTCTCATTGAATAAAAATAAAGCCACCCGAGTCAAATATTTGGTTTAAGCAAGCATGTCTTTAATATTAAACATTTGATTGCTTAAAGAAAATATTTTGAGTCAGCAAATAGAGCTACCAGTTACAAGTATGACTCAATTTGATCCTTAGAGTAGCTCTGCCAATCTTTGTATGTTAGGGAACTTTATCACATAAAGAAAGGTCTGGCTTGGCCATACCAATGAGCATTGAATATGATAATTCCCATACTTCATGAACCTTTTGAATGATTCAAGGTCCTAAATAATACCAGGGAATGAAAAAGATAAGCAGAAACGTGAGCAAGTTAATAGATGTAAGGTATTGAGACCATCTAATATTTGTCTTGATTCTTGATATAAAGAATAGACACATCCATTTTTAATATTACATAAATTTTTAACATTAAACGGTGTTCCATTATAACATTCAATTTTTTTAGTCCTCATACTTTCTCGTAAATGAAGGGGGAACCTTGGTGCAGCGATATCATAGCAACAAAATCCAGAAGATGTGTTGGTTCAGAAGAATCAAGAATGAAATATCATAGATTGAAGAAGAGAAAGATCTATAATAGCAAAGTAGAGATAATTATGGAAGATATAAATACTTTTGATATAATAAAGGATTTGACCCCAAATAAAGTGGAATAAAAGAAATAGATTCATATGGTTGACACCATGTAATACAAAAAGTACTTTGTTGAATTGAGTAGATTTTTTTATTTGAATAATAAAAGAACAATTAGTACCTCATCAAATGCCTCAAATATATCAATACTTGGTTGGTGGATAGTGCAAACAACTGTTCTTCCCGTATTAACCACATTCTTCACTGCCCGCATGACAATTGCAGCAGCTCTTGCATCCAAAGATGATGTTGGCTCATCCGTGAAGATAATGTTGGCGCAACAAGCTCCACAGCTATAGTCAGCCATTTGTGTTGCTCAGTAGATAGGCAACTAACCCCTGGAATGCCTACTAAAGCATCTCTAATTCCATCAAGTTCAATGGTTTTAAGAACTTCATTTACAAATGCCTGTGAAAGACAGACAACGGTTTAATGGTAAAAATAGCCTAAAAAACAAACAACAATTCTAGTTCCTCCGCAAGAGTGTCATACGATCTTAGTATTGGAATCAATTTCAGGAAGAAGGTGCAGCCAAGCTGAATATATCACTGATCAACTACTTTTGTTCCAGTAAAAGAAAAAAATAACTTAAACCAGTACAATTAACGTAAAGAACTTGCAACCATTAGGATGATCTCAAACTGACATACTGATACATTTGTGGTCGCACTCAAGACCAACAATCAAGTCTGATGCACAATCATAATCATCTGATGTAATTTTTATATTTTTGTGTTATTGGAAAAGAATGTGTTGAAATAAACTAGAAAGGTGATCTAAGAGTGGCTTTTATGAATGTCCTATTATTATGTCATTCTCTCTGAATTGTATCTCCTTAAGTTACCATCAAAAGGTGGCCTTGCTTCTTGCATGTGCCTAACTTGAATCAGCATGTCAATGATAGAGAACCACCCCTCTGACCTGATCAACTAGGAAGTTAAATTGCCACAATGAAAAGAATTAAGAATCAGTAGTAGTAGAAGCTTACGACTTGGCAACGAGGAGAATGAAATTCGTTTCCTGTTATTCCTATCTCACCATATGTCATTGGGGAAACCCAGAATCCCCACTCCAGCCAAGATGGTGTAGAGCTAGTCTGCAAAAAGAAATGAGCCACTAAGAATAGCCGGATAGAAATAATGCTTCAACAAGACAAGTGCCAGAAGAAATTACTTTTTGAGATGACCAAGCCACCGAACAATGAGAGAAGTAAGAATCATGAAAAAGAACTAGCATTTGCAGAAGCAGAAATGGTCCTAAAGAATGAAGCAATAAAATGGAACATGGCCATTGACATCAAGTGAACTGCAAAAATTAAGTAGAATGAACTGGCAAAAAAACCTGAGTAGAAGAAAAAGATTAAAGGTTAGGTTAGGAGACAACCTGATTTCTAGTGAATCCAACATTTTTCAAGAAAGAACAAGTCCAGTTTACAATGTCATGAATTACACCTATTGAATGTTCAACCAATTTGCTATAGGTGCATGAGTAGGAAGGACCCAACCTACAGCTTGATCCACCAGATGTACAACATGTCAATGCCCATAGTTAAAATGGTTAGAACATTATGATGCTTCGATAGATAGATTTTCCTAAACCTTGCAATTTTTCTATATTGCTTCAAAGGAATTGCAGTAGTTCTGATTATAGTCATTTAGTCGAATTTATCTTTTTCCCCTTCTCTATAATCTGGGTTTTCCATACGAGACTCACCTTCCAAATTCAGGAGTGTATCCAATAAAGCTAGTAAGAAATTGTAAGAATCATCCAAGATTGTACTAAAAGAAGAGAAATCAACAGCAACAATATTTTTAAGCATGTAAACTTAGTTACAGTATGCTGCATCAACCATCAAAAAACTAGAGGTAGAGAGCGGGATGCAGATGGTGGTCATGAAACTAGAAGACACTGCTGATTTTCTTCCCATTAGAATAAGGAACATTTTTCCATGAAAAGTTTATGGAACTCACCTAGACTCCAGATCTGTAGTATATACCACATACCATTAGTTATGGGAAAAAAATGACTTCCAAAAGTTCATAACATACAAGATCAATCTATTCTCCAATATAATATCATAAAGAAGAAAACGATGTTCCCACACTTCTACTAAGAAGCTTCCACAGAGTACCAAAAGTTGCCCATAGATCTTTCAGTTCCAGGTAAAAAGACAAAAACATTCATCTTTTCCTGCCACCACGTTCCCTCAATGCAAGAGTCAGTGTTTCTCCAGCTACAATGTTGTAATATGCAAGCGACAAGTTATCCTTAAGAAAACCCGCTCTCCCACTTAGTTTCTGCTTGTTTGCAGGAAGTTGTATCTCCCCTGCAATTTTCTCTTTTAAGCTGCCAACAGTTTCAGATAAAGATTGTATAGCGATTTCCAGAACCTGCCCTTTCAGGTTGCCTTCATCCACATTTGGAACAGATACAGTAATACGAACTGGACCCTGCAGGACCAAAAAGAAAACCACAAAGGACAAAAGAGAAACACAAAGTTAATTCAATACCATCACAAATACACAACATTGGGAGACTAAAGTATCCATAAGGATTTAAATAGTAACAAATGAAAAGAAAATGAGTTTCCAAGAAGTTGCATACTGGATTTTGCGCCAAGAACTGCTCTTCTGGGATCAGCAAAGAGTCATCAACCCTTTGTCTCTTTGGCTCAGGTTCATCAGGCAGTGGAGGAGGAGCTTCTTCAGGTGGTGGAGGAGGCATTCCTTGAGGCAAGGGAGGTGGTGGGATGACAGGCAATGTGGATGGTGGGCCAGGAAGCTGAACAAAGGGCCGCGGAATTCCTAGAGGTGTGAACTGTGATCCAGGTGGTGGTGGAACAGGTACACTTGGAAGATTCATAGACATTGGTTGATGATGATGGGGTGGTCGATTCATCATAAAAGGTTGTTGGGTGGAGGCCATAGGCATAGGAGGTGGTGGTGGCCTAATTGATGGAACAACTGAGATCATAGGTGGAGGTGGCATTACATGTCCGCTACTAGTTGTAGCAGAATATTGTACAGAGTTCGACGGCACACGGGGAATGTTCAGGGCAAGTCCTGGTGGGGGCGGTAGAGGACGAACTGATGGCATGCCAGGTCTTGGTGGTGGACCAGCAGGCCCAGGAAACGCCCTAGCCTCACCACCAGAAGCATCAGCTTGGTCCTCCACAGACAGATACTGAGTCATTGCCTGGTTCGCAGTTCTGCCAATGCTTCCTGTATGGCCGTCCCATATAACCTGCTTTGGTTGTTCCTCTTTCTTCTTCTCAATCTCTGCCTTAACAGCATTTGAAACTTCTTCTTCTGTAGTTCCAAATATATCCGGACGAGTTCTTGCAAGGCCTACAATGTTCCTTGATATCTCATCATCATGAGCAAGCGTTGTTTCACGAATTTTAGCCATCATCCTCTCTTTCTGCTCCTTGTACTTTGGATCAATTAGAGAAATTCTCATGTGTTCTGCCATCTCATCGATGGGAATTAGCTCCCCGGTGATTGGTGAAACAACAAACTTCGTCGGGTCTCTTTCTACAGGAACCCTCTCTTCAAGTCTCTTCCAATTCTTCACAATTCTCATGGGTGGCTCTGGTTCCTCAGAAGCTACCATCTTCACATCACTCTTCTTTCCATCATCATTCTCCTCAAGACTAGCTGCTTTCATGCCCTCCTCAACAAGCTGCACTTCTTCCTCATCCATTTCCATATCTGCCACCTTTCCAGGCTCCAGTATCTCTTCTTCCTCATCCATACCCGAAGTCTTGGTTCTCCTAATAACCTCTTCCAATGTCATGGGTCGAGGTAACTCATCGTCTTCATCATCTGCAAACTCAATGGTCTCCACCACAACAAAATCATGCCAGTCAATCATAGCCATCTGCATTCTCTCCTGTTCAATCTCATCTTCAGCTTTTTGCCTAGCCTGCTGTTGTGAACGCTCCCACTCAAGCCGATGCAAGCACCGTGCAAGAACAGTCGTCATATCAGCTACACTCTTTCTTAACTTATCCGTCAACCCCTTTTGAGGCATCAGAACCTTAGAATACACATCTGTCAATGCAGTAAAGAACATAAACATACTATGAGTCGGCTTCAGAAAATGAAACTGCGGATTATTTATCTCTCTACTTGTCAACCCTGTCAAGAATGATTTCCCATTTCTAGCCACAAATTGCGAAGTCAGCTCAATAATATTCAATTCCTCGCCAGTAATCCCTTCCGGTAACCGCACAGTGTATTGCTCGGCCTCAGGAGGCTCAAGAACTTTCCGGGCAGGTTTAAACTGCGCTAAAAGATCCAGTTTTGTTGCCGCCGCTGCTGCTTCATTTGCATCATCAGCTGAGGCAGCAGCAGCGGGGGCTAATTCAGCTAGAGCGGAATCTGCAGGCTGGGTAGTGGTAGGTTGCTGATTTTGGGTACGAAACTCAGACAGGCGGTGTTGGTAATAGGCGTGGTAAGGATCGGAGGCGTTTAAGAAATTGAACTTGGCATTCCCAGCATTGTTTGCGATAATTCTTTTCTCGAATTCAGGGCCATTCTTGGCGACAAATTGAGCGGTTTTATCAACAATAGTTCGGATGTCGGGAGGCGGATGTATGATACCAATGGTTCTGGTGTGGGTAGCAACAGAGGCTGGTGCAGAAGCGTGTGTTGTTGAGCTTTGTTGCTCCTCCTCCTCCTTTGAGGGTTGTTGGCGTTCTTCGGTGACTTGGGAAGGTGGGAGAGGTCCCAAGTTTCCATCTGATGGAGGTGCTGGGAGAGGCAGAATAGGTAATGCACCTAGCATTGCTTCTGATTAATAATTCCTATACAACCACAACCAGCACTAACAATTATGGTTGGGCCTGCAATCAAAATCAGAAAAGTTGAAAAAAAAAGTCTTTGAGAAAGAAAAAGAAATATAACACATTTGAATTCTATCCAATCGATTCCCCTAAACAGTCGATAGATCAAAAACCAAACCCAAGTAATCAAAACTTGGATTATCCAAAAACCTTCAATGAAACAACCAACTTTTCAAAGTTCAAAGGAGGTTTAAGAAGATAAACAACAATTAAAACGAAAAAAAAAAAAAACAAATTCAATTGGGTTGCGGTGTTGCCAAGGATTGGAAGAAGTAATTAAGAAGAAAGGGTGAGTGGAAAGGAAGAGTGACCTAGATTGATCCATCGATCAGCGGCGAGCACGAAGAAGCGAGACCCCTTGGCGGAGAGAGAGAAGTTGATGCGTTGAGACGACGAGACCCCTTACTCTTGGCGGAGAGGATTGCAGTAAGACGGACTGGCGGAGAACGGTTTGGCGGTTCGCAGCAGGCGAGAACGAAAGAGAGGAACGAGAGAAAGGGTTTTTTTTTTTTTTTTTTTCAAATTAATTGTGAGTTTGTGATAGGAAAATGTGCTCCGACATCGCTGGCTTTCTATTTTTTTTTTCAGAGGGATTGGATTATAGTTTTCCTAAATTTGTAACTATTATTTTAAAATTATTTTGCATCTAATAGTAATAAGTAAATGTTATAGTAACTTCAATATTATTTGTGAAAACATATACATATACATAATTTAAATTATTTTTAATTATTTTTAATTATTTTTAAAATTATAGGCATAATTTTTTTATTATATCTAAAATTAAGTATTAAAAATACTGTATCCAGAATTAGGTAAGTTTTAGATATGTTGACGCATCATTCTGTTTGAAACTTGCTTACACATTTTTTTTTCTTAATTGAATGAATGTCACATCTTCAAGAGGCAACATTTTATTCCTTAAAAAAAATTCATCTCATGCCACCCTTTCAAATCTCATGCCGGCATTGGGCAAAATTTTTTAAAAAAATATTCATCTCGGCGTTGAGTAAAAAAACAAGATGAATGCCGCCTTTTTAAAATAATAAAAAAAAACCCTTGGGACAGCATTGAGTAAAATTTTTTTTAAAAAAAAAGTCATGTCGCTCTTTCATACTTAGCTCTGTTTAGGGCCACCATAGGCTATCCGCTGAGATTTTTTTCATCCAACCACTCTCAGCACGTCCCAATAAATGCCTCCCATCTGTCTTAGGCAGTCGTACTCCGCACTGGACTCCCGATGAATTTTTGATCCCCACCGAATTTTAACGCTACATAAAGCCTTTATTTCTAACTTGAGCTGTTTAAGGCCACCGCGACCCATCTACCGAGATTTTTTGCTTCCAACCACTTTCAGCCTGTCCCAAAAAGTGTCTGTTGGCTTAGGTGTGTCCAACAGGAGGGTGAATTGGACACTTAGAAAAATTAAAAATTAATGCAATGGGAAACAATAAAGTGCGGAAACAAATAAAATTGACACAACAGATTTATAGTGGTTCGGCTACTTGCCTACCTCCACTACCTAACCTCCTTACTTAGGATTTGAAAAGCTCCACTAACGGATTTTCTTCACAGGTGAAAACTAAATCTTTACAACCTTTCGACTTACAGGCTAGAGACTATCTAAACCTTATCAACTTACGAGCTTGAGAACAACCTCTCACCTTCCCGGCTTGCAGGCTAGAGAACTACCTAAATGCTCAGCTTCACGGGTTTGAGCAAACCACTATCTTGGATACAAGATAAAGTGAAATCAACAGTTTATACAACTACGTTTACAACACTTAATACAGTTACGAGAAATATGAAATAAAGTACAACTATATCCTATGAACTCTCTCTTAAATTTCTCCTTCAGCAAGTAATGATATGAGGTTTAAAACAATGCTGAAAATTTGAGTGAAACAATTATCTTTTCTTCTAACAGATTTTCAATGAAATAGATAAAGTGTAAGCTCAATATGAAAATCTTTTGAATGAAACTTGTTTCAAAGACAACACTTTGAAAAAAATTTAACTATGAAAAAAAAAATCGACTAACTTTCAAAAGTAATTGTGACGCCCCGAAAATTATTTCATCTAGTCCATAACCCAATTGCATTTTGCCCAAACTCTATGTGTTGCCTTGATATGTTTGGTGTTTGTTTGATGGTTGTTTAATGTTTGTATAGTTGATGCTTGATAATGTATATAAATATGTGCATTATAAATTGTATATGAGTCATGTTAAATTAAAATATAATGCATATGTTATTATTTATCCATGGGCTCATTAAACCATAAATTGATATGAGTTAGGATTGATTGAATAAAAGGATAAATGAGAATAAAAATTTGGTGTATTAAATGGATTGGACATTTAAAATACATGGAAGCATGAGATTGGTTAAAGTACATGTGGTTGGTATGGGTAGTATGAGACCAACACATGTGAAGGTTGGTGAATAAAAGTGGACAAGTGTTCCATGCCCACTTCTCTTCTCCAAGGAAGTGCTAGAAAGTGAGGTGAGTGGAGGGAAAGGAAAAAAAATAAAAAAATAAAAAGAAGAGAAAGGAAAGAAGAAGAGAAAGAAAGAGGGAGTTGCTTAAGGAAAATCTCTGTAACATTTTCATCAAAGAGCTGTATCTTCGGGATATATGGTCAGATTGAGCTCAAACTTTGTGAGAAAGTTCGTAGCTTATGGTTATTCATTCTGGTCGGTAGAGATCTTGATTAGAGATTTCTTCTAAGAGATCTAACCTCTCAAACAAAGCTGGTCGGAAAGTCTGGATTTCTCGCGCCGTTTTGCTCAAACTTATAGATCTCCTCAATCTACCATTGGATGGATATTAGATTTGGGTATGTAGTTTACAACTGATATTTCTGCATTTTGGTCGGTGGAGATCTTGATTAGACGTTTCGTCTAAGAGATCTAACCTCTCAAACAAAGCTGGTCGGAAAGTCTGGATTTCTCACGCCGTTTCGTTCAAACTTATAGATCTCCTCAATCTACTGTTGGATGGATATTAGATTTGGGTATGTAGTTTACAACTGATATTTTTGCATTCTGAACGGTGGAGATGTTTATGGGTCAAGTATGTTGTGTGATATAGTCATCTAAGTTCGAGTATTTGCAGCAGGAAAGGAGAAATTGTCTGATTAGAGACTTGTTCATCAAAAATACTTATCTTTCCGGTCCACCGTTGGATTGGGCTTATATTTGGACAGAAGGTTTGTTTCTTCACATAATTCAATTTGTACGGTTGATTTTGTGATTACTTATTTCTGTTGGTAAATTGATACATCTGAACAGAATATTAAATGAAGAATTGGTAGGGTCGCTTGTATTAGACCTAAATTTAGAATATGAACTTAGACCTTTCCAAATAGCTTGCATGTCAACTATGTTGACCTAGTTGCCATTGTTGATGAACCCATGATGCAAAATCAGTGATATACATGGCTGAACATGGTAACTTAGTGTAAATCGGCAATATGACCTAAGTATGGAAAATTTCATATTTTAGGGCTTTTGATGCTTTTGGCCTAGAATCATTGAATTGATGCAACTTATGTTTAATTAAGCATGATTAGGGTTGATTATGCTACTGATTTGGTGGTTGTGACCATATCATGGGTTAGGCCTACTTGTAATCAAGTGACCCAATTTGGGCATGTTTAGGCCTAAGGAATTGAAAATCAGTATTTTTGATTAATAGAATGGTTTATGAATGAGAACTATGCGTTAGAGGCCTAAGTCATGTGATTTGAGTTGAATGATGGGATTAGATGGGATTTAGGCCTATTGTCTATATGTGGGCTGATTTAGGGTTGATGTGTAATGTCTATGTGATTGAGCATAGAAATTGATGTATGGTAGGATATTGATGAATGTTTCAGGATCTTGATTGGGTTGATTCGGTTTGGTGGTCGTGTGTGGTTAAATACTCTCGCGAGGCTTGGTTGTGAGTAGACTTCATTTATGATTATATCTTTTATGTCATCATATCACTTATATATATTGTATGTTGAAAGCATGAATGTGTTCTAATGTTTTGAATGATGCATTGATTTGAGAAAACCTTATGACTTTGGTTGGACCCATCTATCTGGCTAATAGGGGGACTTAACCTTGTCATAGGAGGGTTTTAAAAAGGAAATATTTGGGGATGAGAACGGTACGGTGAAATAGACGTGCACTAGTAACCCCAATGCATGTGGAATGTGGATCCAAATTGATAAGCTTTTACTTGCATCGAACTTATTATAAATGCTTGATATCTATATGATTATGAGCTTTTAATCATGCTACACATTGACATGCATACATGATATTTATTGATGAGTATTGATAGCATATTTGAATTCTATTCACTGGGCACCGTTGGCTCACCCTCATTTTCCTCTTTCAGGTCCTTCTGTCCTGAATAAGGGCAAAGAAGTAGTCATATCTTGAGGGCCTTGCCTGCGAGAGAATCCAAGGCTTCGATGTGAGTTGAGAGGCATTTTGATTGAACTGTGTTTTAAATTATAAAGTACTATATTTTGGATTATGTAATTATAACACTTACCACATTGTAGTATGGGTGAGTTGGGACTTGTTAGATAGACCATGTGGGCATATGACGATTTTTATTTGTACCCATAATTTTGGACTTTATGTGTATGTCGATTTTAATGGACTGTAGGGATTATGATTTTATTTATGGTTCATTTTTATGGATTATCTCTTGTCTTGGATGATTAATACGGTTGGTAGTTTTGTTTAGTACCTTTTGATATTATGTCGTTGTTTGAGATAAGGCTCGTAGGGTCTCAACCACCTCACGGGAGTTGAGGAGTGGTCGGAGATGCCTACGCCGGGCGTCCCGCCCCGGCATTCCGCACGCCATTCCCTGCGGGGTTGGTGGTCCGGGGTGCGGGGTCGCCACAGTAATGGCTTGAGAATTTTCGGTGTTGTTGTATTTTGAATCTAGGTACTGGTATATACAAACTTAGTTAAAATAAAGCGGTTGAGCATTTGATTTGAATTTCATATATAAACGTTTTCTCACAACGACTTTAATCTTTCATAAAAATGGTAAGTCTGATTACTTACGAAATAGTTTCAATACAGTTCAGATAGCATGAATAAGGAAAGTTTTGTTGAATGCGATTCATGCACCTAAACTGTCAGCAAACAATTTGACAGTTGTTTTTTCAGAACATATGTCAGTGTTCGGTTAGCAGCCTGATGTTCAATCAGTGTCCTGAAGCATAATACCAACTTTTATCATTGTGCTCCTTGAGCATCCTACTGAACTGTGAAGTGAGGGCGCTACTTGAACGTAAGCGTCCTGACTTACTAATGATATTTTGAACTGTAAGGGCGCTATTGGAACGTAAGCGTCATGACTGCTTAGATTTTTTAAAACTATAAAAATGATGAGTAAACTACTAATCAATCATCGTCCTGGTGAGTTACATAGTTGGTCTTTGTGAGGGCGCTATTGGAACGTAAGCGTCCTGATAGATAAGTGACTCCAACATATGCACTATTAGTGTCCTGACTCGTTTTTAAAACAAAATAACATAAGGGCGCTACTGAACTGTAAGCATCCTGATGCTTGACATACTTAAGATCAATCAGCGTGTTGATATTCAATCAGAGTGCTGATAAGTTCATTTAGTTGAATTAATGAGGGTGCTACTCAAGATGTAAGCGTCTTGAGGGATAAGTACATTTTCAACCAAGAACCGTATCAATGTCGCACTGCTAAGACATTAGCGACCTGATTGATGCATCAACATCCTGATGGACACTAAAAATAATTTTAACATTTTTTGTCATTTTAAAGGTCGATAAAAATAAGATTAAACACTTGATATTTTAAATCAAATCAAACATTTAAAAGCCATTGAATGATCGATAAAATCAACAAAAAATACCTCGAAATCAAATCGATTAAACCATGTAATTATGCATATTTTGTAAATCTTGCTAGGAGTTATTTGAGTAAAAGTTTTACATTTTAAGTGCTCAAAACTCGAAGCCTTGATATTGATTTAATCAATAGTTTTGAAAGCTCAATTCTTTGATCTTGATTCTTGATATATCTGAAAAACTTAACAGGATCATTAGATACTCAATTGAGAGGCTTGGAATCATCGAAACATTCACATCATGGGGTTCCTTGAAATAACAGTGCCTCCAAGCTGTCCTAGGCAGCCGTATCCCCTACCGGACTCCCGATGAATTTTTTTCACCCCCCACCTCACCAGATTTTAACATTACATAAAACATTTATTTCTAACTTGAGTTGTTTAAGGCCACCGCAGGCTATCCGTCGAAACTTTTGCTTCCAACCACTCCCAACACATCCCAATAAGTGCCTCCCTGCTGTTCAAGGCGGCCTTACCCCGCACTTGACTCCAGGTGAATTTTTGAGCCCTCACCAGATTTTAAAACTAAATAAAGCCTTTACTTCTAACTTGAGTTGTTTAAGGCCACCGCGGGCTATCCATCGGGATTTTTTGCTTCCAACCACTCCCAGCACGTCCTAATAAGTGTCACCCAACTGTCCTAGGTGGTTGTAACCCGGATCGGACTCCCGATGAATTTTTGAGCCCCCACCAAATTTTAAAACTACATAAAGCCTTTATTTCTAACTTGAACTATTTTAGGCCACCGTGGGCTATCCGTCGAGATTTTTTGCTTCCAATCACTCCCAACACATCCCAATAAGTGCCTCCCCCCAGTTGTCCTAGGCGGCCGTACCTCGCATTGGACTCCCAGTGAATTTTTGACCCCCCTCATTAGATTTTAAAACTACATAAAGCCTTTATTTCTATCTTGAGTTGTTTAAGGCCACCGCAGGCTATCCGCCGAGATTTTTTGCTTCCAACTACTCCCAACACGTCCCAATAAGTGCTTCCCAACTGTCTTAGGTGGTCATATCCAACACCGGATTCCCGGTGAATTTTTGACCTCCCTACCAAATTTTAAAACTATATAAAGTCATTATTTCTAACTGGACATGTTTAGGGCCATCACTAGAGATATTGAAAAATTGAAACATCTTTCCTATAATGAATTTTAATGTCGTGACCCATCACCAGGTGATGTCACAACAGACACAGTACCCCAGATAATACCATTACACGACAAAACCTAAGGCACTGATAAACCTCTTCGCGGAAAATACCTAATAAACACAATACACAACCAGTATATGACAAATATAATTGAACCAAAATTCAAATTTCATTATCCAAAATCTAACAAGATCAAATCCATCATGTATACATGGTTCAATATCTACAAATATATCCATATAGAACTCAACCAAGAGCCTATCATCCTAAAGAAGTCATATACAGTCCAAATACAGTCTATGTGTTATATACATATATATTGTGATAGTTATATACAAGTTCCAAAAGAACAAAATAATCAAATAACCCAAAACAATACCCAAGTCCCCAAAATCCAAAACCTACATCCAAAAAAAAGGAGAAGAAGGCCTTGCAGACGATCAAGTGTACCCTTCCCTTTCGCTTCAGAACCTAAGAAAATAGGGAAATGGGGTGAGCTCAACTAGCTCAATGAATATCTCTCACAATAATCTCCACATATGCATTTATATAAAAAATGTAAGCTATTGAAATCACATTTATAAAATAAATGCATCAATGAATCATATTGTACATGCTAACAACTAATCATAAAGATTTTGTACATCATTTAATAAAAGTTATGCAGACGCCTCCACTAAGGTCACCAATGAATAATTCAGTCTACACACTCATGTCTCGTGATGACAGAAGATAGTTAGACCTAAACACCCAAACCCGATCCTTCTGCCCTTACATTCTTCGATATACGAAAGTTTCCTTCCCTGAAGAACAAGTAACAAGAAAGGCCACGAACGGTAGATATTCAATCAAAAATACCCAAGCAATGCAATGCATGAAAATCCACGGTCATGATCATAAATACCATGCACATATACAATAAGATGCATACCATTCAACAATTTCATTTCGTATAAATATAATGTCATAAATAGAGAATTAAAGTGAGGAATACTCACAACCAACCACAAGTAAATTAACCAAGCCAAATATCCTCAAATTAGCCAATCAAATCACAACGACCTGAAATGAATCAAATTCACAATTCCATGTTTAATTTATTAAGCCAACCTAAATATATAAAATCCAACCATTAGACATCAACTTTGTCAAATTATATAATCAAGCCAACACTTAGGCCTAATCCAATATAAGCCAATATAAAAATGCATGCATACCCATTCATCATCTAGGCCTAGACTCAACGTATAGGCCAATTATCGTGTTAATTAATTCAATTCACATTAATTGACTCCAATTTACCAAATTACAACAATTATCAATATTCATGGCATAATATTAACTATGCTTCATCAATGCATAAATAGCCATATTCCATGACATAACCAAGTGTTATAAATTATGTCCAATTAACAATAATTCAGCCCAACTAAATTCATCTCATGCTTAAATCATGCTCAATCTAAGTTCAATTAGGCTTAAATCATCTCAATTGGCCATTTCTAGGTCAATTGCATTATTTTTCCCAAATTGGAAAAATCTCTACAATTAGACCTGGAGTCAAATTACACTAGACATTGAACTTTTGGCATGAAATTACCCAAATGAAAACCATGAGTCACTTAATTATACTAACTAGATTAACATAGTTCATATGCACATGAATTGGGGAACCCTAACTTTATGAATTGGATTGGGTTAATTACAAAGGAACTCCACCGATTTCTTGCTAGAAATTAGGAATTTCACCATTAATGGATTCCAATTTATACTAGGTCTTACATATATAACATGCACATCATTTTTCATACATGGCCACATCAACCATAAAAATTATAGCATTTACAAGCATGGAAATACCATAAAGAAGAGGTTTATGGTGAGAGTTTGCATTTTTACTTACCTAGATGTGAGAATTTGATGCAAATCACTCGTCTTCTTCTCTTCCTCCTTTTCTTTTCTCTTCTTTCTCTTTTTTTTTTCCCCTTTCTCTCAACCTTACACTCTCCTAACGTCCCCAAGAGCAAGAGATTCATCTCTTACACACATATGCAAATAACATGCCATGTGTATGCTCAAGTGCCCACTAGTTAACCATGTGTCACTTAGCCAATATCATTCTTCCATGTATCTTAATGCCCAATCATCCATTAACAACCACTTTTTTTTTTTTTTTTGTATTTTCCTTTATTTAATCAAGTCAAACTCATATTAATTCATAGTTCAATAGGCCCATGCATAAATAATAACACATACATTATACTTTTATTTAACGTGGCCCATATACAATTTGTAATGCACACATTTATATTAATATGGCCCATATACAATTCATAATGCACACAATCATATATAATTTTCTGCAAATACATACAAATACATGAACTTACCCTAAAAAATGGAGAAATACATTTACTACCACGTATACGACTACGTGGAGTTAGGTAATGACATTAGCAATACGTAAGATAAAGTCTAGGGTCATTACATTTAAGGTTCACATGTGAAGCCATACTCAAAGTCAAAAAATTCATGGAACTAAATACCCAAAAATTAGCTCATTCAATTCTATTTAATCGAATCAATATTAACTACAATAATGTTTGTAACATAAAAAAAAAATGTTTGTACATAACAAAAAAGATCATATGCCATGATTGACACCAAGAACAAACTCTTTTTGGACATGGACATCTAAAACACTTGCAATTGTGGAGGATCTTGAATTGGTTGGGAAGGACCTTCATTAATAAGCTGTGAACGATCTTCAAACACATGTGGCTTATGACCTTGACTGTCATGTATGTGTTCATGACTCTCATGTAAAGAGGAGGAAGGCAATGACTCATCAGCCTGGACATTGACATCACTCTCATGTCGTTCACATCCTCATCCTCGTCCCCATCTGCGCCACGTCCTCGTCCACCCCGCGTCCTCGTCCGCCCCGCGTCCTCGTCCTCGTCGTGGACGCACACGTTCATGCCCACGAGTGTCGTGTAAATCATCGATGGGTGAGACAGAAATATCATCAAAATTGATGCCCCGATCTAATGGAGTGGAAGGTTCCATATATGTATCATGTACCACCCTGTGCAATCGACGATCCAACTGCACAACCTCCATGAAGTTAGAGCACATGGATAAAATAAATGGATCCCTAGTAGGACCAACATGGCGATACATCTGCTCCACCCCAATTGTCTAAAAACATAATTTCACCATTGTCAATCATTAAGTATATTTGAATAAAGTATTGAAGTAAAACAAATGATTGTGATTGACTAACTTACAAGATAATCAAAAAGTGCACCTCGCCGACTAATAGATCGTTGAGTAATTTGGTGATACCACTGCATATACTCCACATCATAACAATCAACAAAATTTTTGATCCTAAGACCGGTAACAACAAGCTCATATTGACGATCCTAAATCTCTATGTACCTTCGATGATATGTAACCCAATTTGTGGACGAAGAGATGCGTAAAGTAGTCTCCTGAAGAAATCGCTCTATGTCACAATCATCTGGGATTGGCTGTCTCATACCAAATTGTCGAAGGACTCTATTGAGAAAGTGTCATTCCACTATATGAAAGCAAATGAGTGGTACTCTACTCCGCCAAATTGCGTGATGTTGCCGATAATACATTGGCAACATGTTAAGGACATCATCAACCTCATATGGTTCCCATATTACCTAACACAAAAAACAAAAGAATATTTAAAACATGAGTAAGATTTTACTAGTATAAATTATATCATATTCACTACCTATTGTGGAAGTTGGATATCGAGTGCCTCACGGTAATATGACAACATGTGTGTTGAAACCTCTGTCACTACAAACGCATCTCTCCACCTAAATAGACATTAATTAATTAATACAAGTAAAACATCAATATTCGTTAAAAATAAAGAACACCTCAAACCAAATTTGCTCCAACAAAAAGGAACACACTACCTCGTCCCAAGTGGTCCTTCTGGTAGTATTACTTGGTCCACAAACACAATGTCATCAAAATTAAAATGCATACGTCGAAGAGGTGCCATGCCCACAATTGTAATAATATCGGGGGTTCAGAAATCTCATGTGGATCCCCATGTGCTACATGACGCAACTCTCGATATAACCAAGCTAAACACGCACTGCCCCAACTATACTTTCCAATTGTCCTGAAGTCTTCTAACAGTAGAAGAAACATTATGTCACACCCTGGGTTGCACTGCGTGCCCCCTACCAAGGTGTGGGCGCAACCCTCGGGGCCAACGCCTAGCCATAGTACCACATAATATTGTCATATCGCCATGTAGCAACCCAACCGCAGCTGGTCTACATCGAAACGATTATTTGTCTGCCACTATTCATGAATAGTACAGGGCCTCCCTAGGAATCGAACTCAAAACCTCCCTTAAGGAGTTAGATTTCGCATTCCTAGTAGCCCGATAGCTGTACCGGGATAGGACAATATTATGGATCCATAATGGCTGGCGTTCGCCCCAAGGGGGTGCGCCCACACCTGGGTAGGGGCACGCTGTGCAACCCAGGGTGTGACAAAAAGGCCTTATGTATACATGAGGCCTTTTTGTCACACCCTGGGTTGCACAGCGTGCCCCTACCCAGGTGTGGGCGCACCCCCTTGGGGCGAACGCCAGCCATTATGGATCCATAATATTGTCCTATCGCCATGTAGCAACCCAACCGTAGCTGGTCTACATCGAAACGATTAATTATCCCTACTATTCACTCATGAATAGTAAAGGGCCTCCCCCAGAATCGAACTCGAGACCTCCCTTAAGGAGTCTAATTTCGCATTCTGAGTAACCATTGAGCCAATGGTTCAGTGGTTACTAGGAATGCAAAATCAGACTCCTTAAGGGAGGTCTCGAGTTCGATTCTTAGAGAGGCCCTGCACTATTCATGAATAGTGGCAGACAAATGATCTCGGTACAAGAGACGTCCTTGTGTGGCGGTAGCTGTACCGGGATGGGACAATATTATGGATCCATAATGGCTGGCGTTCGCCCCGAGGGGGTGCGCCCACACCTGGGTAGGGGCACGCTGTGCAACCCAGGGTGTGACACATTAAGTGGACCAAATTGTTTGAGTTATCTAAAAATAGGCACCCTCCTATCAATTGCATAATATATGATCAGGTATATCGTTGGACCGCAACCTCATCGAAGTTCACAAGTGGGTAAAAATCATCGTTAGGATCATCTGGGTCATGCAGAATCAACTCATCATTGGTAGGACCCGGTCGAGGAGCCATACTTGTGAACTTCGACGAGTAGACCCCGTCACAGGTGGACCATCAACTGGAAGTCCCAACTAGATCACTACATCCTGTAGTGTAATGGTGCACTCTCCATGAGGCAGGTGGAAAGTATGGGTCTCTGGTCTCCACTTCTCAACAACGACAGTAATCAGCTACTAATCAAGTGTAATAAACCCTACTCGAGCCACTCCATAGAAACCTCTTGTTTTAGAGGTTGAATTAGTATACTATGGATAAGTGTTTGACGATGTAGGGATGCATCACGACGTCTAACCCGCATATGATGTCCATGTTATTTAAGATTACAATGAACATGCAATCAAAGTTAAGGCAAAGGACTAGTATGACATTTATTGAACAGATAAACAAAAATATATTGTCAGGACAAACATATCGGATCGTCCCACACAATAGATGATCTATGTCTATCTTGCATATATAGGATAAAAGGATTAGATGGACCTGGATCCATACTATCTGCAAAGACAAAACAATGATATTATTAGTAAACTAATGAATATGCATATACAACCAATGGATCTAGATATGCAAGGCGTGTACAATGTACTTTCTTCATATTAAATATTACAAGTGAAAATCTATATTACATACAAGACAATGAGACAAAAGGATCTGATGGACCGGGATCCACACCACTTGCAAAGAAAAAAAATTCAAAAATCACAATGCTAATAAAAAAACCATACTTGTGATATTTAATATTAGTAATAAAAAAATCACAATGCATACTCGTATATTGGTCGAAACTCTAATGATCGGATGGACGACGATAAGATAGACTGGGATCCATATTTGTTGTAATGAGTTAGCAAATGAATACACCCGGAGTTGCTCTATATGACCTATTTTGTTGCACATAATAACCATCATCCATTTTGTTGATATTAAAAGTTATAATTATAAAAATAACAGTACATGCCCATAAAAATGAATGCGTAACAAAATTATAGTACATACTCATGCCAAAGAATCCATTAGAAATTCATAATACATATACATAAAAGAAAAAGTTTATAACATTACAATGCATACCCATAAAGAGTCACATGGTAACAATCTGACAATACATGTCATGTTCTAATCGTCACATGTTATGGGTTCGAGGAAGATTGCTCTCCCCACAAGCTTGGACATTTTCTCCTGTTGATGACAATGTCCACGTAAAATCTTCTCACTTGGTTTGCGCCAACCCATCTCATTTCTAATCCTCTTTGAAATTGGACGTCCTTTTTTACGTTTCGTGAGAGTAGGTGGTAGAAGTACTGAAGATGTGTCACCGATGGCTAGTAGTCTTCGCGTGGGATTGCTCCAAATAGGGCGAAGTAACATCTTATAAAAGAATCACAACGATAATACTCCTCTGCATAACTCCAATGATTAATCCTAGCAAAGGAGCACACAACAAGGACATGAGAGCAAGGAATGCCAAAACATTGCCATTTCTAGCAATTGCAAATCCTATTAGATAGATTTACAACTTGTTTATGGTTGCCCATATCCATATAAAACCCACTATGACTAGTCATCACCTCAAACTCTTTTTGCACCCTATCAATAAGTGTTACATGATGACCCTTTGACTTTTTATGCCATCGGTTGAATAACTATATTGCATAGGTAGTATACGTTTAGTTTTGTTTCAAATCTTCCCCATACTCATTTCTCCTTGATTCAAAGTACGCAATACACTGATAGAAAGTCATTTGAACTAGAACATATATTGGCAACATTCTAGCACCTTTGGGTGCACCATTGAACACTCTGCATTGAAGTAAACAAAAAAGATTTTTTATTTTTCATATCGTAGTAAGTAGCAAAGAGGTCAAAATAATGTATAAATATCATACCTACGAGGTTTGTAGTCATCCAATCATATCGATAGCCCTCATCATATGCTTGTGCTATTTCTTTTTATCAACTTTGGAAAGCCATTTATGAGCTTCAAGATTCAATGTTTTAATATGATTTAGATATGCATTGAACTTGCGTGGTTGGTGTTGTTTGCCTACTTGCATTACTAAGTCTGTTAAATCCTTGTTCTTAAACTTTGTATTCAAATTGCTAGTCACATGATGCAAACAATACCATGGTGACCAAGAGGCTCACGCCAACCATTAGAAGCTTCCTTCATTGCAGTTTTTATTCCTAGATGTCGATCCAATATCACACAAATTCCAATTCTATCAGTTACACATGACCGCAACTTTATAATAACCAACCCATGAATTTGTTGATTCATTTGCTACAACGGCAAATGCAAACGGGAAGACATGTCTACTATCAACTGATGTTACTATCAAGAACTTCGCCTCATACTTTCCAAATAAGTGGGTTTCATCAATTTGAATGATGGGTCTACAATATTTAAAACCTTCAATGCAAGGTCCAAATGCCCAAAAAACCTGCTTGAACGCCACTAATCCCTTTCCCAGTGGACTATCCTCTAATTCTACTTGTGTCTTTGGGTTTGTTTTAAAAGCACATCTTTCCACTTATGAAGCATCTGATATGATGTTTCCTAGTCACCAAAAATCTTCACAAAAATTTTTCTCTTGGTCTACCATACCCTTTTGTAGTGAATGTCGTATCCATCTGGTGCAAAGTAGGTACAGAAGTGGTTGGCTCCCGATGCACTATATTGAAGACCTTTGCACATATCAAGGTAGAATCGAGTTGGGGATGATCTTGTGATAATCCCTCGTAAACACATCTGTGACTTGCATGGTACTTATTAACCTCAAAAAGACCATGCGACTTGCAATTGCATGCACACAACGTCCATTTTCAACCATCGCTTGCTTGCTTGCTTATAGCGTACAACCCAAGATTTCCTATCAGAGTCAATAACTACAAATTCTTGGTGGTGCTCAATACAATATCGTTTCACTGTGTTTTGTAAGTTATATTTACTGTTAAACCTCAGTCAATTATACAATTTACCAGTGTAGTTTTGACAAGCCCCACTCCTCACCAAACGCTCATCAGTTGTTACATTAACTACATCGAAGTCTATATTGTAGTACATCAGAGTTGGTACCTCATACCCTGACATAGTTTCTACTCTTGTTCTTGGTTCCATAACAAGTGCATCTCCATTGATCAGGTCATCAAATGAACCAGGTAGATCATAAGAAGGATCATGTGCCTCCTGCACTAGGTCATCTACAAGGGCATCATCCTCTTCGTTCTCATCATCTGTGTCGAGTTCATCCACATCATTCTCGTTTGCAGGCTTAAATGGTTGAGATTGAGTGAAAATATCAGGTATAGTACCACCACCAACCATTTCATCTCTTGCATCACCATCTCGTAGCCTATCATGTATTGCCTCATCCACATTGTGATATGTCGGTTGACTGTGATCACTCTGTAAGGCTGGTTGTAAACGAGGACCTTCATCCGTGTTAATATGCTAAATAACCAAGTACATCTCTATGGTATTAGGAGGTGGAAATTGAGACACAACTTGCCACATGAATTGTATGCTCTGATCATTGAAAATTGGTAAGGGCTTGAAGAAACAAGTTCCACTTCCTAAGAACATTGGGTAGCGATACATCATACTTAACCTCATCAATCGACGGTCTATTGATTGTCTCTCACATATAACATCTTCCAATTCATTAATATTTACTCCTATTTTCACTGTAATACCTGTAAAAGGCCCACATCTATAATAAACTCTGTTAGGTCTATGTACCATTTCTCCATTCATATAACATATGATGGAGATGATTTTGTCATCCATAATGTACCCTAAACATTCATAAAATATGAAATTTAGCAATAACCACTAAGGTAGCGTTCGGTGACTCTACTATACTTCTATTTCAAAACCAACCTCTAATTGTAGTAGAGGTTTAAGCTTACTAAAATAAACAAAGTTTTTTGCTTATTCTTGTAGAGGTGTTATACCTTAAACTTAAATTAGAGGTTGGAAAAATTGAAAAAAATATCTAGACAATGAACCAATTAAAAAATTATACCTCTACTTTGTTAGAGGTTGCAAATAGAGTTACCAAACACCACTTAAGATAAAAACCAATTAAAATAATTGAGACATAACAAATTAACAAAGATGTTTCCTAAATTTCAATCTTGAAACTATTAAAAAATTGGAATAGGGTTTTAATAAATATGATGATCTCAATAAGTGGGAAATCTCTAATGCAAAATTTGTAGTTCAAGCACATATTGTTAACCACGACATGTAGCTCAACTACTACCACCAAATACAACAATATTAAAGATTAAATAAAGATATTTAAAATTAACGAAAACCTAAAAAACAGTTACTAAGATATTAATATTCAACTTTTAAGTAAAATAATATAGCTCCATTACCAAAAGCAAACACAACAACGACAAAGATTAAATCAAGATCCTTAAAATCAATGAAAACCTAAAAACATTAGTCAAAAACAACAATAACAAAAACAATTTCAACAAAAATTAAAGAAGGATTTAGAAAAATTAATAGAACCCTAAAAAAATCAGTTACATTCAACTAAAAAAGGGTTTGAATAGAAACAAACTGGAGATGTTGAACACCGAAGAGAGATGACAAGACGTCAGAGAGAGATAGAGTTGTCGAGGGGGGGGTTCATTGGAGAGAGAGTTGCTGGAAGGGGGGGTTGCATTTTTTTTTACTGTTGTGGGGATTTTTTTTACCCTTCATGAAATCGCACAAGGGTTAAAACCCTTGCCCGATTTCATTTGTAGTTTTTTTTTTTTTCTAGTAGATGCTCTTCAAAAGGCGCCATCTAGTGAAATGCATACACAATTTCCTTTTTTTTTGTGTGCATGCCCGCCCATTCAAGAGGTGGCATGGACTTTAATGGTGGGACTTGGTTGACACCGAGATGAATATTTTTTTAAAAGATTTTACCCAATTTCCTCCCTTGAAGGGGTAACATGAGATGAATTTTTTTTTTAAAGAAGAGGCGGCATTCATTCAACTAAGAAAAAAAAAACATGTAGGTAAGTTTTGGACAGGTTGGCGTCGGCGTGTCGTCCAAAACTTGCCTAATTCTGGATATAGTATTTTTTTAATGCCTAATTTTGGATATAATAGAAAAATCATGCCTATAATTGTCCAAAATCCAAACTTTCAACTATTATTTTAAAATTATTTTGTATCTAATAGTAATAAGTAAATGTTATAGTAACTTCAATATTATTTGTGAAGACATATACATATACATATACATAATTTAAATTATTTTAAATTATTTCTCACTCTATACATATACATAGTTTTTAAAAGAATATTGTATTTAATAGTTTAATATACTAAAATCAATATTATTGTATAGTTATATTTACTGACATACTTTTTTTTTCTTTCTTTCTCCACATATAAAAGCTTGTAAACCTGGGTAGTGCATGGGGTAACCTTAAATAAATAATTAATAAAAATAATAAAAACTTTAATAAAAGATTTTAATACTACAAAACATATAAAAAGAACTTTAACTATAATTCTATAATATTTTTAAAATTTTTAAAAACATATAATATTTTATAACATTATCTCTACATTATTTATGTTTTTGTTTAAAAGTTAAACATATATGTGGTCAACATAAAAGAGAAGGGACTTCTGTGAGTTGAAAGGGGAAGTCTCGAGCTCTTGAGGTCCTAGAGAAGCGAGCTGGGAAGAAACTATGGGGACCTCAACCCACCAGTTACTCTGGTCGACGGGAGAGACCTGACTCTACAACGCTTTCACATCAAGGTCCCTCAAAACCAGGTTGACCTTGCCCAAGACGACCAAATGCGGGACAACGTTTCCAAGGCGTATGTCAACTATGTCGAGGTGAGCTATTTTACTTAGCATATTTTTAATCATCAGCTCAACTCGTTTGACAAGCGCGCTTTTATCTCATTTCTGAGGGTGTTTTCCACACTATGATGATCCTTCAAACCATTCAGTAGGCGGACGACTTTTATATCGTTGCTTAGATCGCCACTAAGAAGGTATGAGATGAGATGCAGCAAAAGGTGACCAGGGTGGAAACACACTTCGCCAAGGCTGACTCCAAGCTCTCCCCTACAAGCAGAAGCTTGAGCGGGTCTCCTCAGAGAATGATGTGTTGGAGACTAAGGTCGCTTCCTTGGAGTTTGAGCTGAAGAATGTTGAGCGTCGAGCTATCGAGAACTTCAAGGCCTCCTCTGTGTCCTGTTTTAGAGTGAATACGAGATGGGCCAGATCGAAATGAGGATTGACTTCAACAAGTACTTCAAGGACTAGGTTGACTTGAAGGGCTTTGATGTTTTCATGGCGGAAAAGCAACAGGAGCAGAACAACGATGAGGACGAGGAGGGCGATGATGAGGCCATGGTTGAAGAGGGCGACGATCAAGCTGGAGGGAAGCACCGAAATGGAAGCAAAGGCAGGAACGAAGGCGAAGGGCGAGGTGGAGGTGGAGCAGGAGGCTGCTAACCATAGCGTGATTATCTTTGGCTCTTCTCCTAGGTATTAACTTTTTATGCACTTTTTTTTTATTCTTCTTCTTGGGTTGTATTGTTTATGTGCTCGGGTGCTGAGCTATAATACTCTTTTTTAAACTTTATTTCAATGAGTTTATCTTTTCTTCCCTTTTCTTTGTTGCCTTGCTTGTTCTTTTTTTGTGTTGTTTACTTTCCCGAGCTGGTGCTCAACACTTAGAAAAATTTTGAATTCGTTTAAGCTCGGCTTAGATGAGCTCAGCTCGGATCTGGTTGCCCAATGTCGGTTTTTGAGGCTGGGGTGGAACTCTTGGGACTTAGATAAAATTTTGATTCGCACAAGCTCAGCTCAGCTCAGCTCAGCTCAGCTTGTCTCATGAGGTTGAGATCTCGTTAGGACTTAGGATAACCTCCCAACTTGCATGAGATCGACTCAATCAGTTCTACGAGGCCGAGATCGCACTAGGGCTTAGAAATTCTCTAAGTTAGAAGTGACCTCGATAGCCCGTTATGAGGCCGAAGTTGTTGTCAATGATGCTGAGGCCATTGTTAGGACTTTTAAGATTATGTGCTTAGAGACAAGCTCGGTTGTTCGTCTAGTCATGAGCTCGGTTGAGATTTATCGATGTTGAATTGACCTTATGTCGATCTAACTTTGGCAATATAATAGTCTTTCAGGGTTTTAACCCTTCTTACCAGCGATAACTCGAGTTGCTCATGAGCTCAATCCAGGATCTTTTGACGTCAGCCCTCCTTCCCGGTGATAATCCAATGTTGCAACCTTGGTGACGTGACGATCGACACAGAATACTAAATATGTCCACATTGACACACCGGGAATCTTGTCAGCCTAACCCAATAATCTCAAATATCAAAAATCTCCACAAAGTATACCTTGTATATACACACATACCAAATCACTTGTACATGTAGCTAATTTACATCATTCAAATTCCCAAATAAACCATCAATATCCAAATATCAAGTTACATGTGTATGAACCCAATTCACCATTCTTAATTCCAATAAATATTACCATATTTATTTCCCAAAATTATAAAGTTAAAGCAAGTCATCTACCTAACTATTATGCTTTACAATCAAAATCTACAGTGATAAGTAGTTATACATGTGGTTGATACATACGTATAATACAAAATATCAACAATTCGTCGTCCCATAATCCATACACATACATTGTCAGGGATTGGGACTTTGCTAGCACTCCCTAGTCACCCCTTTTCCTTTTCTGTCAGAACCTAAAAAATAAAGAAAATAATGAGCTTTACAAGCCCAGTGAATAAATCCCACAGAGATAGTACCGTGTATGCACTCATAGAAAAGAGTATCATGACATTAAAAGTGTTCAGAAACATAATGCAAAGCATTTTCAAATATATATACATGTTGTCTCGAAACCCTTTGCAGGGTGACGTCACGACTGACACAGAATATCATACGTGTCATATCCTGACACATTTGACACTTTGTCAGCCTAACCTGTCACTACACATCCCGTATAATCATCATATACCACAAATCTCCAATTTCATATATCCAAAGGTATTTCTACCATTACCCATAACTATCAAATTTACAAAAACTCCTCATCTGAAAAACCACACACATCTATGTGATATTATATACAATAGGGAGTGTTATACACATGAATATTCAAAATACAAAACATTTCCCAAACTTCTCCAGGTACATACATTTAAAAACAACGCACAAAGTCACTCTTCTCGAGCCTTGCCCTTTTCCCTGATGTCTTTTCGTTAAAAGATTGAGAGTTTGAGAGTGAGCTATAATAAGCTTAATGAATATTCTACCTTTGACATCAATATGCATCAATAAATAAAACATGACATTTAAAACAAGTTAAACAACTTATGCAAGTAATCTTATCAAATAAAGATACATGCCAAATGTATTCCAATACATGCAACCATTTGCAAACAATGCAAATCCAGTGACAAACCATACAATCATCTCCCATCATCCAAGTATTAGAGTGAGACTCACTCCTCATTATACGTCTATGAGGGTAGCGCTAAGCCTCTCAATACTCATTTTCATGTAACCATTCTTGGGTTTCCATTCCTTAACTAGGATAACACCCATGTCCATGAGTGCTTACCAATTACTCATGTGAGTCTTATTCCTAACATCTTCCCCCCCATAAGAATGTTACTCATGACTAAGACTTACTTCAATAAGTTCAAGACATGCTCCAATTCAAATCATTTCATGAATTTAAATCATAGATGCAATTACACTAGCATGCTTACATTTCACAATCAGATTTCTAACATATAATGCCATACATAATAACAAAAGTAAGAAATACTCACAATAAACAGTTTCCTATCACCAATCTCACTTTACAACCAACTCTTTACACAAGCAGCTTACTCCACTTCAAAGTGCTTACATCAAATTCAATCAATTTCCCAATCCAAATTCTGTAAACATTATAATGGAATTCAATTTAATTACAATTATCAGCTGAATTACACAAAATCAACACTCTAGACACCTCCAAAAACTCAGTTCCTTCAGCTATAATAGGGTTTAGATTGTTGGACTCCCAAGAGGGGGGGAGGGGGTGAATTTGGTGTCTTGGCCAATTGAGTCAATTTCAAATTATATATCTTATGTTAATCTTGAATTGGTTAAGACATTTGTTCAAATAAATCATGTGAAAAAATAAATACAAAAATTTAAATGCAATGACACAAGATTTTTACATGGTTTGGAAAACATTTTCCTACTCCACGCCTAGAGAAACCTTCTCTAGGATTTCACTATCTCGGATTCACTTCACGGGTGTGAATCAAACCGTTACAAGTGCCTTTTTACAAGTTCAAGGCAAACCTATCCTTTTACGGGCTAAAGATGAACTGACCACTTCTTTTTGCAAGATAAGGAAGAACCTAATATTAATTTTTATCGGGCTAAGGATGAACCACTTGACCCATTCCAAGATAAAGGGTGAAACTGCCGCGATCCTTCTTCAGGTGACGTCATGACCGACACAGTACCTTAGGTAATGCTACTCTAGGGAAAAAACCTAAGGCACTGATAAGCCTCCTTCGAAATACCTAAACAAATACCTGAATAATCACAATATACAACCTGTATATGACAATAATAATTGAACCAAAATATTAAATCCATCAACATTCATAATCATGGTCACATCAACCAGTAAACCACATGGTTCAACACCTATGTATCCACCTATGTAAAACAAGTATTTGTCTCCCAAAATGTCATATACAAGTCATATCTACATCCATATGCATCTACGTAATATGTAAGTATAATTATGTACAATGTGATAGTTATATGTAAATAATAGTTGAATAGTAAAGTACACACAAATTTAGAGTGTTTTGGCTCCTGCCTACCTCTACTACCTAATCTCCTTGATTAGGATTTTGTCCAAACTCCACCATCAAATCCTTTTACTGGTGAGGATCAAACCGTTACAACCTATCTCAACTTCACGGGTGTGAGAATAACCATTAAACACTTGACCAAACCTTGCTCAACCTCAGTGACATACACAATCACTTATACAAATCAAATACAAGTTTGAGAGTTTGATTTTCTTACCAAGAATCAAAGAAATACTTACAAAGCAATAAATGAACCTCAGACCAACACTGATTCAACAATGAATGTATGATAAAACTCGGCTGAAAGTGTGAGGTTGATTGCTCATTTTTCCTTCAATGGTTTTGTAAAGTGTATGAAGTTGAATTGATAAACCACAAAGTAGGTATGTATCAAAGTATTTTCAAATAGAATTTTTCTTTTCTTTCGCAATAGAATAACAAACTAACTTTCAAAAAGTTTTTGCAAAAGATTTTTCAATCTCATTTTTGTGTTCTCTTCTTCAACTGCTCAAAGTAAGTCATTTATAGAGAATGTGTTTGATTTTGATTTTCAGATAGAGATTTGGTGCTTGATTTTAAATTAAAAATCAACGGTCAAATTGTTTCACAGAAAAGTAAACATTCAGACTATTCAAAAAGCTTAAAATCTTTGTGCAATCACGAAAATGGAGAGAATGAGATAGTGCACAATTTGATAGTCATTTTCAAAAACATTGAAAGTGTCGCATTATCGTCTTGAAATACATTGTTCTGAAAAATTGAATTTTTGTCAACTTATCAAGGGAAGGTATACCACGTTAGCGTCCTGATGAGTTTATTTTTTGAAACCCAGAAACTCGGGAAGGGCACTATTACCACGTTAGCTTCCTGATGGCAGCTACTGGATTTTTCAGGTTGGTTCGATGAAGGCACTAATACTAAATCAACGTTTTTTGAATGAAGAACATTCAAACCCAGAAACCATTAGCACCCTGATGGTCCATTAGCGTCCTGTAGTGTTGGCTCGATATTAAGTGACTAGCTACTGCATTAGTGCCCTGATGGCCCATCAGCGTCCTGAAAGACACTGAAAATAAATTTTTCTAGAAATTTGATTTTTTAATACTCGATTAAATCAAATCAACACTTTGAGCTTTTTGGATCAAATTAAAACATTCGAAAATTGTGCAAATGGTCCAAAGATATGTCAAAAAACCTTCGAATAAACTCGATTAAAATCATTTTCTTCACGATCAAAAGGCTTTTGAAAAACTTATGAAAAATCATGAGAAATTCATGAGGTGAATGATTTGCTGAATCAGATAATGACTGACATTCTACAATCCTAAATCATTCTAGTAATATAAAAATAAATTCTTGAACGGACATGGTCTTCATTTTGATCACGAGCTTGAATTTTCTTCCACCATGTTTTTGAGTGAATCATCCATGTATCATTATGTATACAATATGCATAGGAATGTGGTTTGTAATCATCAAAATATCTTTTCTTATATGGGACATGAGGGTTATTGAAATAACACTGCCTACATAAGAGTATTCATAAAAATGCCAAAGCCTCAACAGGAGGTCATATCATCATAAGAATACAAGCCTCAACAAGAGGTCATATCAAGATAACTTTGCCTGCACTTTCCCTATTTCGCGCTATAGGGTACAAGTCAACATATTATCCTGAACCAAACCTTTTACCCTTTCATTCTTCATAAGGGACAATCTTCTCCATGGAGCACTATTCAAGTAACCACGGCAGCACGTCCCCCGAAGAACAAGTAAATAGAAAGGTAATCAATGCCAACGTATTCAATCCAAAATATCCAAGGCAACCCAATGCATAAAAATCCATTTTCATGATCATCAAAACCATGCACTTACATCATAAATGCATATGATTTTAACAAACCAATTCACAAGTGAATTAACTAAGCAAAATACTCCCAATTTGGCCAATCCAACCTCAATGTCTTGAAATGAATAAAATGTACACAACAATGATCAATTCAAGTTCAACCATGCCCCATTATATAAATTCCAAGACCAACATGATCAATTGTAAAAATCCCATAAAATTTCCAATTTAATTCTTAACACCAAAATCCTACAATTCAACACTCAACTCAACTCCTAACAAAATCAACTCAAAACACATCTAAACCACCAATATTTGGATTAGAACACTAAATGCTCATCAAATCCTCAAGAGTATCCATACACATGCTCAATTTCCAACATGTAACTTAAGCTCTCCAATTTCCATGAGAAATACTATTAAAGCAAGTAAAACTACTCAATTCATGAAAATCTACGAGCATCCTTTTTTCTATAAAAGGAGCCCCCCCCTCATTTTCACACCAATCCAACTTTCTCGTCTTGTTGAAAAATTTCTCTCTCTCTCTCTCTCTCTTTTGAGACTATTCACGGTGCAACGCGATTCTGCCCAGGGGAAGGCGCCAGTTCTCGAAGGAGTTATTATTTGAAGGTGGGGAACAAAACATAGATTTGCGTGTCTTATGACTTTTATTAAAGTTTACATTCATTTATCATTATGTCTACTATTCATGTATTCCACTGTTGCGATGCCGGATTAGTGGTCAGTCTGGCTCAACCAGACTTAGTCTTGTCCTCAACAACTTTAAATAGTGAACAGGAGGCAGCGTGCTGCTCTAGACCATTAGTATTTAAGTCGGCCTCCTGTCTCACCTCTCAAGCTGGAGACTGATCTAGTTGGTCTTATTTGAAAGCTATTAGCTGCCCGAAGTTCAATTTTTTTTCTTTGTGCAATCTTAAGGTATTAACACGTATGTTTTGTTAACACTTATGCAAAACGTCGAAGAACAACGAGCAACTTCTCAACGTTCTTCTAGTGGTCTGTTTGTACCTAGTAGGAGGCTTAAGAGGAGTGGTAGTAGGCAGGAAAATCATGAATGATTACTGGCATTGTTACTATTGTTTAAATGAATAAAATGTTTTGTTTAAGACTATCTTTAGTGGGCTGACTTACAACCATTCTTTCTTTTGTATCACTAACTTTGGAGTTGTAGCACCCGTGCCTTTAGGTGACGTCATTTTGACCCATAGTGTACCCGTATACGTATTTGTATACGTATGTGTATATGTATTTTGATGCTCGAAGTATGTAAGTTCGAGTGTCTTTGCATGATTTTAGGTCATAAAGGGTACGCATGAAATTTCGGAACCATCGGAGACCCGTTCGACGTCAAAACATTTCAAAAACGGTGTTTTGGATCCAGTGGAGCTTTCTATTTCTGTCACAACTTACATCAATGGTTTGATCTCCTAGATCCGTTGTCTGATTGGGCTGAAATTTTGTCAGCTCATTCTTATATGATAGATCTTCATTATGAACGGTCAAGATCTTAATTGGAGTTACCTAATTTGAGTTATAACGCCCAAAACACTGTTTCACGGATTCTGGGATTTTCTTAGGCAGTTTTGATCAAACAGTTAGATGTCACAATCCCACCGTTGGATTGAGCCTAAAGTTTACCAGAATGTTTATAATTTACTCATTCAACGCTTTAACGGTCAAGATGTTAAAATCGTGCGTATTTTGTAAGCAATTGACTATCTAAGTGAAAGTATTGTAACAGGAAATCTGAGTTTTTGATAATTTTGGCAACTTTTAGTTGTGGGCCTAAGCTTATCTATTTAAGCAACCAAAACGGGATTTTTGGCTCATTTGCTCATTTCTCAGCCAGAAAAGAAGGAAAGGTGCTGGAGAGGAGAAAAGGAGGGGAAAGTTAGGGTTTGGTGATTTCTTGCTCAAGAACACCTAAGGTTTGTATTTTTCCTCCATTTCTTCCTTGAATCTCCCTATTAGTTGCATGATAGTTTTATTTTGAGCATGAGGGTTTCATTTTGATGCATGCATTGTGATGAACCTTGGATGGGTGGAAGACCAAAGTTGGAGTTGAGTCTTGCATATCACATATGTGTGATTAGAGAGTGTAAGGAGTACACTAATGGTGAAAGCCCTAATTTCTAGCAAGAAATTGGAAGGTTTAGTTCAAATGACCTAAACTTAGTTTATGGCCTTAGACTTTTTCAAAATGTTTGCATGTCAACTATGTTGATCTAGTGGCCATTGTGGATGATTCCATGTTGCAAGATCAGTAAAATTCATGGTTGAACATGGTGCCCTAGTGTAAAATTGGCAATAGGGCATATGTATGAAAATTTCCAGATTTGGGGCTTTTGATGCTCTTGATATAAAATCTGGAAAATTATGCAATGTAGGTCTAATTGGACATGATTAGAGTTGTTTGATGATTGAATTCAGTGGGTTCACATAATGAATACCCTAAGATTGACTAATTTTGATCTAGGCTAAGTATTTGGTAATTTTGCATGTAATTTGGGGATTTTGCCCAAATTGGGAGTTTCCACCCAAAGCAAGTCAATTTGTGAAATTGACTTGGGGATTGTTTAATTGGACCCAAATTAAGTAGAATCATGGGTTTAAAATGTTAAGACCTATGTTAAATTGATATGACTTAGTTCATTTTGACCTTATGTTTTATATTGGCCTAATTGGGGATTTTGACCAAGACTTAGTCAATTGATGAAATTGACTTGATGTATAGTCTAATTGACCCTAATTATAATTGAATTTCATGTATATTAGTGGTTGGATCATGGGATCACCCTATTACATTCAATTTAGGTCAATCTTAGTTTAATTGAGTCTAAAATGATCAAGTTGGGCAATATGGAAATTGGCTCAAGGGGGTAATCAATTTAGAATCTAATTGACTTTAGATTGGGTTTGAACATGGGGTTTTGACACACTTTATGACTGATTTTCAGTTGTGTGAACCATGTTATTTCCAGGTCTTGTGATTGATCTTGAACCCGTTTAGTCAATTGGAGAGTTTTGGCAATTGGATTGGCTAGACTTAGCCAATCAAGTGTGAGTGTTCTTTTACTTTTGGATTATTTATATGTGGCATCGTATTATAGAAATGTTTTAAATGCTTATGTATAATGGTATGCATGTTTTAATATTCCATGAAATACATTTGAGCATAATTCATTGGGATGACAATTTGGGTTGAGGCTCCTAGTTGGAATTTCCTCTTTTTGGGAATTCTCATAAGTCTAGCGGCGATCCCAGTTGTGTACCTGGCAGAGGGTTTTATGCCTTGTGTATGGGTAGGTTTGTTTAAATTAATCCTACGTGCTGCACGACCCCATAAACCCTATTAGAATACGAGTATTGTGTGTGTGTTCGGGCGCTGTGTGTCGCGCACCAGGCCTTGAAACCCCCATACTCAGGAGGTGTTAGGATTGCATGAGCATGACTACAAAATGTTATGCATCGTCTTATGTATGACTTGATGCATTATGTTAGCATGTATGTAATATATTTCGTCATCATGATATTTCAACTGTTTTATGATCTTACCATGTTTTATAAATGCACGTATATGCCACTTGTAAATAACATTCACTGAGCTGGCTGTAGCTCACACCTCACCATCTTCTTTCAGGATCTGATAGAAAAGGAAAAGGGAAGGCTTGACTGCGGAGCGTCCCTTGTTTTTGTTTCATGTAGGTGTTGTACATTTAGTTTTGTATTTTGATAATTATGTACATGATAACACCTAGTAATTGTATATTTAACACATAGTTGGGATGTGTTGGGTTTTGCATCATTTTGAAGACTCTGAAATTTTATGTTTGTAAACTTTGGAGAAGTAATATTTTATTTCATTATGATCATGATAGTTGGATGTTAATGATGCACTTTCATTTCTTTTTTTGGGGATTCGTATATGTATGTTAGGCTGACGGGACGTCGGGTGTACCGATGGAGGGTATACTCGGAGGTTCCCGTGCCGGTCATGACGTCACGTATAGTGGGTCGTGACAGGAGTGGTATGGGACACAACAAAATTGGAAGATACTAAATAAAGTGTGGAAGTAAGAAAACCGACGACCTTGTATGAAAAAAAACATATGGGAAAAGCTGAATTACTAACATTATCACCAAGTTTAAACGGTATAGGATGAGTAAACTTGGACGATACTATTAGTGAACTCCTCTCCCGTCAATGTTTTGTAGAGACCGTGTTCTTACAACTTAACTTGGTTGAAACCCTTATTACCAAATTCATGTGGTATGGGACACACGAATTTGGATAATAGTCAAAAGACTAAGCGAAAGAGTTTGAATACATAAGATTGTGATAGAACATTAGCTCAGGATATTTATCGAGTCAAATCTTAGAACCTTTATGACTCGTATAAATTTTCAAAGAAATATATATGTATGTTCACAAACATCAGAACCAAAACATTTGAAATACTTGCAAAGTTTTATACTTATTATATGAACATTCTAACATTGTTTTACACCATGGCAAAACATTCGAGGCACATAAGATTCTTTGATTCCTCAACACAAAAACTTTGCACCATACCTAGAAAAATAGGTGGTTTTCTATTGCAGTACTCTTGAACTTGTTGCTGAGAATATCATAACATTATAGTTGGCTACAGTTCCTAAATCATGATTTTATTTTCTCCTTGTCAGTGAGAAAATGCAAACCAGGAAGAGAGGAAGGCCACGCACAGTCCGTCCAGTAGGGAAGGCACCTCCTGTAGTTTTAAATCAGGAACCGCCGCCTCCGAGGACAGAGCCGACCACACATGACACTGCCACTACGTCTGGGCAAGCAGTGCCACCTCAGCTCGCATCCTTTCCCATGCCTTCGATCATGGAAGTCTTTTTCGCTGGATTTATCGAGGCGATGAAGGTAACTGTTAAGACGGCCGTAAATGAGACCGCGACCAATCAACTTGTCACTGTTCAGACACCTGTTAAATTTGGGTCGGAGACTCAAATCGACCAGATTACGAAGTATAAGAGGCTACAACCCCTTACTTTTGCTGGCACCATTGATGCGTAGGAGGCGCAGAAATGGCTGGATGAGTTGAAGAAGGCTCTCGATGCTATGGGAGTCGACGAGGCTCAAAAGATTTCACTTGCGCCCTGCCAACTTGTTGGTGAAGCAAATACATGGTGGATAACGGTGAAGGAAGACCCAAGGGTCAATACCGCAGACATGACTTGGCAGCAATTTGAGTCATTGTTCATCGATGAGTACTTCCTTGGCGCTGTGAAGAGGCTGAAGCGTCAGGAGTTCTCCAGGCTATACCAGGGCAACATGACAGTTAGAGAATATGCTGTCAGGTTCAAAGAATTATCGTTCTACTCTCTGTCCACCATCTTAACGGAGCAAGATAAGACCGAGAAATTCTACAACGGCCTTCGTCCTGACATCCGACAAGCCTTGTCGATCTTGGATCTCAAGATTTACAAGGAGGTTGTTGACAAAGCCATGAGCTTTGAGCAGGAATAGAGAATGAATAGGGGAAAATGACCAGCAATGTTCTCCCAACAGGGCTCACAGTAGGGCAACAAGAAGAATCCCTACTATAATCTAAACCCAGCCCTCCTAGCCCCTGTTCAGAAGAATGAGGTCACGACACCTCCGGCCGAACCATCTAAACTTGGCCATCAGGGTTTTCGCAATTAAGGCTGAGGAGGTCGTAATAGAAGGGGTGGCCGTCGAAACGACAATGGCAGGGGTGGTGGTCCGCACTACAATCAGCATGGTCATCAAAACCAGCAACAGGCGCCTCAGCAGCAGAGGTTGACTTGTTATAACTGTGGCCAACAGGGCCATGTAAGAAATGCCTGCCCCCACCTTCAGTAACCGCGGCAACCTATTCCCGTTTTTCCAGTCCAGCAAGCCCCACCTGATGCTAATGCCAAACCAAGGCAGAACCAGCAGAACCAATGGCAATAGAACCAGTGCAAAGCGTTCGTAATCGCTCAGGAACCCATCCCAGATAACAATGTAGTCGAAGGTATATTTCCCTTGTTCAATAAAATGTGCATGTCTTGTTCGATTCGGGTGGTACGCATTCATTTATATCTTCTGTATTGGTAACGCATTTAGGGTTGCATCTTGAACCCACAGACATCACAATCTATGTCACATCACCATTAGGATCTGGTACTGACGTGAATTTATAGTGTTTTCGATGTGAGCTTCGAACGTCAGAACAGATAATATATGCATATCTCTTTGTGATGGACATTGAAGACTTTGACATCATCCTCGGCATGGACTGGCTCGCACATTTGAATGCAAAAAGCGATTGTATGAAGAAGCAAGTTCAGTTAACCTTGCCCACGGGGGAGTTTGTCAAGATTCAGCGAACGAAAAAATGGATACACAACTCGACTGTTGCACTTCTCAAGGCAAAGTTTCGAGCTCTATCCCTTGGTGATGACAATGAATCACCAGCACTGTACCCTCTCGAAGTACACGATGTCCCGGTAATATCTGAATTCCCAACAGTTTTTCTAAATGACCTTCCTGGTTTACCTCCGGTTAGAGAATTCGATTTCGAGATCAAACTCATACCTGGGACCGGGCCTATCTCAATTCCACCATATAGAATGTTCAATGTCGAGTTGGACAAACAACTGAAGGAATTGGAGAGTAATGGCTTCATTAGAAAAAGTTCATCACCCTGGGGTGCTCCGGTTCTATTTGTTTGCAAAACGGATGGTTCGTTACGACTTTGCGTTGACTATAGCAAGTTGAATAACGTCACCATTAAGAACAGATACCCGTTACCTAGGATCGATGACTTGTTCGACCAACTTAGAGATGTCAAATACTTCTCTAAGATTGATTTACTATCCGGTTATCACCAACTTCGGATCAGAGAATCGGACACTACTAAAATGGCTTTCAGAACTCGGTATGGTCATTATGAGTTCTTGGTCATGCCGTTCGGTCTAACAAATGCACCTGTTGCGTTCATGGATTTGATGAACCGCATCTTCAGGTTATACTTAGACCGATTTGTTGTGGTCTTTGTAAATGATATCTTGATATATTCCTCAATCGAGGAAGATCATAAGATACATCTGAGGATTGTCGTCCAGACCTTGAAAAACCACAAATTGTATGCGAAGTTGAGTAAATGCGAATTTTGGGCGAAACGAGTTCAATTCGTAGGCCATGTGCTTTCAGGCAATGGCATTGAGGTGGATCCATCTAAGGTTGAAACAGTTTTAAACTGGAATCAGCCTACCACAGTTACTCAAATACGGAGTTTTCTTGGTTTAGCTTGCTACTACAGGCGCTTCATCAAGGATTTCTCAAAGATTGCTGAACCTATGACCAAGCTCACTCGGAAAGACATTCAATTCATCTGGAATCCTGCCTGTGAATCGTCATTTCAGGAATTGAAGAAGCGCCTCACGACAGCACCGGTACTAATCACTCCACGAAATGGAGTTGGATTTTCACTATACACCGACGCCTCTCTCCAAGGCTTAGGTGCAGTACTAATGCAAGAAGGCCAAGTTGTTGCATATGCTTCAAGGCAACTGAAGATTCATGAGGGTAATTACCCAACGCATGACTTGGAACTTGCAGTTGTAGTATTCGCACTGAAGTTATGGCGTCATTACTTATACGGTGAACCGTTTGAGGTCTTCTCGGATCACAAGAGCCTCAAGTACATCTACACTCAGAGAGACCTAAACCTCTACCAAAGACGATGGTTGAAATTATTGAAAGATTATGACTTTCAACTCCAGTACCATCCCGGTAAGGCCAATGTTGTCGCAGATGCCCTGAGTAGAAAATCTTATGTTGCTTGCACTCTTAACTTCGAGATGGGAAAGTTGGCTACAGAGATGGAGAACTTTAACCTACAATTGATTGAAGAGGGATAAAGATTTCAGCAACTCATACCAACAACCCTATGTTAATGGAGAAACGAAAACTTCTACTCAGTGGACATGACCTTCCTCACCGATCGGTCTCTGAAGACGGGGCCGTGTTTTACAAAAAACATCTCTGTCTACCGAACAATCCTGAGGTTCAGAAAGAAGTGCTCACTGAAATGCATTGTTCGAGGTTCGTTATGCATCCTAGGGGAGACAAGATGTACAAGGATGTCAAGTGACAATTCTGATTTTCTGGAATGAAGAAGGCTATTGCAGACTTTGTCGCTAGATGTCTCGTGTGCCAGCAAGTCAAGGCAGAATGCAAACTTCCCTCTGGACTTCTCCAACCTTTACCTATTGGAGAATGAAAGTGGGAGAACATTGTAATGGATTTTGTTACAGCCTTGCCTCGAAATAATAAAGGGCAAGATGATATCTGGGTTATCATTGACAGACTTACAAAGTCTGCACACTTTTTACCGATAAGGTTCATGGATAACCCCTCCAAGCTTGTCAAATAGTATGAAAGAGAGCTCGTACGCCTCCATGGCATACTACTCATGATTGTCTCTGATCAAGATCCTAGATTCACATCAAAGTTTTGGCAAAGCTTCCAAAGTAGAATGGGCTCCAGGACACCATGAGCACAACCTTTCACCCTCAGACTGATGGGCAGTCAGAGTGTCTTATCCAGATCTTGGAGGATATGTTACGGTGCTGCATTTTGGACTTTCATGACGAATGGGCAAAACACTTACATTTGGCTGAGTTTGCATACAACAATAGCTACCAAACAAGTATCGGCATGGCACCATATGAGGCTCTCTATGGTCGCCCTTGCAGATCTCCGGTATGTTGGATAGATATGGCAGATCGACCGCAATTGGGGCCTGAACTAGTTCAAGAGACTTCTGAGAAGATCACACTAGTAAAGGAGCGACTTCGTGTTGCACAAAGTCGACAGAAGAACTATGATGACAAGCAGAGACAACCTCTAGGATAAAGGGGACTTGGTTTTTTTTTAAAGTTTAGCCTACAAGAGGTGTCAAACGCTTTGGGATCAAAGGAAAGTTCTCCTCATGGTATATCGGTCCATTTCAGATCATTGAACGTATTGAAAAACTAGTTTATCGTCTATCCCTTCCATCGTCCATGTCTAAGGTTCATGACGTTTTTCACGTATCTATGCTTTGAAAATATCGTCCTGATCCTTCGCATATCATCCCTCTGGTCGAGGTTTAGGTTGAGGAAGGAAACAAGTATCAGGAGAGAGCGATACAAATTATGGATAGAAGAACTCAAGAACTAAGGTGATGTAGCATACCACTTGTGAAGGTGCTCTGGGTTCACCACGGAGTTGAGGAAGCAACATGGGAACTAGAAGAATTAATTAAATTGAAATACCCTGAATTGTTTTCTCGTCAATAATTGATGATCTGATACATTGTACTTTTTCACTTATCAATAAAATGATGGAACTTTGTTTACAATATCTTAATACATCGTTTCACTTAAAAAATTATGCAGATGTCTGAAAATAGTACCGATGGAGGTAGTGATGCACACACAGAATGGCTTCTTTGCCAACTTGTGGCGACTCCTTCAGGATCTAAGTCAAGCCACAACTACTTTGCATCCCCAACTCCATCGCCCCACAGACATCGATCCTTATCACAGAGCGTGCGTGGCTTTTTTGTAACAGTTTTGCCCAAAACAATCATGTGCCCTCATCCTGGCAGGATCTTCTACCAAAATTGTCAGGCGACCGATTTCGAGCAACAACATGAAAAAGCATTCCACCGCTCAACCTACCGCCCCTGAAACGATGCAACCTGCAGAGCCCTACACCACTATTTGTTAGGCAAAGGTTGGAACCTTCTGAGGACAAGCCCGACTCTATTTGCTCTTAATTGTTTGATGATGTTGAAGATTCCACCGACAACAGTGCTATTCAGGGACCTTACAGGCACTACCCTGAACTAGCAAGTGATGACGACGACGGTGAATCTCACGCTGACAACAATCATCACTAAACAGACTGAATTTTGAGGGCGAAATCCTTTTAAGGGGGGTAGAGTGTAATACCCTAAGATTGAACAAAATATATATATATATTTGAACTTCGGGCAATGCCCGAACGTAGATACCCGAACCTTCGGGCAGCCCGCCTGAAGGTTCGGGCATCCCTTTTTCTATAAAAGGAGGGCTTTGCCCCCTCATTTTCACACCAATCCAACTCTCTCCTCTTGTTGAAAAATTTCTCTCTATCTCTCTTTCTTTTGAACTCTCTTCGCAGTGCAACGCGGTTCTGCCCGGGGGAAGGTGTCAGTTCTCGAAGGAGTATTATCTGACGGTGGGGAACGAAACATAGGTTTGCGTGTCTTATGACTTTTATTAAAGTTTGCATTCATTTATCATTATGTCTACTATTCATTTACACTGCATTATTGCGTATAATGTTCATACATGTCATACTTATGCCTGTATATTTGGAGTTCATGTATTACATTGTTACGATGTCGGATTAGTGGTCAATCTGACTCAACCAGACTCAATCTTGTCCTTAGTAACTTTAAATAGTGAACGGGAGGCAGCGTGTTGCTTTAGACCATTGGTATTTAAGTAGACCTCGTGTCTCACCTCTCAAGCTGGAGACTGATCTGGTTTTTCTTATTTGAAAGCTATTAGCTTGTACAAGTAATACTGAATGTCCTAATTGTGCACGTAACGATACCAACCCTGATAAGGATCACCAAACGTTGCCAAATCTTGTCTAATGTTAGTAAAGACCAAACATGTTCATGCATTGGCATCATACATAAGCACCACCTAAGGACGTATGTGGTTTGTGATCCACAGAATAGTTAGAAGCAATGTTTACTATTATTGATATTTCTCTGGAGAGGGACGTACAATGAGAACCAGGGTTTACCTGGGGAGGGACATTTGTACGTGAATTCAGGGCGTCGTTCCTGAGGAGGGACGTACAATGAGAACCCGACTAATCCTGGGGAGGGACATCTGTACATGAACGCATGCGACGTACAATCATGGAACCAATACGAGACGGTGTCATGCATACATACATGTTGTATTGATTATGATGCTCTGATGTGTATTTATGATATTTGATTATGAAGTTTGCTTTATTAATTTTCATATTCACGAACTATTTTACCCACTAGGCATTAGCTCACCCCGTTGTTATCCAATTTTTCATAGGAGATTAGGGTGGACTGGGTGCAAATTTTTGGGCCCACATTTTTTAGCCTTTTGTTTATTCATTGAGAATTTTGGGAGAATGTTCCCTTTTCTATTTCATGTACAAGAATATATTCTGAAATTAATAAAATCATACTTGTACATTATTGTGTTCCTGTGCACTCGGTTATTGTTATAATGCATTCGCGCCCCGTCCGTGAGTGTTCCGCCGGTTTAGGCGCGTCCGGGTGGGGTGTGACAGAAGCTTCAAAATCATCAAGATAATTTTTACATTTAAATGCTCTCTCTAGGTGTTTTGAAAATGAGAAGAGATGAAGGATAAAAATTAAAGCTTATTCTCTCATTTTCTCACAAAACACTTAAACTCTAGGAATTTTTTTTGATTTAAAATTATGCACTCATTTTCCCTGAGAATCTAAGAGGTTTCTCTCAAAAGAAGATTTGAAGAGAAAATCCAAAAGAGAGAGAAAGGCAAAAATGCTTAAAATAAAAAATATGTTTCTCAAAATCCAGAAAATCTTCAAGTATGATTTTTCTCAAAAATAAAAGATTAAAAGCTCAAGAGATTTCACAAGATAGGAAGAACAATTTGTAAAACCTTTTCTTTCAAAATCATTTTTGAAGAAACTTGAATTTTCTTTTGAAAATGAGGAGAACAAAAGCAAAACACAAGTTTCAAAATATTGCGACACAAGTTTCAAAATATTGCGCAAAAAATGCTCAAAATGAGCTAAAACATGTATTTATACTAGAAAATACTTTGCAAAAGTAAGAAACACGTTTGCATAAGTGGAACCTCGTTTCTTTTCAAAATACACGCAAAATTGACATTATGCCAATTTTTATGAAAACACGTTTCTATGCGAAGTTCACCATTCTGCTAGAAATAATTGAAACACGTTTTTTAATTATTGTAGTAGCATTGATAATATTAAATTAATTAAATAATTTTAAACATTTTAAAAATAACAAGGAATCCCAACTTTCCTAAAAACTCATTTTTTGAAAAAAGTTTAAACCCCTATACTAAATCTCATTCCCAACCATTCGATTACCTATGCCTAATACGTTCTTGATGATAAATTTAATTTTATTAAATAGAAAATTTAATTTTATATAATATAACTCTCTTATATTAAAAGTGAACTATATCTAGCTCAGATTATATAATAATTTTAAAAGTGAACTACAAATCCTTAGGAATTTCAAAATTTGAAGCTTCTTATATCCGAAATAAAGACAAGCCCAGATTAGATAATTCACTCCATCACTATATACGATTAAAAAACAGAACATTTTACTAAAGAAGTTATAACATTAATCAATACTAGTGTTTATGTCAATTCTATAAAAGAAGGATTAATGCCCTTTAAATATAGTCAATATACATGTATGGGTGAAGGAAAACAGTCAAAAGTACATTATAAAACCCTATTGTTTACACATGCAAACATATGTGCAATCTACTTTCATCAATGTCAAAATTTTACTAGGCTACATTATTTCTAGAACTCCATTCATCCATACATAAAATTCAACAATTTTATGCCTTCTTTAATAAAGGAATTTCTAATAAAACCATTTCTTTCCAAGTTCATTTATAGTATGCCCTAGATGAATTAATTCAATCGATGCAGTCAACATAAACAAACACCTATATCTTATGTTGAATCCCCTCCAACATTCAAAATCCTATTGCAATACTTTCAAAACAACCTAATTCATCAATATTGTTCTAATAAACCACCTACCCTACCCTTCTGCAAGAGAAAAAATCATCAAGTTTCTCTTCCTTATATACAGGATCATAAAGAAATAAAAGATCTACTATGTAGAAATCTCACTCAAAAACCAGAACTCCTCCTGGGAGTACTTACATAACTTTCAAAGTTGAAAATGCAATCGGATTAGAAAATGGAGAAGTAGATTTTCTATAAATTATAAACCACTCAATAATGCAATTTTTTTTTCCAATATCTCAATTTTATAAAACAATAATATTCTCAAAATCTAATCTTAACATGAATTTTGGCAAGTTCAAGTTGAAGAATCAAATCATTATAAATCTAACTAAATTCACTTCTCCTATGGATTATTATGAATAGAATAGAATGCCAAGCCTTTTGGATAAAAAATGCTTGTACCTCCAAATCTCAAAGACTAAGGAATGAAAATTTTTCATCTATATAAAGAATGTTCAATAGTGTATATGCTTTAACACTCTCAACAATATTTAAAAAAAAAAGAATTTTAAAAATAAAATTTAATTTTTTATATTTAAAATAGATTATAAGAACATCACTCCAATCAATGGAGTAATCAAATTTACCTATAAATGCCTTAATGAACTCAAAAATAAAATGCAAATTGCAAAGATTTTTAGGTTACTTGAATTAGAATATTGAGCTTGACTTGCTGTGTGCTTTTTTTAGATGGTAAGAACGGACTCTCTTTAGCTTCATTTGATTTGACAAGTATTTATAATTTTATTGTTTGTGTTTTTCTCATAACATACCAAGAAAGGATGAATGACACATGGTCTTTGTAATGTACAAAGGAAAGACGAGCAAAAACATAGTTTTCAACATAAAGAATATTCAGTGCATTTCCTAAGATGAAGTCCCATTTCATGATGAAGTGACTTTGGAAAAAGAGGATCCAATTCTTCCTAGGAGAAGGGAGTGGCTTGATGTTCTTGATGGGGCTGCTAGGAGTAGACGGGATTTCGGGAATTCAGATGAAAGTGAAAGAGATGGAAGCGCGGACTAAAGGGTAGCATTTACGATGATTCCGTATTTCTAATGTTTGAATTTAAGCTTCAAAGTACTATAATTTTCCAATTTACTTTGTAAACTGTCCCAAAGGTCAACTCTGTGGCCTTTTAATATGGAGAATGCTAAACTGATATATAATATACATATAGTAAAAAAAAATTGAGATGCTTTATCATTTGAAGTTTCTAACACACATAAAAAAAATATTTGTAACATATATTAATATCTCACATATTAAAAATTAATAACACTAAATTTCTTACATAATAAGTTTCATTAATTTTTAGATTTTTTTTAATTAAAGCATTTTTTTCTTTTTGAAAAAGCCCGCGAATTTGGTAAGTTCGTTGTTCGTGTAAAAGGCCCAAAGAGGACAAATACAAACAATTTGGCGTGAGTTGTAATATATTGGTAGATGGGAGAAATTATAGGAAGATGGATGGAAAGAAATCATTTCCTTCTCACGAGTGCATGATTATAGGAACCAGATTTGTATAGCCAAAAATAGAAGATTTATTCTAATCTTATATATTTGTAACTAACGATTATGAAAATGATTATGAATGATATACAGAGGAAATATTTTTGACATGGTTTTAGAGCCTAATCCTAGGCCTGGCTCTTCTCCTTCCCGAAAACCCTAATACTTGTAGTTAGTTACCTCCCCAACTATGTCATCGGGCTCTGATACAGAGCACCACACTGGTGCATCTCAGCCCGATTCCATGTTTATTGAATTCACCACAAAAATCACTGAAGCTCTTAGCAAAGTCCAAACACCAACCCTGTCCACCGAACCCCCTGTTGCTCCGATTGGCATCAAGTTGGACGACACCAACTATGCCCTCTGGTCCCAAGTTGTCGAGACGTATATCTCGGGCAAAGACAAGTTGGGATATATCAATGGCGATCTCCCACAACCACCGACGACGGATGCTTCCTTTCGCAAATGGCGCACCGACAATGCCATTGTCAAAGGTTGGCTAATTAATTCAATGGATTCCTCTTTGATCGGGAATTTCATTCGGTTTCCTGTTGCTAAAATGGTGTGGGACTCCATTGCTACCACCTATTTTGATGGTAGCGATACGTCTTAGGTATATGACCTCCGACGTCGTGTAACGTAGCTTAAACAAGTTGGAGGCTCCCTGGAGCAATACTATAACGACCTTCAGGGATTATGGCATGAGATTGACTTCCGACATCCTAATCCAATGGAGTGTGCAGTTGATATTTAAAAGTACAATACTATCCTTCAAGAAGACCGGGTGTATGTTTTCTTGGATGGCCTTGACGACCGACAGGACAAGATCAGGGGCAATGTGTTGCAACTTCGTCCATTCCCTACTGTCGAGCAAGCATATGCTCACGTTTGCCGCGAAGCAATTCGCCAGATGGTTATAATCACTGGCAATGCAAAGGTTGTTCCTGGCACTGTTCTCACCACCAAAGGGCTTCGACTTGGGCCTGCCAACTCCACCCCTCCCGTGCACAGTGGGAAGCAAAAATCTCGTACGACATCTGAACGCTTGAAATGCACCCATTGTGGCAATTGGTTGCATACACGTGACACGTGCTTTAAGTTGCATGGGTATCCTGATTGGTAGAGTGATCTCCAGGCTAAGAAACGTCGTGACACATCTAGCAAAGACGAAGCTCTCGATACCGCAGCGGTGGCTCATGCAGCACCTCAATTGTCTTTTACACCACCGGTTGCCCACGGTTTGGATATTTCCCCCTCTCCTGACCTAGGTAACCTTGGTTATGTTTGCTTTAGTTCACCTGGTGATGCTGAACGTGGTACATGGCTGCTGGATTCCGGCGCCACTGACCACATGACGTTTGACGCTAAGGATTTCACATAGACTTCCTTACCGAAAAGTACCAATATCGCCAATGCTAATGGCGTAATTTCCCCTGTCACTGGCGCGAGCACTGTGACCTTAACCCCTACTCTGCAGTTGCCTAATACGTTACTTATTCCCTCACTTTCTCACAAGCTTCTCTTAGTAAGCCAAGTAACGTCTGACCTTAATTGTATTGTGCTTATGTACCCTGCCTTTTGTCTTCTCCAGGACATTCTCACCAAGGAGATCATTGGGCGTGGTACTAAGAGAGGGGGCTCTATTATATGGACGACTTTAGTGTGGGCAGAGCACATCACATGCAGCATTCTGTTGGTGTCAAAGAGAAGGAGATCTGGCTTTGGCATCGTCGTTTAGGACACCCGTCCTTCACCTACATGAAACACTTGTTTCCGGATTTGTTTTCTCAATTGAAACATATTGATTTGCAATGTGAAACTTGAATTTTAGCAAAAAGTCATAGAGCTTCTTATCCTTTGCGTATGAATAAAAAAGATACTCCTTTCAACTTGATACATTCCGATGTATGGGGTCCTTCTCCAATTACTACTGTGTCCGGGTTCAGATGGTTTGTGCTATTTGTTGATGATTGTACCCGCATGACTTGGCTCTATTTACTAAAACACAAAGATGAAGTTTTTGGTGTGTTTAAGTCATTTCATGTTATGGTAACCACACAATTTTCTGCTAAGGTTCAAGTGTTTCGATCGAACAATGGTGGTGAATATGTTAATCACCAATTTCATGATTATTTCAAACAACATGGCATTCTCCATGAAACGTTTTGCCCCCAAACTCCTCAGAAAAATGGTATTGCCGAGCGAAAAAATCGGCACATTCTTGAGACTGCCCTAGCTCTTTTAATAGGTGCCCCTGCTCCTCCACGGTACTGGGCTGATGTAGTTACTATTTTTGTGCATCTCCTGAACCGAATTCCCTCTAAAGTGTTGGGGTTCCAAACACCATTACAAGCTCTTGCGGCCCATACTCCCCTGGCCACGGTCTTGATGCTTCCCCTCGTGTGTTTGGGTGCGTTGCTTACGTCCATCTCCATAAGAACCAGTGGACTAAGCTAGACCCGTGTGCTCATCGATGCTTATTTTTGGGGTATGCATTTCATCAAAAAGGCTATAGATGCTATGACCCTACTTCTAATCGCACCTATGTCTCCATAGATGTCACCTTCATGGAAATAGAAACCTACTTCCCACCCAATTCTCCTATTCAGGGGGAGACTGGAAAGGAAGAGTCGAAATGGATGAAACTAGACTGGCCAGACTTGTCCGAAGTAAATGTGGAGCCAATGCAATCAGTATGTGTTCTTCAAGCTCCTGAACATCAAGCAATTAATTATCAAGAAGTCAATCACGAAGCTGCAGTTTCTTCCCCCTCTGTAGTACCCGAAGACCCAACTCCTGAGAATGATCCTGAGGTAAACTCTTTGAATGCCAATATCATAGAATCTCCTGCTGGTTATGTATTACCTCACAGGCACAATCTTGGCAAACCACCAAGCCGCTACTCACCAGACATTGAGGAAAGAAGATCACGATATCCCATTGCCAATTATGTGTCCACAAAGGAGTTGACCGAACCTCTCAAGACCTTCATGCATGAAATCTCTACTCATCATGTTCCAACAAGGGTGGAGGAAGCCATGGAAGACCCGAAATGGACTCAAGCCATCAAAGAAGAAATGGAAGCCTTAATGAAAAATAAGACATGGAACCTAGTACCATTACCGAGAGGAAAGAAAACAGTGGGGTGCAAGTGGGTGTTCTCTATCAAACACAAAGCTGACGAAGCTATAAAGAGGTACAAGGAAAGACTCGTAGCAAAAAGGTATACACAAACTTATGGTGTAGACTACCAAGAAACTTTCTCACCAGTAGCTAAACTAAATACTGTTAGAGTGTTGTTACCTCTTGCAGCGAACTTAGATTGGCCACTACATCAGTTTGACGTAAAAAATGCATTTCTTCATGGTGATCTTGAAGAAGAGGTGTATATGGACATTCCTCCAGGCTACTCAGTGACCACGGGAACTAATGAGGTGTGCAAGTTGCAGCGAGCTTTGTACGGTTTAAAGCAATCGTCGTGGGTGTGGTTTGGGAGATTTAGCTTGGCAATGAAGAAGTATGGTTTCAAACAAAGTGACTTAGATCATACTTTATTTCTCAAACGACAGCAGGGCAAGGTAACGACTTTAATTGTCTATGTCGATGATATGATTATTACCGGAGATGATAGAGAAGAAATATCAAAGCTCCAAAGGCAATTGGCAAGTGAATTTGAAATGAAAAATCTAGGTGGGCTCAAGTATTTTCTGGGATTCGAAGTTGCCAGATCAAACCAAGGCATCTTTTTATCCCAAAGAAAATATATCTTAGATTTATTATCTGAGGTTGGATTGTTGGAGTGCAAACCAGTAGATACTCCGATTGTCTAGAATCACAAGCTTGGGAATTATCCAGACCAGAAACCAGCTGATAAGGGGAGATATCAAAGGTTAGTTGGCAAACTAATTTATTTATCTCATACTCGTCCAGATATTGCATATGCCGTGAGTGTGGTGAGTCAATTTATGCATTGTCCAAGTGAGGAACACATGGAAGCTGTAACTCGGATACTGAAATACTTGAAGTCGTCCCCAGGAAAAGGGCTCATGTTTTCTAAGAATGATTAATTGGAAGTCGAGGGCTATACAGACGCAGATTGGGCCAGGAACATCTCAGATAGAAAGTCGACCTTAGGGTATTTCACATTTATTGGTGGAAACCTTGTGACATGGAGAAGTAAGAAACAAAAGGTGGTGGCGCTCTCTAGTGTAGAAGCAAAATTCCGAGGGATGGCCAAGGGTTTGTGTGAACTTCTTTGGCTGAAAAAGTTGCTAACAGAGTTTGGTTTTGCACCCACATCAGAAATGAATCTTTTTTGTGATAATAAAGCTGCCATAGATATTTCTCATAATCCGATTCAGCACGATAGAACTAAACATATGGAGGTGGATCGACACTTCATCAAACATAATCTCGAGACTAAAATAATTCAATTCCCATTTGTCAAGTCTGAAGATCAGCTAGCAGATATACTTACCAAAGTTGTGTCCAGCAAAGAGTTCTACAACTCACTAGTCAAGTTGTGCATAAGGGATCCGTATGCATCAACTTGACGGGGAGTGTTGGCGTGAGTTGTAATATATTGGTAGATGGGAGAAATTATAGGAAGAGGGATGGAAAGAAATCATTTCCTTCTCACGAGTGCATGATTATAGGAACTGGATTTGTATATTGGTAGATGGGAGAAATTATAGGAAGAGGGATGGAAAGAAATCATTTCCTTATCACGAGTGCATGATTATAGGAACAGGATTGTATATTGGTAGATGGGAGAAATTATAGGAAGAGGGATGGAAAAAAATCATTTCCTTCTCACGAGTGCATGATTATAGGAACCAGATTTGTATAGCCAAAAATAGAAGATTTATTCTAATCTTCTATATTTGTAACTGAAAAAATACAGAGGAAATATTTTTGACATTTGCAACGGTCATTTCCAACGTCTCTCAAAATTCAAAAATGAAATCAGAGAAAAAGTAAAGGTTGAGATGCGAGTCGGTATATCTTTTAGAAAAGCCTCTTGAAACCCTGGGATTCAATTTTTTAACCTCTTGAAGCCTTAGGTTCTGATACGATTGTGTCTGGCATCTGCAAGTCTCTTGTCGCCGGAGGAGTGTACACTTTTTTTTTCTCGATGGTTTGTTCTTATGGATGATTGTTTGTTTAACTAATTTCTTTTGTTATAAGAATCATTGATGGTGTCGAGAGACGTTCTGTTTACTGTTGTTTTGGTTTTTGCAAATCGGTTTGATCATAAGGTTCTTAATGTGGTGTGAAATGGGTTCATGGAGCATTGAGTCTTTGGCTCGTTTTGAGATACTGATTTTCTGAGGTAGTCTCCTTTATAAGATTTGGTTCAAAAGCTTGACGAAATGAGGAATGATTGGGTCCATAAAATAAAGATGTCATGTTTGAGTGATCTTTCATAGTTGCATGATGAAGTTGATAATTAACAATTAGGAGAAGGAAAGAGAGGGGAGGGAGAGAGTTGCAGATTATTCAAATTCATTGATGAAAGAATAATAATTTCTTCCTTCAATTTTTATTTGTGATGCACAAAATTCATGGAGCATTGTGTATTTGTCTAATTTTTAAAATAATTTTGTAGAGGTACTCCTTAGTGAGAGTTTGTTCAAAACTTCGTATAGTTAACACAAAGACGAGTCATTGGTTCCTCAAATTTTAATCATATTGGTTTGCTTTTTTTTTTTTTTTTTTGCTTACAATTGGTTCACACAAACAAAGAACAAATAAAGATGAAGAGTATTGCCAATTTTCTAAGTTTGCTCATGATGAAGGTCACCATGAACAACAAGGGGCGAGAGAGAGAAAATTGCAATTTTGTCTAATCCATTCATAAGAGTTCATTTCTTTCTTAAATTTAGATGGAGGTATCCAATGGGTTCAAGGAGCATTAGGACTCTATCTTGTAATACAAGTAGTTCTCACTCCTTAGTGAGTTTGTTCAAATGGTTTAAAAAAAGATGGAAACATAGTTCTCTTAATTTTATTCGGATGGTTTTGATCTTTTGACCATAACTAGTTCAGATGAAGAGGGATTGAATAAAAGATTACGAGTATTTTTTATCTTTTATTGTTGGACATAATGAGGTATCAGTTGGGTGTATGATGCATTGGTTTATGTCTAGTCTTAAAAATTCTGATTTGAAGATACTGTCCTTGGTGAGAGTTGGTTCAAATAGTTTACAGAAAAAGGAAGCACCGGATCCTCAAGGTCTATTCCATTTGTTTTTATTTTTTACCAACAAACTTGTTCACATAAAGAGAAAATGAGTAAAGATGAGAAATGTTGTTGATCTTGCACACGTACATGATGAAGGTGACTTTGGATAACTAGGTGAAAGGGAGAGAAATTTTTTTGTTTTGCTAAATCCTTTACTAAGAGGTTATTTCTTTGCTTAAATCCAGATGTAACAAGGCACTAAATGGTTTTATGGAGCTTTGGGTATATACATCTTTCTTCATGATATGGACTATGAAGGTAACCATAAACAACTAGCGGAGAGACATTAGTTATTTCTTAAATTCTGATGTAATGAGACATGCAAAAAGGGTTTACGAAGCATTTGACCTTATCTAGTTTTTAAAGAAACAACCTTATGGAGGTAGTCCTTGGCGAGAATTAGTTAAAGGGTTCAAATTTATTAAGTTGGTTTGATTCCTATTCCCCTACATTAAGAGAGAATTGGTAAAGGTGAAAATTAACCTTACTCTTCCTTGATTGTACATGATGAAGGTGACAGTGAACAACTAGTAGAGAGGTAGAGAGAAGGTGAGAGAGATGCGTTGTTCTCCCAAGTCCATTTTTTGGTTGAATTTCACTGTAATGTGATATCATATGGGTTCAAGGAGCATTTGGTCTTTGTCTGGTTTTAAAAATGGATTTGTAGATGCTTTTTTAGTGATAATTGGTTCAAGTGTGGGAAAGTGTTAAAGTTTCAGCTAGTGCTTGGGTATTGGCTTTAAAGTGGAATATGGGATTCTCCATCCCGGAGTGGTTATTAGGTTGGGATAGATGGCTGTTTAGGAAAATGTAATGTAGCTAAGCTTGGGAGGCGGTGGATGTTTTCCTTTATTATATTAAATAATAATTAAATTTAAATCAATTAAAAATTTAAATTTTATTTGATATGTCGTAGAAAAAAACATAGACAGACATAATTAAGAGAGATTTTAAATTTTTGTTATGAGTGGCAAAAAAAAAGGTTCGGACACAAATAGGTATGGACAATGCTTAATATTAACGAACTTATCTCGTGTTTATACTTGGCCCATTTTAAAAATAGACAATGTTTTTTCGTCCATACCCACTTGTTTTAAGTGGGTAGTCCATTTTTATCCGGATTTTATAATTTATTTCTTAAATTATCTCAAAAGTTCGAGGTTGCGTTATTCCAAATGAACCCTTCGAAATCACCAGGTGAAGATGGGATGTCAGGAGCTTTCTTCTAATCCTGCTAGAGTATTGTGGGAAATGATGTTACAGAGAGGTGTTTGGATGTTCGTAATAATGGTGGTTCAATGGCTGATAAGTTGAGTTTTAGATAATGTTTTACATGTTAATTTCATAGATTTTTAGGTGCATTTAGTTAGTTTTTACACATATTTGCATTAATTGTTCATATTTAGTGTTTTAGGTTCATTTAGATATTTTTATAAGTTTTAGATGTAGTTTTAGTGGTTTTCATGAATACAATGCATTCGGCTAACTTAGGAAAATAATCATGATTTTTAGGTATTTTTCTTAAAGTCAATTACATCATTTACATATTAATATTGTCACATTTTACAAGTTTATACATAGTTTCATATAGAATTTTACATGTTAATACACACTTGCATATATTATAGATCATTTAATTGTGTTTTTGTATTTTGTTTTATAGTTAAATAAAAAGCCTAAAAGTGAGTTGAAATTGAAGAGAAAGTTTAGGTTTCTGATAGAGATTTAGATAAAGTCCTAGTCTTTAGGGAACGTGGAGATTTAGATAAAGTCCAAGTCTTTAGGGAACGTGTTCCCTTAGTTGCATCTATCACGTTGGTTAATTGTAAACGTGAGCAGTTTTTTTCTCATTCTGTTAAGCTTGTAGAAGGCTATTTATAAGCCAAGGTTGTTCAATAAGATTGCAAGTCATTCCCAGAATTGTTGTGATTTTTTTTCATTTTATTTCAGTTCTTAACATTCTGGTTTCAGAACCTGGACTGGGTCTTACAAAATCAAAGCAGCAGTCTTTGAGGTTTTTGCAGCAGCAAAGAAGATGACAACCGAAGGGAATTTTGTACAGCCAGCCATTCCTCGCTTCGATGGTCACTATGACCATTGGAGCATGTTGATGGAGAATTTCCTGCGATCTAAGGAATATTGGGGGCTGGTAGAGACCGACTATGCTGAGCCAGAAAGTGAAGTGGCGCAAACAAAAGCACAGCGAAAGGCGCTAGCAGAATTGAAGCTGAAAGACCTGAAAGTCAAAAACTATCTCTTTCAGGCCATAGAAGAAGAAATTTGAAGGGATACTGTAGAGACCACTCTCGTGAAGGATACCTCCAAACAAATTTGGAAGTCTATGAAGAAGAAATTTGAAGGGAGTGCTAGGGTTAAGAAGTCACATCTATAAGCTCTCCGCAGAGAGTTTGAAACTTTAGAGATGAAAGTTGGACAAGGAGTCTCTGAGTACTTCTCAAGAGTGTTGTCAGTGGCCAACAAGATGAGAACACATGGAGAACATATGCAAGATGTCACAGTGGTGGAGAAGATTCTCAGATAATTGAGTGAGAAGTTTAATTATGTTGTTTGCTCGATCGAGGAGTCCAAAGACATTGATCAACTCTCCATTGATGAACTGCAGAGTTCTCTGATTGTTCATGAACAAAAATTCCAGCGACATACAGGAGAAAAACAAGCACTCAAGGTAACTTCTGAAGACAGGGGTGGTGCAAGAAGACAAGGTCGAGGTGCATACAGAGGCAGAGGAAGAGGGAGAGGCCGCCAGTCTTACAACAAAGAAGCCGTGGAATGTTATAAGTGTCACAAGCTTGGACACTTTCAATATGAGTGTCCAAGTTGGGATAAGGAAGCCAACTACGCTGAATTAGGAGAAGAAGAAGCGATGTTGCTCATGTCATATGTGGAGATGTGGTTCCTAGATTCTGGATGTAACAACCACATGTGTGGTGACAAGGGCCTGTTTTGTGATCTAAATGAGGACTTCAGGCAGAAGGTAAAGCTGGGAAATAACACAAGTGGCCTTACGCATGTTGTTCGTGAAGTATTTTTTGTGCCTGAATTAAAGAACAATCTTCTGAGCATTGGTCAGCACAAGAAAGAGGGTTGACGATTCTCATTCAACATGGAAAGCTCAAAATTTATCATCCAGAGAAAGGACTCATAATACAGACCGAGATGACAACAAACAGGATGTTTGTGTTGCTAGCAAATTCATTGTCTCGAAAGCCAGCTTGTCTTTACACTTCCATGCAGGATTTGGCACACTTATGACACTGTCGCTATGGACACTTGAGCTACAAAGGATTAAGGACACTCCAGTTCAAGAAGATGGTGCATGGGATACCTCAGTTCAAGAATCCATCGACAGTGTGTACTAATTGTATGATTGGGAAGCAACACAGGGATTCAATCCCAAAGAAGAGCAATTGAAGGGCCATAGAGAAGCTCCAGCTTATTCATGTAGACCTTTGCGGACTAATCTCTCCCATCTCCAGTAGTAAGAAGAGGTACATTATATGTTTTATTGATGACTTTACTAGAAAGGCATGGACTTATTTTTTGGTAGAAAAATCTGAAGCATTGAGCATGTTCAAACGTTTTAAGAGTTATGTTGAGAAAGAAGTAGGAGGGCATATAAAATGTTTGAGAACAGATGGAGGAAGAGAGTTCACATCGTTCGAATTCAATGAGTTTTGCACAGAGCACGGCATCAAGAGGCAATTGACTGCAGCGCATACTCCACAACGGAACGGAGTAGCTGAAAGATAAATTTTAGGTTTCTGTTAGAGATTTAGATAAAGTCCTAGTCTTTAGGGAACGTGGAGATTTAGATAAAGTCCTAGTCTTTATGGAACGTGTTCCCTTAGTTGCATCTATACGTTGGTTAATTGTAAACGTGAGCAGTTTTTTTCTCATTCTGTTAAGCTTGTAGAAGGCTATTTATAAGCCAAGGTTGTTCAATAAGATTGCAAGTCATTCCCAAAATTGTTGTGAATTCTTTCATTTTATTTCAGTTCTTAACAGAAATGTGGTTTAAATCATGTCAAAGAAAGGAGGAAAAGATGGACCAAAAAACCAAGAGGAAGAACCCAAAAAATTGGCTAAGTCCAAGAAGCCAGAAAAGAGGAGGTGTTCTGAGCGTCGTGGCACTCAGAGAAGAGAGAAAAGTGTGAATTGAACAGTAAATTAGTGCCACGACGCTCAGAGTGGCAAATTGCAAATATTGTGGTAGTGCCCCGACGCTGATTCCAAGCGTCACGACGCTATAATATGTTTCCTTGCGCGACTCCTTATTTTTGGGTCTTTTAGTCATTTTGGATGGGGGTTTTATAATCGGATTTTTAGGATTTTGGGATCTTATCTGAGATTCAACGGGAGAGAATAAAGAGAGCAACTAGGGTTTGGTGTAGAAAAAGAAGAGCAAGAGAAGCTTGGAGAGAAGATTTGTTGCAGAATTTTGGAGAAGAGGAGGAAAGAGATCTAAGGGAGTTTTCTTTACTTCTTGTTCATTTTATCATGTATTCATGTGTTCTATCTTAAATTTCTCTTGTGTATTCTTGAATTTGAGGATGAGCTAAACATTTCATCTAGGGATTTGATGGATCTATATTTTGATATTATGAATTGATATTTTTAAGTGTCACTTGATTGATTCTATTGATTTATTTATGTTTTTCTAATCTTAATGCTTTCAAATCTCTAGCCAATTTTTGAATGATTTTAGATTTAGAATCTATCACTTGGGAGGGGGGATTTTGGATTGGAATGGGAAGAGCGTGACCTAAAAAATTTATGTTGAGTTGGGAAACCCATAAATTCCTATGAAGTTGCTAAAGAGAATCATAGATCGTAAGAAATTTTCTATTGTGTTGGTTTTATGACTCGAGAGAGCGAAACTAATATTTTAGGATTATAAATTCAATTTTTCACTCGGGAGAGGGAATTGGATGGATTGGGATTCTTGACTTATAAATTAATGAATTAATCAGTGAGGCACATGTTTCAGAAATTCATAATTCATAATTGATAAATATAGTGAAATCATATCCCTAGAACTATCTTTCAATTGATTTTTCTCCAGTTTATATTAGATTTACTTAATTTTGCTTGATTTGATTCAATTTACTCTTTAAGCAATTAATCCATCAAAGTTTAATCACTTAGATAAAATCAAGATTATAGTAGTTTTGGGCATTGTTAACAAAGAAATTTATTATCCCTGAGGACGATACCCGACTCACCGTCAGTTTATATTATTGCTTGACAACCGTATACTTGCGAATTAAATTTTCACCATCGGTGGCCAAGATCAACCATACTCATATCACTCTCATCCCTAAGTTGAAGAATCCGAAGCTAATGTCAGAGTTTCGACCCATCAATCTTTGCAATGTTGTCTATAAGATCATTGCCAAGGTGATGACTAACAGACTCCGGTTGGTGATCTCTCATATAATTTATTATAACTAGAGTGCCTTCGTGTCAAGCCGACTCATCTCAGATAATGTATTGATCATATTCGAATGTATCCACCAGCTCTAGGATAGTGGGAAGAAGAATTTCCAACAGATAGCCCTAAAGTTGGACATGAGTAAAGCATATAATCATGTTGAATGGATTTTTGTGGAGCATATGATGATTGCATTGGGTTTCCCCCCGGATTGGATTGATCTGACTCTTAGATGTATTACATCAGTGACTTTCTCAGTCCAGGTGAATGGGGAGATATAGGGTAACATTATTCCACCGAGAGGTTAAAGAGAGGGGATCCCCTATCTCCTTTTTTGTTTCTGATCTGTGTTGAAGGTCCATCTGCTCTACTTCACCATGTTGAATTTGTGGATCTTATCTCTAGTATACGTTTTAGTAGACAAGGCCCAATATATCACACTTATTCTTCGCAGATGAAAACCTTGTTTTAGCTAAAACAACTGCTGATGAATGTACCCGGCTGAAGGAGATTTTCTAGATTTACTCCAAGGGTTCTGGTAAAGTTATTAATGTTGATAAGTCAGCTATGTCTTTTGGCATTAATACTCCTACTGAGTTAAGAAAGGAACTCCAGGAGATTATGGGATTTCCAATTGTGGACTGTCATTCAAAGTACTTGGGGATGCCCTCTATGATTACCAGGAACAAATTAAGTGCTATTGAATCCATCAAAGAGCCACTTTGGACAAAGATGCAAGGGTGGAAAGCTAAATTGTTTTCAATGGGGGGAAAATAGGTATTATTAAAAGCAACCATCCAAGCCATCCCAACATACATTGAGTTGTTTTAAATTTCCTAAGGGGATGTGGAAAAGTTTTGAGACACTAATGGCTAGGTTTTGGTGGGGAAGTTTTTCCTCAGAGAGGAAAATACATTGGAAAAACTGGAAATCATTATGCTCCTCAAAATTTCACGGAGGCATGGGTTTTAGAGATATGGAACTGTTTAATCAAGCAATTCTCGCAAAACAAGGGTGGCGGCTATTGGTGAATGATTCCTCGCTAGCAGCACAAGTGATGAAGGAAAAATACTATCGAGCGCAAAATTAGGTGCTCAACCATCTTTTATCTAGCGCAGTGTTATTTGGGGGCGAGATTTGCTAAAATCCAGGCTTAGGTGGCGCATTGGGAATGGCTCAAAGGTGAAAGTTCTACAAGATCCCTGGTTTACCGAGAGCAACCACCTTCAAACCGATCTTCCCGGCTTCTATCCCACCAAATGCATCTGTGAAAGATTTGGTGGACTGTACAGGCAAATGGAACAGTAACCTAATCAAGAATGCCTTCCATCCTGATGATGCAAATCTGATATTGTCAATTCCCCTAAGAATTAACGGCAGCGATGACAACTAATTAATAACAAAACAAGAAAAATCATATATTTATTTATTCAATAAGAATTTTGTTTTACAATGTAATCCAAGTATCCAACAACAATTAATCCCTATACAATTTCCCTCGGCAATGTTAATTACAAATGATACCCAAAAAGTCAAACAATTAGATGGTCCCAAAAAATATTAATCTCAAAAAACAATACTCAGTAGCAATTAATTGAGAAGATTAAGTATCAGCAATTCCGGCACCCTGATGAATCATCATCTTCAATGCTTAAGAGCAAAAGGGTCTTCCACGTCACTATTTGAGAAGCCCAGCAAATGTAGTAGAACTCTCAAGAGTCATTAGTACAGTAGCAGAATCAGCAAGAGTAATTGGGTCGTCAATAAGATCAACTAAAGTTAGGTCTTCCATAAAATCAGCAAAGGCAGCTACATTCCTCCAAAAATCCATTTCTGAGGAGGGATCATCATCTTTTGTATGACTACTTAGAAGCTGATTAGGATCATAATCACTCTTCATCATGCTTGTAAATGCAATAGGAGTAGTAGTAGTAACAGGGGATCTAAATTGTTTGAGACATGCAACAATTTCATCATCAATCAAAACCTCCCTTGAACAACATGACGAAGGATCGTGATAATCTTTGGGAGCACAAGTAGTATTAAAGGAAAGAAGTTATTCTGCAGATCTTATCTTATTGCTTGGAGTAATTGTGGGAGTGGTTATTGCTAATTAGAGATTTCTAAACTTGTAAACTTACCCATAATAGATTTTTCCCAACTTGTATATATGTTCTACTCATTCCCTGTAAACATAGACAATCAATATACAAAACATTCATTGGCTCTTTATTTTTTATGGTATCAGAGCACTTTCTTGGTGACTCTTGAAATCTTGATACTTTGTTGCAAATACACTATGGCTGAAACAAAGACAACAAATGTCTTAGTAGATGTTTCAAATCTACTCTTTTTTCACCACTCTGATCATCCTGGCATCATTCTTGTATCCAAGCTTCTTGAAGGATATAACTACTGTCAATGGAGTCGAGCAATGCATATTGCATTGAGTGCAAAAAATAAAATTGGATTTGCGAATGGATCAATTAAGGCACTGTCATCCAACGATTCGAAATTCCATGTCTGGCAACGCTGCAATGACATGGTACTGTCATGGATTTTGAACTCAGCTCATCCTGACATAGTTGGAACCATTATTTATGCAAACACAACAGCTGAAGTTTGGAATGATCTGAAGGAGAGGTTCTCCCAAGGTAACGACTCTAGGATCTACCAAATACGACGAGAAATTATGGAGCATAGACAGGGACAACAATCTGTTTCTATTTACTACTCTAAATTAAAAGCACTTTGGGATGAACTAGCATCGTATCATAATCCAATATCTTGCAACTGTGGAGGATTAAAGGGGATTGCAGAACGAGAAGAAAAAAATAAGGTTATGCAATTTTTGATGGGATTAAATGAATCTTATGCAACTGTTCGTGGATCCATTGTAATGATAAACCCCTTACCAAACACTCAGAAGGCACATGCCATTGTAATTCAACAAGAAAGGCAAACTAATGTTGCTTCCCGGCGAGAGATAAGTTCAGTCCACCATGCAATGCAAGCTTCACCAACAACCCGATCATTTTCGAGGCAAGATGAAAGAACTCTAAGGAAATGACTTAAATGCACCCACTGCGATCATGATGGCCATATTGTTGATCGATGTTTTTACATACATGGATTTCCTGTATGACATAAATTACATGGAAAGAACACAAAACCAAAAGGTTAGAAAGTGATGACGCACACCCAAGTGCACATCATAGAATCAGCCAAAGGACCTGATGCAGAGAAAGTCACATTTACTACTGAAGAATACAATCAACTTATGGCATTACTAAAAGGGAAAATGGTAACGATCAATCGTTTGCTAACGCCACAAGTACAATTGCTTGCAACATTTCTCTATTTGATCCATGTTCAACTTCATATTGGATTGTGGATAGTGGAGCTACAGATCATATATCTAAACTAGCACTAACACACAATAAGACTGACACTTTGTGTGATTTTGTGGAACTACCAAATGGGGGAAAAGTGGAAATTAAATCCATAGGCTCCATTAACTTGTCATCTGATTTAGTTCTTGATGGGGTGTTGTATGTTCCACAGTTTAGAGTTAATTTGTTATCAGTAAGCAAACTTACTCGGGCATTGAAATGTAATGTGATATTTTATACGGGTTTTTGTGTGGTGCAGGACATGGATACAAAGAAGACGATTGGCCTGGGCAAGCAATGTAACGGGTTGTACTACCTCACCCCACACCAAAATCCACATCTAGCACATACCATTACCAAGACCTCCAACCTCTGGCACCAACTGATAGGGCATCCATCATCTGCTCCACTTCAGGTATTATCCAATACTATTCCAGAAATATTTTACAATTCTGAACATGTTTGTGAAATTTGCCCTTTGGCAAAACAAACTCGTTTATCTTTTCCTCGTAGTTCAATTTCATCAGTCGCACCTTTTGATTTAATCCATTGTGATATTTGGGGACCTCATAAAATTAATTCTCATTCAGGGGCGAGATATTTTCTTACTATAGTGGATGACTTTTCTCGGTTTACATGGACACATCTTATGGTTTTTAAATCACAAACACAGTCATTAATAAAATCCTTATTTACTTGGGTGCAAATACAATTTCATTGTGACATCAAAGCCATTCGTACTGTGACGCCCCGAAAATTATTTCATCTAGCCCGTAACCCAATTGCATTTTGCCCAAACTCTATGTGTTGCCTTGATTTGTTTGGTGTTTGTTTGATGGTTGTTTAATGTTTGTATATTTGATGCTTGATAATGTATATAAATATGTGCAATATAAATTGTATATGGGTCATGTTAAATTAAAGTATAATGCATATGTTATTATTTATGCATGGGCCCATTAAACCATGAATTGATATGGGTTAGGATTGATTGAATAAAAGGATAAATGAGAATAAAAAAATTGGTGTATTAGATGGATTGGACATTTAAAATACATGCAAGCATAAGATTGGTTAAAGTACATGTGGTTGGTATGGGTAGTATGAGACCAACACATGTCAAATTGGTGCATGAGAATGGACAAGTGTCCCATGCCCCATTTCTCTTCTCCAATACATGTCAAGTTGGTGCATGAGACCAACACATGTCAAGTTGGTGCATGAGAGTGCACAAGTGTCTTATTCCCCATTTCTCTTCTCCAATACATGTCAAGTTGGTGCATGAGAGTGCACAAGTGTCCCATGCCCCATTTCTCTTCTCCAACACATGTCAAGTTGGTGCATGAAAGTGGACAAGTGTCCCATGCCCACTTCTCTTCTCCAAGGAAGTCCTAGAGAGTGAGGTGAGTGGAGGAAAAGGAAAAAAGAAGAGAAAGGAAAGAAGAAGAGAAAGAAAGAGGAAGTTGCTTTGAGGGAAGTCTCAGCAACATTTTCATCAAAGAGCTGGATCTTGGAGCTATATGGTCAGATTGAGCTCAAACTTTCTCATAAAGTTAGTCTCTTATGGTTATTGATTGTGGTCGGTGGAGATCTTGATTGTAGTTTTCTTTTGAAAGATATAACCTCCCAAACAAAGTTGGTCGGAAAGTCTGGACTTCTCGCGCAATTTAGATCAAACTAAAAGATCTCCTAAATCTACCGTTGGCTTGATATGATATTTTAGAAGGTGATTCCCAAATGATCTTTCTACATTATGAACAGTTCAGATGTTCCTGAGTCAAGTATTTTGTGTGATATAGTCATCTGAATTCGAGTATTTGCAGCAGGAAAGGAGAAATTGTCTGATCAGAGACTTGTTCATCAAAGAGGCTTATCTTTTCGGTCCACCGTTGGATTGTGCTAATTTTTAGAAATAAGGTTTGAATCGTAACATACTTCAATCTGTACGGTTGATTTTGTGATTAAATATTTTTGTTGGCAGCTTGATACATCTGAACAGAATATTAAATAGAAAATTTGTAGGGTGGTTTGTATTAGACCTAAATTTAAAATATGAACTTAGACCTTTCCAAATAGCTTGCATGTCAACTATGTTGACCTAGTTGCCATTGTTGATAAACCCATGATGCAAAATCAGTGATATACATGGCTGAACATGGTGACCTAGTGTAAATAGGCAATATGGCCTAAGCATGGAAAATTTCATATTTTAGGGCTTTTGATGCTTTTGGCCTAGAGTCATTGAATTGATGCAATTTATGTCTAATTAAGCATGATTAGGGTTGATTATGCTACTGATTTGGTGGTTGTGACCATATCATGGGTTAGGCTTACTTGTGAGCAAGTGACCCAATTTGAGCATGTTTATACCTAAGGAATTGAAAATTAGTATTTTTGATTAATTGAATGGTTTATGAATGAGAACTATGCATTAGAAGCCTAAGTCATGTGATTTAAGTTGAACGATGGGATTAGATGGGATTAGATGGGATTTAGGCCTATTGTCTATATGTGGGCTGATTTAGGGTTAATGTGTAATGTCTATGTGATTGAGCATATAAATTGATGTATGGTTGGATATTGATGAATGTTTCAGGACCTTGATTGGGTTGATTCGGTTTGGTGTCCGTGTGTGGTTAAATACTCTTGCGAGGCTTGGTTGTGAGTAGACTTCATTTATGATTATATCTTTTATGTCATCATATCACTTATATATATTGTACGTTGAAAGCATGAATGTGTCCTAATGTTTTGAATGATGCATTGACTTGAGAAAACCTTATGACTTTGGTTGGGCCCATCTATCTGGCTAATAGGGGGAGTTAACCTTGTCATAGGAGGGTTTTAAAAAAGAAATATTTGGGGATGAGAACTGTACGGTGAAATAGACGTGCACTAGTAACCCCAATGCATGTGGAATGTGGATCCAAATTGATAAGCTTTTACTTGCATCGAACTTATTATAAATGCTTGATATCTATATGTTATGAGCTTTTAATCATGCTACACATTGACATGCATTTATGATATTTATTGATGAGTATTGATAGCATATTTGAATTCTATTCACCGGGCACCGTTGGCTCACCCTCATTTTCCTCTTTCAGGTCCTTCTGTCCCGAATAAGGGCAAAGGAGTAGTCATATCTTGAGGGTCTTGCCGGCGAGAGAATCCAAGGCCTCGATGTAAGTTGAGAGGCATTTTGATTGAACTATGTTTTAAATTATGATGTATTATATTTTGGACTATGTAATTATAACACTTACCACATTGTAGTATGGGTGAGTTGGGACTTGTTAGATAGACCATGTGGGCATATGACAATTTTTTGTACCCCTGGTTTTGGACTTTATGTGTATGTTCATCTTGATGGACTGTAGGGATTACGATTTTATTTATGGTTCATTTTTATGGATTATCTCTTATCTTGGATGATTAATAAGGTTGGTAGTTTTGTTTAGTACCTTTTTATATTATGTCGTTGTTTGGGATAAGGCTCGTAGGGTCTTAACCACCTCACGGGGGTTGAGAAGTGGTTGGAGATGCCTACATTAGGCGTCCCGCCCCGGCATTCCGCATGTCATTTCTTGCGGGGCTGGTGGTCCTGGGTGCGGGGTCGCCACACGTACAGATAATGGGAGTGAATTCATTTCCATGCAGACTTTTTTCAATGACCATGGCACAAGCATCTCCATCTTTTGAATGTGGCTCGTGCTCTTAGATTTCAAGCAAATCTTCCATTGATTTCTTGGGAGAAAGTATCCAAATAACTTCTTATCTTATAAATCGCCTACCTACACCCCTTTTATCACAAAAGTCACCTTATGAAGTTTTACGTGCAAAACCACTCACTTATTCTCATATTCGAACTTTTGGATGTTTGTGTTATGCCACCAATCTCACACCTTCACACAAATTTGATGTGTGTGCTAGACGTTGTGTCTTTATTAGATATCCTCTTGATCAAAAAGGGTATCGTGTTTATGAATTAGCCACTAAGAGAATTTTTACGTCTCGCAATGTTGTTTTTCATGAACATGTTTTTCCTTTTTCTAGTTCCACACCAGAAGACCAAACGGATCATCCAACCTTACCTTTGCTTCTAGAGGGCACGACTCCACTTGGTCCCCTCATAACACCAGAAAGTTGTCCATCAAGGGAAGTTCATTCACCGAGCTTAATAGGACCACACTCTATTACACCAAAAATTGAACATCCACATGTGCCACCATCCATAGAGCATTATCCATCCATTCCTCTTGAAGAATCCTCTTCTCCTATTCAACCCATTGTCTTGCCAGATTTGCCTCCTCAATCGATTCCTCTCCGTCGATCTAGTCGAATTACAAAGGAACCAACCCACTTTCGTGATTATCAAGTCAACCATGCGACATTGCTTGGTCCATCATTGGCTTCTTCTTCTATGTCAAGTACCAAGTATCCCTTACATCAGTATATCACTTACAACAACTTATCTCTTGCTCATCGTACATTTGTTCACAACATTTCTCACTTGGTTGAACCTGAGACTTATGAACAGGCACGTTGTGATCCGAAATGGGTTGTAGCTATGAATATGGAACTTCAAGCCCTTCACTACAGTAATACTTGGATTATGGCTTCTCTTCCACCTGGTCATCACCCTATTGGTTGCAAATGGGTATATAAGATTAAGTACAATTCTAATGGCAATGTTGAGCGGTATAAAGCTCATCTTGTTGCAAAGGGATTCACACAACAAGAAGGTGTAGATTACACTGAGACTTTCGCACCAGTAGCCAAACTTATTACTGTTCGATCTCTCTTAGTTGTGGCTGCAGCTAGAAATTGGGGCTTTCACCAAATGGATGTGTAAAATGCCTTTCTTTATGATGATCTCACTGAGGAAGTTCACATGTATCCACCACCAGGTTTTAGTCGACATGGGGAGACTTTATGTCGACTGAATAAATCTCTATATGGGCTCAAGCAAGCTTCTCGAAGTTGGCTCCATAAGTTCTCATAAGCAATACAAAATGTTGGCTTTGTGCAATCAAAAGCGGATTACTCTTTATTCACCAAGATATGAGAAAATTCCTTCATTGCTATATTGCTCTATGTTTATGACATGATCATTACGGGGAATGATGAAGAAATGATCCAAGATCTTAAAAGTTTCTTAAGAAGCCAGTTTAAAGTTAAAGATTTAGGACACTTGAAATTCTTTCTCAGGGTTGAAGTTGCACGCTCAAGAAATGGAATTTTGATTTGTCAACGAAAATATACCCTTGACATATTATAGGTGGTTGGTCTACTTGGAGCAAAACTAGTACAATTTCCTATGGAGCAAAACTTGAAATTGAATCTAACAGATGGAGATCCCTTAAAAGACCCAACTTATTATCGTAGATTGGTTGGAAAGTTGATTTATCTCACCATCACAAGGCCAAAGATCACTTATTCTGTTCTATTCTCAATCAATTTATGCAGCAACCTAGGAAACCCACCTTGAAGCAGCAAATCGTCTTCTACGATACCTAAAAGGAGCTTCAAGTCAAGGGTTGTACTTCCCAGTGGAAAACCAATTGAATTTGGTGGGATATTGTGATGCAGATTGGGCTAGATGTCCTACAACTCGATAATCAGTTACAAGTTATTATATTTTTCTTGGTAAATCCCTTATATCATGGAAGAGTAAAAAAACAAACCACAGTTTCCAGATCATCAACTGAAGCTGAGTATAGGGCAATGGCGACCATCACCTGTGAGCTTACTTGGCTGAGGTACCACTTGAAAGACCTATGTGTTAAGCATAGCAGACCAGCAAAATTGTTTTGTGACAACCAAGCTGCAATGCACATTGCAGCAAATCCGGTATATCATGAAAGAACCAAACACAGAGTTAGATTGTCACATGGTACGTGAACGAATCCAAGAAGGTGAAGTCAAGACAACCTATGTGCAAAGTGGTAGTCAAGTTGCTGATATATTTACAAAGCTATTGGGACAAATGGTTTTCCAAACACACTTTGGCAAGTTAGATGTTCTTGACATTCACACACCAACTTGAGGGGGAATATTAAAGGAAAGAAGTTATTCTGCAGATCTTACCTTATTGCTTGGAGTAATTGTGGGAGTGGTTATTGCTAATTAGAGATTTCTTACCCTGCAGAATTTTTTCTAAACTTGTAAACTTACCCAGAACAGATTTTTCCCCAACTTGTATATATGTTCTATTCGTTCCCTGTAAACATAGATAATCAATATATAGAACATTCATTGGTTCTTTATTTTTTAAGTAGTAATAGTGCTACCAAACCCAAAAGAAGAAGAGATACTAAAAGGTGGCGTTGAAGCATCAAGTGGTACTGGTACCGATGATGATGATGACGGAGAAGAACAGAGCAGCTGGTTGAGTCGTTTTAAAACATGCCCACGAAGTTCCAAAAGCCCATTTCAAAAAATCATCAATTCTCTTAGCTAATCTAGGTGGAGCCTTTCCTATCTTCAGGATGTCCTCCTCTACACGCCCACAATAATCAAATATACAAAACCATACCTAACCATAAGTGCATCCCATCTATGTGTTAAGTATAAATACAGTAGGTGTTATTAAGTACATATTTACCAAAATACAAAAATGTACAAAGACACCTACATCACCAAAAATATGAAAAATGCTCTGCAGTCAAGCTTTTCCCTTCCCTTTCCTATCAGAACTTGAAATGATAAGAATGAAGAGTGAGCTACAACAAGCTCAGTAAATGTTTTCCACAAGTGGCAATATGCAAGCATCTAGATAAAACATGGCAAGATCATCAAAATAATTTAAATAACATGGTGATATACAATATTACATACATGCCAAATATAATGCATCATGTCAATACGCAAGACAATGCATATCATTTTTTTCCAAACATGCCAATGCAATCCTAAATACCTCATGAGCAAGGGCGATCAAAGGCCTGGGTTTGCGACACTCAGCGTCCAATCCGATCAAACAATACTCGTATTCTAATAGAATTCATGGGGTTGTGTAGCTAATAGGATCAGCCCACCAAAACAAATATTATATCTAGGCGATCCTATCTACACAAGCCCTAAAATTCTCTGCAAGGTCCACAATTGGGGATCAACGCTAGACTTACGAGATTTCCCAAACAAAATCCCAACTAGGAGACCAAAATCCAATTGCTAACCCAACCAGACTATGCTCAAATTCATTTCATGAAGCATTAAATCATGCATAACACATATATATATATTAATGCAAAACATTTTATATAATACAATGCCACATATATAGAATCTAAATGTAAGAAACACTCACAAATGATTGGCTAGACTTAGCCAATCCAAATCAATATGAGTACTAGGATGCCACCAAAACACTCCTATGCACCTCAACCTCCAATTGGCTTAATTGGGACACTTGGATAAATCACAAACCCTGCATATACATAGGTTCATTCATCATTAAAATCAGTCCAAATGCATGACATTCAACCATGAATAACCCCAATTCAATAGCCAATTTAAGACTCTAAAATGGTTGGACCAATGAGCTAACCCATATAGCTTAATCAACCCATTTTACATCTAATTAAACCTCATTCAACCCAAAAGAATGCATAAGGTTGATTCCTATGATCCAACCATCATAATACAACGCATTCAATCATAATTAGGATCAATTAGACTAATCCCCGTGTCAATTTCATCAATTGACTTAGTCTAGGTCAAAAACCCCAAATATGGGCAAATTCCCAAATTCATGGCCTAGGCCAAATTTGCACTACACCTAGGTTTTCTAACATTCAAAATCAGTAAATTGAACCATCAATCATCCACATTTACCCATTTAATCAACAAAGATGACTTGCAACTTGAATGGAAAACCCTAAGTCCATAACCTAGGTTTAAGTCACACACAACCCTACCAATTTCTTGCTAGAAATTGCCCAACACCCTCTAATCACACATATCTAACATGCAAAACCTAACTCCAACATGTGTTCTTCCACCACCCCCTTCAAATCCGGGATTCAAGTGTGAAAAACACTCTTTGGGTGTAGGTTTAGGTCAATGAAGGCCATTAACACCATTTACAAGCTTAAAGGAACACAAACAAGCAAACCCTAGGTCTAGAACCCTTCAAATCTGTGGTTCATACCATTACCTAGGTCAAAAGAAAGCTTGCATGCATAAGCTAAAGAGATTTTAGGAAGAAAATAAGGAATACATGCAAACCTTGGGGGATTCTTGAGTAAGAATGCCCAAAACCCTAGCTTTTCTCCTAGTTTTCTCTTCTCCACCTCTTTTCCCTCTTCTCCAACTCTTTTGCCCCTTTTCAAAGTGTAAAATGAGCAAAAAGTCGTCCAAGGGATTTTATAGAAGTTAAGTTTTGAGTTGGGCCCACACTTAAATAAAAAAATAGTTTTCCTGTTGCAATTACTTGTACTTAGATAATCAATTTCTTGCAAACAACTCACTAATTTAACATCTTAACTGTTCAAAATTTTTATGAGTCAGTTACCAAGCTTATGGTAAAATTTCAGCTCAATCCAACGGTGGTAATGTGACATTCGACCGTTTGATCAAAACTACGCAAGAAAATTTGTAAATCAGAGCAGCAATGTTTGGAATCTTATACCTCACAGTAGACAACTCTGATAAAGATCTTCACCGTGCATAATGAAGATCTATTAGAAAAGAATAATCTGTCAAGATTTCAGCTCAATCTGACCACGGATCTAGGAGATCAAGCCATAGATGTAATCGGTGACAGAGATTTTTTCCTCCATGGAGCAAGCTCTACTAATTCAAAACACCGTTTTCGAAGTGTTTCGATGTCGAACAGGTCTCCGATCATTCTGAAACTTTACACACACATTAAAAAAATTAAAAGCATGCAAAGACACTTGAACTAACACTCATCAAGCATCAAATACATATACGTACACGTATACGGGTACTCTACTGGTCATGATGACATCATCCTAAGGTACGGGCGTTACATGTTCCGTAGCTTTGCAGTTTTACTAGGTGAAAAGAACTTTGCTAAGAACTTCTGAGCCAACATATCCCAAGTAGTAATAGATCTTGTTGGAAGAGAATCCAACTAGCTTTTTGCCCTGTCTCTAAGTGAGAAAGGGAATAGTCGGAGTCGAATTGCATTTACAGATACTCCAGCTTGCTTGAAAGTGTCACATATCTCCAAGAATTTCTTGATGTGCTCAGCAGGATCTTCAATGGGTGCACCTCCAAATGTCATCTAAGTTTGAAACATTTGAATCGTTGTCGACTTGATTTTGAAGCTATTAACTTGGATAGCCAGTCTCAAAATACCCGATGAAATTTCATTGACCGACGAGATAGCATAATCCCACGAAGATCTCAGTTCTGGGATAATCTTATCTTCCATTGTGTGTTGTTGAGTAGAAGCTTGCCTTTGCTCTTTACGATTTCTTCGTGCAGTCTTTTCAATCTCTAAATCAAAAGGAATTAAATTCAAGCTTCTAGACCTTCACATACAACGGCTTCAAGTACCTATAATAAATAAATAATAATAATAATAATAATAATAAATAAAGACAAAATTAGAAGTTTATAAGAAGACTATGATTGACTGGTATTAATATTAACAAAAGAAATTAGAAAACAGATCCCTAGCAACAACGCCAAAAACTTGTCGCGTAATAATTGAAAGTACACAGTATCGTTAACAAGTAATAAAGTAAAGACTAGAATATCATCCCACAAAGATTTGTTACTAAATTTCTTTATTAAATACTAAAATTGTTTCACCCTAGTCTTATCTAAACACCAATTAAAATTTACTCTAATCTAAACAATAAAATTAAATGTAATTTCTACTTAAAACAAATCAAAATTTATCAAATTAATCAAAATATGAAAACCTAGAATTACAATCTTCCCTCATACTTCGATTGGATTTATCTAACTATTTTTCAATTAATCAATTAATTAAAGTTGTTACGCTAGAGTCTAATTTATCTACAAGCCTCTTTCGATGGTCAAGCAAAAATATTTTGATTAATTAAATCTCTATATTTTTATAAAATTTAAATTAAAACAAGATTCATTAAGATCATGCTCTTCAATGGTTACACATGCCACATTAGTATATTTCTATTTCACATGAACTCAATAGTTTTCACCCTTTTGATCATATGTTATTTTAATCAAGTTCTAAAATCTAAGCTTTCTTTGTCAAGATCATATAGATTTAACAAATCATCTAATTAGTGATCAATTAATTAGAAGCAATAAGAGCAGATTAAAATAAACAATCCCAATCAATTAAAATATAAAATCAAACATAAAATTCAATATCCATATGAGATCCAATTGTAAGTCTAGACAAACAACTTAGCTCATCATTGAAATAAAATACAACATAAAAATATTGATGAACATATTAAATAGAAATAAGAAGAAACTAAAAAACCAATTGCAAAATGTTGAAGATCGCTCCCTTGTCTCCAACTTCACCTTCTTTACCTCTTTCGATCCGATTTTTCTTCAGCTCGTTCTCCTCTTTATTGTACCTCAAAATCCTCTTTTAATGTAGGATTTAAAGTTAGGAAGAAGTAAAATAAAAAAAAATAAAAAAAGGGCATGCAATTCGGAGTTAAAACGAGCAAGATATCACGAAATCTCTAAGTTCGTGTAGGACTCAAATCTCCTGACTCCCATAATGGCGTCGTGGAGCCCAGTTTTTTTTTTTTCTTCTTCCATCACCCGACATTGTGGTGCCCAATTGCGGGTTGGTGGTGGATTTTTACACTATTTTAGTCGTTTTCTCGCCTTTTCGCGCATAGTCTTCGATTTTTTCTTCTCATCTTTGTTTGGACACTTGTTCATCACTTTTAAAGCACTTCAAAACCATCTTCAAACCTACAAAATCAATCATTAACTAAGTGTTAAACTCATCTAAACATGAAAAATGCAAACCAAAATAAACTAAACCAAAACTATAACATAAGCATAACATAAAATGCACATAAACTAGAACATAAAATGACATAGAATATAACATAAAAATCACTTATCAATCTTGTTTACTTATTGGGTCTACGAGCTTCAAAGTAGATAAACTACCTTAGGTATCATTTAGTTCCATTTGGATCAAATTCTCAATACTATTTAGAGAATTAGATTTCAGTTGTTCCAAAATGAAGACAATTTGTTTTTGAGTTGCTCAAAATCGAGGCATTTTAGTGCCAGATAATGCACAACTGTACTAGAGATACTCTAGCCTCGACCCTTTTTCGACTCTAGTGCCATGTCAAATGTGCCACGTAACTCAATAACGTAGTAATGTAACTCTCTTGTTTTTTAGGGGACTTGTATCTTTGTCTTTTATTTTATATTTCTAAAACATTAATATTTTGTTAATAATTATTGAAAATGTAATTTTTTTGTTATAACTAAAATTTTATTGTCATATATGACAACGGTTAATGTAAATTGTAATATGACAACGTTTGTTATTAGTTATTGTATTTACAAATTTCACAACATTTTTACTATCAAAAAGAAAAAAAAAATTCACAACATTTTTAGAAACATTGTGTTTTATAATTAATGTGTTCCATTTTGAGCATTGTTTGGTGTTTTTATACAATATTCGCCGTTCCTCTCAATTTGTAATCCAATAAAAAATAATTTTTACGGACAAAAGATTATGAAAGATATTAATCTTACAGATAATTATAACTTTTGGATATAAATTGTTAAAAATAGATTTAACAACGCAGAAACGTTGTAGATATTTTTTCTTATCATAGTGCTTGGAAACATATCATTAAATCTTGTAAAAGGAAAAAAAAGCCAACAATTACTACTAAGTACTCTACATAATCCAAAATAAATGAAATCCATCATATTTGTGACATAGTTTAAGCTGAAAAGCATTCCATTATTTTAACGCTAATACTTGCAAGTGAACAGACTTAAACTTTTCAAGGGTCCTTGGTTTAATGAATGCTCCAAGTAAGGGTAGCAAAAAATCGGGTACAGACCGGTACGGGTACAGACCGGTATGGGTACGGACAATGTCTTATACTAACACACATATGGCATGTTCGTACTCGGCCCAGTTTGAAAAACGGACAGCAAGTGTTCGTCCATACTCGTATATTTTTAAAAAATCAGGTAATCCGATTTTGTCTGTACCCGCATATTTTTTCAAAAATATATAGTAGTAAAGTATGTTTTTTTAATAAACAAATAAAATTTTCATGCCAATAATCATAAGGAACAAAGAAAAGAAAGAATATAAGAAGAAAAAAAAGATTAAATAAGAAAAATGAGTAAAAAAGATTTAATTGAGTTCGAGTATATACAAGTTATAATAAGGATATATTGTAATACCCTAGGATTGCACAAAAATTAAAAATTAAAAATTAAAAAATTAAAACTTCAGGCACTTTTTTTCTATAAAAAGAAACCTCCCCCCTCCCCCTCTCTCATTTTTCACACCAATCGCTTGTGATTTCTCTCTCTTTTTCTCTCACTTTCCTTGAATTTTTCTCTTTTCTCTTTGAAACTCTTTTCGCGGTGCAATGCAGTTCTGCTCTGGGGAAGGCGTCAGTTCAAGAAGGAGTTATTATTTGAAGGTGGGGAACGAAACATAGGTTTGTGTGTCTTATAACTTTTATTAAAGTTTACATTCATTTATCATTATGTTTACTGTTCATTTACACTGCATTATTGCGTATAATGTTCATACCTGTCATGCTTATGCCTGTATCTTTGGAGTTCATGTATTACGTTGTTACTATGTCAGATTAGTGGTCAATCTGACTCAACTAGACATTGTCTTGTCCTCAGTAACTTTAAATAGTGAACGGGAGGCAACGTGCAGCTCTAGACGATTGGTACTTAAGTAGACCTCGTGTCTCACCTCTCAAATTGGAGACTGATCTGGTTGGCCTTATTTGAAAGCTATCAACCTGTACAAGTGAAGTCACACCCCAGTACACAGTACACCGCAGTGTTTAGTACCCCCGGGATGTGATGGGTAAGCATACCCCAGCCATCATATACCACATAATATTGTCACATTCCAGTACACAACACACTGCAGTGTCTAGTACCCCCGGGATCATTTGTCCACACTATTCACTCATGAATAGTGCAGGGCCTCCCCCAGATTCGAACTCACAACCTATTGGCCTTGCACTATTCATGAGTGAATAGTGTGGACAAATGATCCCGGGGGTACTAGACGTTGCGGTGTGCTGTGTACTGGGATGTGACAATATTATGTGGTATATGATGGCTGGGGTATGCGTACCCATCACATCACGAGGGCACTAGACACTGCGGTGTGCTGTGTACTGGAGTGTGACAAGTGATACTGAACATCCTAACTTTACACGTGGTGATACTGACCTGATAAAAATCACCAGATGTTGTCAAATCCTGCCTAATATTAGTAAAGATCGGACCTGCTCATACATTGGCATCATACATAAACACTACCCTAGGTAAGTAAGTGGTTGATGATTCACAAAATAGTTAGAAGCAAAGCTTACTATTATTGATATTTATCTGGAGAGGAACGTACAATGAGGACCCGAGTTTACCTGGGGATGGACATCTGTACGTGAATCCAGGGCATCGTTCTTGAGGAAGAACGTATAATGAGAACTCACCTACACCTGGGGATGGACATTTGTACGCGAACTCAGGCGATGTACAATTATGAAACCAGTACGAGACGGTGTCATGCATACATACATGATGCTTGTTGTGTTTATGTGCTATTTGATTATGAAGTTTCATTTATTAATTGTTATATTCACGAACTATTTTACCCACTGGGCGAATACCTCACCCTATTGTTATCAAATTTTTCTCAGGAGATTAGGGTGGACTAGGTAGAGGTTTATGGGCCCACATTTTTTAACCATTTGTTTATTCATTGGGGTCTTGGAGGACGTTCCCTTTGCTATTTCATTTACAAAAATAGATTCTGAATTTAATGAAATCAAACTTGTACATAATTGTGTTTCTGCGCACTCCGTTATTGTTATAATGCATTCGCGCCCCGTCCGTGAGTGTTCGGCCGGTTTAGGCGCGTCCGAGCGGAGTGTGACATTTAATGGTATCAGAGCGAAAGGTCAACGGCCCGCCCAAGTCCACCAATTAAGAAAAGAAAACTTGATATTAAATATATATATATATATATATATATCTAAATAACTATATAGTTTTGTTATATAGTTAGAATTTATATATATATTGTTGCTAATGAAAAAAAAAATTGGATTCATGATGGCATAAACATCAAGAGGAAAAATAAAAAATATTATCCAAAGGACAAGGAATAAATCTTAAAAATGTTAGAAATGTATTTTGCGTATTTCACAAGTTTTATGTTCCTTTCAGCAAGATAATGGCCTCAAGTGAAGGAACGACTTTTGGTAGTCGGGAACCGATTTTCACACGACTTACGGAACTTTCCAAACGGGAGGTTATGACTATGAGGAGTATCGACAATAGAGATCTTCGCCTTCGTCCTATCCTTCACAACAAACTCTCAAAGCTGGGGTGGTTGAAAATAACAAAAGTTGAGGGTTACGTCTCCTTCAACTTAGTGAAGTCTTTTTACGAATCCATGAATTGCGTGGGACTTCAAGAAGATGGAGTGGCTCTTGTCTTGGAAACAATGATCAAGGGAGTAAAGATTTCCATCAGCGTCGAAATTATTTCACGACTTATGGAAATCCCAATAGAAGAAAAAATCATTGATTCACACGAACCCCAAACGGTTGCAGAGGTCGCAGAATCCAGAGAACAGTTGTTCAGTTCCCTTGTCGACAAGTCGTACACTCAAATGATGTACGTCCACCTCCCAAATAACCTCCTTAAACCACCACTTGCCGACCTTGGGAAGATCATATTCGGCAACATCTTGCCAAATTAGTGACTAGAGGATCTATGTCAAGAGCTCAACTTCTTGTGTTATACTGCTTAGAAAAAGGAATCTTTGTCTCCCTACTTCACATTATCATCCAGCAAATGTTGCTGGTAATTCAAAATCCTACAAAGAAGGAACTCCTCGGTTACGGAGTCTTGATCATGAGGTTGCTTTGAGAGGCAAATATCAATACTTTTGATGAATCTTCGAAGCAGGTTACTAATGTTGTTACAGTATCCTCCATCTCAAAGACTTTCGTCTCAAGGGGAGGGGTGACTGACGAAAAAAATTTTGGCGCGACTTCCGGGGGAAATAGCGGAAGAGCTAGAGATAACAATGGATGTTGTCAGCGAAAAAGTCGGCGCAAGATTCCAATTAGGGAAGCACCAGTCAAAGAACCAAACCAGAACACAACAATAGGCCCAGCCCCGAATAATGATCAAACCGATCATCTATTCTTCGAGGATGATCTTTTTGGCAACCTGGGTCAACCTCAAACAAATCAGAATGGACAGGGAGTTCCATCGAATCCACCTTCCTGGAACATCCCAACCCAAGGCAATACGACGTACCAAAGGTTTCCAACTCCTGAGGTACCATGTCATCCAGTTTCACAAGTTCCTGTGAATCAACCGCAACAAAATTGGACGGCACCAAACTTTAGAAAAGAGGATATTCCGATGAGTCCACTATTTCAAAATGTTCCTACTCAAGAATATCCAACCGTCCAAGAGGTCCCAGTTAGGGAGTTTTCATATAATCAAACTAATTACCCTTCACCTATGAGTCAACAAGACGGCCAACATTTTCCACCAATGCCTACAGTCTATCCTCCACCGATGGGACAACCGACAAATTCATTTGACCAGTTAAATGTGATTGTATCTTGTCTTGCTCGGATGCAGGAGACCCAGAATGTTTTGATAACATGTGTGAAAGGCATGGTAGAAGAGCGAACATCTTCTCAACGTTCTTCTGGTAGTCCTTCTGTAACTAACATAAGTTCTAGGAGAAGCAGTAGTAGGTAGGAAAATTATGAATGATTACTGGCATTGTAATTATTTTTTAAAATATAGAAATGAAATGTTTGTTGAGACTATGTTTGGTGGGCTGACTTATAGCCTTTCCTTCTTTTGTATCACTAACTTTGGAGCGGTATGGGACACAACAAAATTGGAAGATACTAAATAAAATGTGAAAGTAAGAAAACCCACGACCTTGTGTGAAAAGAAACATCTGGGGAAAGCTGAATTACTAACATTATCACCGAGTTTAAACGGTATGGGACGAGTAAACTTGGACGATACTATTAATGAACTCCTCTCCCGTCAATGTTTCGTAGAGACCGTGTTCTTACAACTTAACTTGGTTGAAACCCTTATTACCAAATTCATGTGGTATGAGACACACGAATTTGGATAATAATCGAAAAGACTAAACGAAAGGGTTTGAACACATAAGAATGCGATAGAGCGTTAGATTATGATATTTACCGAGGCAAATCTTAGAACCCTTATGACTCGTATGGATTTTCAAAGAAATATATATGTATGTTTACAAAAATCAGAACCAAAACATTTGAAATACTTGCAAAGTTTTGTACTTATTATATAAACATTCTAACCTTGTTTTACACCATGGCCAACCATACGAGGCACATAAGATTCTTTGATTCCTCAACAAAAATCTTACACCATACCTAGAAAAATATGTGGTTTTATATTGCAGTACTCTCGAACTTATTGCTGAGAATATCATAACATTATACTTGGCTCTAGTTCCTAAATCATGGTTTTGTTTTCTCTTTGCCAGTGAGAAAATGCAAACCAGGAAGAAAGGAAGGCCACGCACAGTCCATCTAGTAGATGAGGCACTTCCTATAGTTCAAAATCAGGAACCGCCGCCTCTGATGACAGAGCAGGCCACACATGACACTGCCACTACTTCTGAGCAGGCAGTGCCACCTCAGCCCACATTCTTTGTCATGCCTTCGAGCATGGAAGTCTTTTTCGCCGAATTTATCAAGGCGATGAAGGTAACTGTTCAGACGGTCGTTCGTAAGTGTGACGACCCCGCACCCCGGACCACCAACCCCGCAGGGAATGGCGTGCGGAATGCCGGGCCGGGACGCCCGGCGTAGGCATCTCCGACCACTCCTCAACTCCCGTGAGGTGGTTGAGACCCTACGAGCCTTATCTCAAACAACGACATAATATCAAAAGGTACTAAACAAAACTACCCACCGTATTAATCATCAAAGACAAGAGATAATCCATAAAAATGAACTATAAATAAAATTATAATCCCTACAGTCCATTAAAATTGACATACACATAAAGTCCAAAATTGTGGGTACAAATAAGAACCGTCATATGGGGCACATGGTCTATCTAACAAGTCTCAACTCACCCATACTACAAGGTGGTAAGTATTATAATTACATAATCCAAAATATAATACTTCATAATTTAAAACACAGTTCAATCAAAATGCCTCTCACCTCACATCGAGGCCTTGGATTCTCTCGCAGGCAAAACCCTCAAGATATAACTACTCATTCGCCCTTATTCGGGACAGAATGACCTGAAAGAGGAAAATGAGGGTGAGCCAACGGTGCCCAGTGAATAGAATTCAAATATGCTATCAATACTCATCAATAAATATCATGTATGCATGTCAATGTGTAGCATGATTAAAAGTTCATAACATATAGATATCAAGCATTTATAATAAGTTCGATGCAAGTAAAAGCTTATCAATTTGGATCCACATTCCACATGCATTGGGTTACTAGTGCACGTCTATTTCACCGTACCGTTGACCCCAATCTCTTCCTTTCCTAAAACCCTCCTATGACAAGGTTAAGTCCCCCTATTAGCCAGATAGATGGGCCCAACCAAAGTCATAAGGTTTTCTCAAATCAATGCATCATTCAAAACATTAGAACACATTCATGCTTTCAACATACAATATATAAGTGATATGATGACATAAAAGATATAATCATAAATGAAGTCTACTCACAACCAAGCCTCGCAAGAGTATTTAACCACACATGATCACCAAACCGAATCAACCCAATCAAGATCCTGAAACATTCATCAATATCCTACCATACATTAATTTCTATGTTCAATCACATAGACATTATACATCAACCCTAAATCAGCCCACATATAAACAATAGGCCTAAATCCCATCTAATCCCATCATTCAACTCAAATCACATGACTTAGGCCTCTAATGCATAGTTCTCATACATAAACCATTCTATTAATCAAAAATACTGATTTTCAATTCCTTAGGCATAAACATGCCCAAATTGGGTTACTTGATCACAAGTAGGCCTAACTCATGATATGGTCACAACCACCAAATCAGTAGCATAATCAACCCTAATCATGCTTAATTAAACATAAGTTGCATCAATTCAATGATTCTAGGCCAAAAGCATCAAAAGCCCCAAAATATAAAATTTTTCATACTTAGGCCATATTGCCGATTTACACTAGGTCACCATGTTCAACCATGTATATCACTTATTTTGCATCATGGGTTCATCAACAATGGCAACTAGGTCAACATAGTTGACATGCAAGCTATTTGGAAATGTCTAAGTTCATATTCTAAATTTAGGTCTAATACAAGCAACCCTACCAATTCTTCATTTACTATTCTGTTCAGATGTATCAATATACCAACAGAAATATGTAATCACAAAATCAACCGTACAGATTGAAGTATGTGAAGAAACAAACCTTCTGTCCAAATATCAACCCAATCCAACGGTGGACCGAAAAGATAAGTATATTTGATGAACAAGTCTCTAATCAGACAATTTCTCCTTTCCTGCTGCAAATACTCAAACTTAGATGACTATATCACACAAAATACTGAAGGCATAAATCTCTCCACCGTTCCGACTACAGACATATCAGTTATAAACTACATACCCAAATTTGATATCCATCCAACGGTAGATTGAGGAGATCTACAAGTTTGAGCGAAATGGCACGAGAAATCCAGACTTTCCGACCATCTTTGTTTCAGAGGTTAGATCTCTCAGACAAAACCTCTAATCAAGATCTTCACCGTTCAGAATGCAGAAATATTCGTTTTACACTACATACCCCATTTGGATATCCATCCAACGGTAGATCAAGGAGATCTATAAGTTTTAGCAAAACGGTGCGAGAAATCTAAACTTTCCAACCAGCTTTGTTTGAGAGGTTAGATCTCTTAGACGAAACCTCTGATCAAGATTTCCACCGACCAGAATGAATAACCATAAGCTACGAACTTGTTGACAAATTTTGAGTTCAATCTGACCATATATCCCAAAGATCCAGCTCTTTGATGAAAATGTCGCAGAGATCTTCTTCCTACAACTCCCTCCTTCTTTCTCTTCTTCTTTCCTTTCTCTTCTTTTCTTTCTCTTCTTTTTTTCTTTCTCTCCACTCACCTCTTTCTAGCACTTCCTTGATTCTCTCCTTGATTCTCTCCTTGATTTCCTCCTTGATTCCCTCCACTCATTCTAGCACTTCCTTGAGGGCATGGGACACTTGTCCACTTTCATGCACCAACCTTCACATGTGTTGTTCTCATACTACCCATACCAACCACATGTACTTTAACCAATTTCATGCTTCCATGTATTTTAGATGTCCAATCCATTTAATACACCAAATTTTCATTCTCATTTATCATTTTATTCAATCAATCCTAACTCATATCAATTCATGGTTTAATGGGCCCATGCATAAATAATAACATATGCATTATAATTTAATTTAACATGACCTATATACAATTTATGATACACAAATTTATATACATTATTAAGCATCAACTATACAAACATTAAACAACCATCAAACAAACACCAAACATATCAAGGCAACGCATAGAGTTTGGGCAAAGTGCAATTGAGCTATGGGCTAGATGAAATAATTTTCGGGGCCTCACATCACTCCCACCTTAGAATGAACTTCGTCCTCGAAGTTTTAAGGTTAAGAAATACCTAAGCCCATGAACTCGGCAAAGTGCTCCATCATGTAGTCCTCACGCTCCCAAGTAACCTGCTCCTCGCCATGGAACTGTCATCTCACCTTAACCATCGGAATCTCGCGGTTACATAACCTCTGGACCTTCCGGTCATGTATCTGAATAGGTTCCTCATCATAAGTCCCATCCTGCCTCAATTCAATGTTCCTCCAGTCCAAGACGTGATCAAAATCACTCTTGTACACTCTCAACATTGACACATGAAAGACATTGTGGACTGCTGCTAACTGAGGTGGCAAGGCTAATCGGTAAGCGACGGGGCCAATTCGTTCTAAAACCTCGAACGGCCCAATAAATCTCGGAGCGAGTTTGCCTTTTATCCCAAATCTAGTTTGGCCCTTCTGAGGTGAGACCTTCAATAAAACTTGGTCACCCACCTCGAACTCTACGGTCTTCCGTTTGGCATCAGTGTAACTCTTCTGCCTGTCTTGGGCTACTTTCATATTATGCTTGATCCTCTTAATCTTCTCTGTGTGTTCTTGTACAAACTCTGGTCCCATCACCGCAACATCCCCTACCTCTGTCCAACAGATCGGAGATCTACAGGGTCGACCATACAATGCCTCAAAAGGAGCCATGCCAATACTGGACTGATAGCTATTGTTGTACGAGAACTCACACAGATGTATGTACTCCTCCCAGTTACCACTAGACTCGAGGACACAAGCTCAAAGCATATCCTCTAAAATAGATATCAACCTCTCAGACTGGCCATCCGTCAGGGGGTGAAAAGAGGTACTGAGATCTAGTCTAGTGCCGAGCTGCCTCTGCAACCCCTGCCAGAATACCGATGTAAACCTCGGGTCCCTATCTGACACAATCGAAACTGGCACTCCATGTAATCTGACTATCTCCCGCATATAGAGTCTGCTCAGCTTGTCCATAGAATCCCTAGTGTTCACCGGTAGAAAGTGAGCGAACTTGGTCAAGCGATCAATAATAACCCAAACAGCATTATGTCTCCTCGGGGTGTTGGGTAATCCCACAACAAAGTCCATAGTGACGTGTTCTCATTTCCACTCAGGAATGGCAAGCGGTTGCATCTGCCCTCCAGGCCTCTGATGCTCAGCTTTGACTCTTTGACAGATCTCACACCTCTGAATGAACTGAGCTATCTCTCTCTTCATGTCGGGCCACCAATACATTCTTTTCATATCATGATACATCTTGGTTCCGCCAGGATGAATAGCATAATGAGATCTGTGAGCCTCTTGGAGAACACTCTGTCTAAGTCGTGGATCTGCGGGAACGCATAAACGTCTCCTAAATCTCAAGACACCATCAGATGGCAAGTGCCAATCAGTAAAATCACTGCTCTCAGCCCAAGACTTGTACATCCCATAATCAACGTCAAGTCTCTGTTGTTCAATTACCTCCTGGATTTGTGTAGGCTGAGCTCTCATTTGAGCACATATCACAATCTGATCTGAAGGGGTAGCACATATACTCATAACCGTAGCCGCCTCAAGTAGTCTCCATTCATGAGGCATCTGGCGTGCTACCATAACTGTCTCTACCCGCTTCCTGCTCAACGCATCAGCCACTACATTGGCTTTACCTGGGTGGTATTCCAATGTAAAATCATAGTCTTTGAGGAGCTCTAACCACCTTCTCTGCCTCATGTTCAATTCCTTCTGAGAGAACAAGTACTTGAGGCTCTTATGATCAGAATACAAAGTGAATCTCTCACCATAGAGATAATGCCTCCAAATCTTCAAAGCAAAAACCACTGCGGCCAGTTCTAAGTCATGAACAGGGTAGTTCTTTTCATGCACCTTCAACTGCCTCGATGCATAAGCAATGAACCTATCCTTCTACATCAACACGCAACCCAAGCCGATACGAGAGGCATCAGTATAGATAACCAACTCCTGGTCAGGCTCTAGCAAAATCAACACTGGCGTAAATGTCAATCTTTTCTTCAGCTCTAAAAAGGCATTCTCACACTCCTCAGTCCATACAAAGGACACATCTTTCTGGGTGAGCCTAGTCATAGGCGTAGCTATCTTGGAGAATCCCTGAACGAATCTCCTATAGTAACCAGCTAACCCAAGAAAGCTTCTGATCTCGGTCACTGTGGTAGGCCTAGGCCAACTGATAATGGCTTCAACCTTAGACGGATCAACTGAAATCCCCTCAGAACTCACCACATGACCTAAGAACTTCACTTCGGTGATCCAAAACTCGCACTTGCTCAGCTTTGCATATAGCCTATGCTCTCTCAGAGTTTGCAAGGTCACTCTAAGGTGTTCCTCATGCTCAGCCCGAGTCTTGGAATACACCAATATGTCATCAATGAAGACGATGACAAACTTATCCAAATACTGCCTAAAGACCCTCTGCATCAGGTCCATGAACATCGCCGGTGCATTAGTCACACCAAATGGCATCACAAGGAACTCATAATGTCCATAGCGGGTTCTGAATGCTGTCTTAGGCACATCCTCCTCCCTGATCCTCAGCTGATGATACCCGAAACGCAAATCAATCTTCGAAAAGCACCTCGCTCCCCTCAACTGATCAAACAAGTCATCAATCCTTGGGAGAGGATATTTGTTCTTGATGGTCACCCTGTTCAATTGGCGATAGTCGATGCACAACCGCAAGCCCCCATCTTTCTTTTTCACAAAAAGAACTAGAGCTCCCCAGGGTGACACGCTCAGGCAAATAAAGCCCTTAGCCAATAACTCCTCGAGCTGTTTCTGCAATTCTCTCAACTCGGCTGGCGCCATTCTATATGGTGCCATGGAGATAGGCTTCGTGCCAGGGACTAGTTCAATAATGAAATCGATCTCTCGCTTCGGTGGTAATCCTGGAAGATCCGCAGGGAACACATCTGGAAAGTCCCTAACAATGGCAATATCCTCAAGTATCGCCTCACTAGTCTCTTCTTCATCAGGCACTAACCCAGCCAAAATCTCCTTATCTCCATCAGTCACAAATCTACCCCTTGTGACTGTCTGGTCTGAAGCTCTACCCTGTAGTGTAAACACTGGGTGTCCGGGGATCTGAAAAAATGATTCTCTTCGCGAAACAGTCGACAACTGCATGATAGGCCGCAAGCCAATCCATCCCTAGAATTGCATCAAACTCTAAAAACTCTAGGACTCGAAAGTCAATAGCATCTCAACATCACCAATCTGAACCACACACTGGCTACAGATCATGTTCGGGTAGATCCTCTCCCCAGCTACAGTACTCACCACTAACCATGTACTAGCCCTAATGGGAGTCAAATGCAAACTATCTACAATACGTCCAGATATGAATGATAATGTAGACCCAGCATCAAATAATACATGCATAGAAGTACCACAAATAATAAGAGTACCTTCCACCAAAGTCCTGGATGCTGTCAGGTCTTGCTCAGTAGCTGCCTTCGCTGTCACTCTGGCACTGGACTGCTGCACAAATCCCTGAGCTCTCTAAAAATTCGGACACTCGAACTTCCTATACCCAGCCTGCCCACATTGAAAACATAAGAACGGAGCCCTGGGCGCAAATGATCCATTCTGAGATGTCGTCACATAGCTTCCTCGGCCTCTACCTCTGCCTCGGCCAGCAGTCTGTGGGAATGGGGGTCTCGGTGCACTCGGTGCCTGAATAGGAATGGGGACAGGAGAGGAAAACACTGGTGAGGCCATCATACCAGTCTGAACCTGGGATGCCTTACTCTGAGCACCATCAGACTGTGCTCTTCCATAAAAATTTCTCTTCCTTTCTCATCTTCCCTTCTTTCACGGAGTCTGGAACTGTCCCCCAGACTCTGCTTGTGAAGTCTGTTCACCTGGAGCTGCCTGTGTAGACATACCATCAACCCGCTCAGCCAACTCATACTGTTTGGCCCTCTGGACCACTGTGGTAAAATCAGTCATCTTCGTCACAGACAAGGCCTGTCGGATCGCAGGCCTTAGGTTCAAAGAAAGCCTCATAATCTTGTCACTCGGCGTCTGAACTAACCCAGGGGCATAAACTGCGAGTTGCCTAAACCTGAGCTCGTACTCCCTGACTGACATGGTGCCCTGTGCGAGGTTCAAAAACTCGAGTTGCTTAGCCTGTCTCTCAGTCTCTGGAACGTAAGCCTGTAAGAACAGTCGTTTGAAGGTGTCCCAACTCTTCACTGCCCCCTGTGTATCCAACACTGAAAGCCACCAGTCCTCTGCATCACTCTCCAGTGTGTGAGCAGCACATAGGACCTGAGACTCCTCATCAAGCTCTAAGGAGCGACTGATCTTCTCGACATTCTTCAGCCAATCTTCGGCCTTCTTCAAGTCAACTCCACCAGTGAATTCCTTAGGTTTTAGCTTCATGAACTTCTCTAGCAGTTTGATCCGCCGATCAGTGGGGTTCTCCACAACAATAGGAGCAGGTGTAGGCATAGGCTGAGGTACAACCATTTGAGGTCCTGCTGCCCCTGCAGCTCCACTAGCCTCGGCCCCACTAGTGCCCGCCTCCTGAGGTATTGTTTGAGGTGACTGTCGAGCAATAGCCTCAACCTCCTGCACTAACGCCTGTATCTGTGAAGTTTGGGCTGCCATCAAACGGCCCTGTGCCTGAATGATCTCCTCCATCCTCCCCATCCGGTCATCATCGGATGGCCCTGTGTGTGGCTGTCCCAATCTCTCGCTCCTCCTCATTACAATCGAGAAGTAGAAATACGAGCAACCATCACACATTAAAGAATTTAAAACATTAACAAAGCCCCATAACTACCCATATCATATAATACACACAGAAAATATGATAGTAAGGCTTTTAAGTTAGTTCCTTTAAGCTTTTTAATCACCTAAATCTCTCACCCAATTCCTAGGTCAAAGTCATCTAAGTCCAATACATAGACCAAACCTAGTAAAATCAGGCTCTGATACAAACTGTGGCGACCCCGCACCCCGGACCACCAACCCCGCAGGGAATGGCGTGCGGAATGCCGGGCCGGGACGCCCGGCGTAGGCATCTCCGACCACTCCTCAACTCCCGTGAGGTGGTTGAGACCCTACGAGCCTTATCTCAAACAACGACATAATATCAAAAGGTACTAAACAAAACTACCCACCGTATTAATCATCAAAGACAAGAGATAATCCATAAAAATGAACTATAAATAAAATCATAATCCCTACAGTCCATTAAAATTGACATACACATAAAGTCCAAAATTGTGGGTACAAATAAGAACCGTCATATGGGGCACATGGTCTATCTAACAAGTCTCAACTCACCCATACTACAAGGTGGTAAGTATTATAATTACATAATCCAAAATATATTACTTCATAATTTAAAACACAGTTCAATCAAAATGCCTCTCAACTCACATCGAGGCCTTGGATTCTCTTGCAGGCAAGGCCCTCAAGATATAACCACTCATTTGCCCTTATTCGGGACAGAAGGACCTGAAAGAGGAAAATCAGGGTGAGCCAACGGTGCCCAGTGAATAAAATTCAAATATGCTATCAATACTCATCAATAAATATCATGTATGCATCTCAATGTGTAGCATGATTAAAAGCTCATAACATATAGATAACAAGCATTTATAATAAGGTCGATGCAAGTAAAAGCTTATCAATTTGGATCCACATTCCACATGCATTGGGTTACTAGTGCACGTCTATTTCACCGTACCGTTGACCCCAATCATGTTTATTTGGGGTTACTAGTGCACGTCTATTTCACCGTACCGTTGACCCCAATCTCTTCCTTTCCTAAAACCCTCCTATGACAAGGTTAAGTCCCCCTATTAGCCATATAGATGGGCCCAACCAAAGTCATAAGGTTTTCTCAAATCAATGCATCATTCAAAACATTAGAACACATTCATGCTTTCAACATACAATATATAAGTGATATGATGACATAAAAGATATAATCATAAATTAAGTCTACTCACAACCAAGCCTCGCGAGAGTATTTAACCACACACGATCACCAAATCGAATCAACCCAATCAAGATCCTGAAACATTCATCAATATCCTACCATACATTAATTTCTATGCTCAATCACATAGACATTATACATCAACCCTAAATCAGCCCACATATAAACAATTGGCCTAAATCCCATCTAATCCCATCATTCAACTCAAATCACATGACTTAGGCCTCTAATGCATAGTTCTCATACATAAACCATTCTATTAATCAAAAATACTGATTTTCAATTCCTTAGGCATAAACATGCCCAAATTGGGTCACTTGATCACAAGTAGGCCTAACTCATGATATAGTCACAACCACCAAATCAGTAGCATAATCAACCCTAATCATTCTTAATTAAACATAAGTTGCATCAATTCAATGATTCTAGGCCAAAAGCATCAAAAGCATCAAAAGCCCCAAAATATGAAATTTTTCATACTTAGGCCATATTGCCGATTTACACTAGGTCACCATGTTCAACCATGTATATCACTTATTTTGCATCATGGGTTCATCAACAATGGCAACTAGGTCAACATAGTTGACATGCAAGCTATTTGGAAAGGTCTAAGTTCATATTCTAAATTTAGGTCTAATACAAGCAACCCTACCAATTCTTCATTTACTATTCTGTTCAGATGTATCAATATACCAACAGAAATATGTAATCACAAAATCAACCAAACAGATTGAATTATGTGAAGAAACAAACCTTCTGTCCAAATATCAGCCCAATCCAACGGTGGACCGAAAAGATAAGTATATCTGATGAACAAGTCTCTAATCAGACAATTTCTCCTTTCCTACTGCAAATACTCAGACTCAGATGACTATATCACACAAAATACTAAACGTATAAATATCTCCACCGTTTAGACTACAGAAATATCAGTTATAAACTACATATCCAAATTTGATATCCATCCAACGATAGATTAAGGAGATCTATAAGTTTGAGCGAAATGGCACCAGAAATCCAGACTTTCCGACCAGCTTTGTTTCAGAGGTTATATCTCTCAGAAACAACCTCTAATCAAGATCTCCACCGTTCTGAATTCAGAAATATCAGTTGTACACTACTTACCCAATTTGTGTATCCATCCAACGGTAGATTAAGGAGATCTATAAGTTTGAGCGAAATGGTGCGAGAAATCCAGACTTTCCAACCAGCTTTGTTTGAGAGGTTAGATCTCTTAGACGAAACCTCTGATCACGATCTCCACCGACCAGAATGAATAATCATAAGCTACGAACTTGCTGAAAAATGTTGAGCTCATTCTGACCATATATCCCAAAGATCCAGCTCTTTGATGAAAATGTCACAGAGATCTTCCTCCTGCAACTCCCTCATTCTTTCTCTTCTTCTTAACTTTCTCTTCTTTTCTTTCTCTTCTTTTTTTTCTTTCTCTCCACTCACCTCTTTCTAGCACTTCCTTGATTCCCTCCTTGATTCTCTCCTTGATTTTCTCCTTGATTCCCTCCACTCATTCTAGCACTTCCTTGAGGGTATGGGACACTTGTCCACTTTCATGCACCAACCTTCACATGTGTTGGTCTCATACTACCCATACCAACCACATGTACTTTAACCAATTTTATGCTTCCATGTATTTTAGATGTCCAATCCATTTAATACACCAAATTTTCATTCTCATTTATCATTTTATTCAATCAATCCTAACTCATATCAATTCATGGTTTAATGGGCCCATGCATAAATAATAACATATGCATTATAATTTAATTTAACATGACCCATATACAATTTATGATACACATATTTATATACATTATTAAGCATCAACTATACAAACATTAAACAACCATCAAACAAATACCAAACATATCAAGGCAACGCATAGAGTTTGGGCAAAGTGCAATTGGGCTATGGGCTAGACGAAATAATTTTCGGGGCGTCACAGTAAGACTACGGCCAACCAAGTAGTTACTATACAAACACCTGTACGATCTGGGTTGGAGAGTCAAACCGACTAGATCAAGAAGTACAAGAGGCTACAGCCCCTTACTTTTGCTGGCACCATTGATGCATAGGAGGCGCAGAAATGGCTTGATGAGTCAAAGAAGGCTCTCGAGGCGATGGGAGTTCGAAGAGGGTCAAAAGATTCCACTTGAGTCCTACCAACTTGTTGGTGGAGCAAATGCATGGTGGATAACGGTGAAGGAAGACCCAAGAGTCAATACCGCAGACATGACTTGGCAGCAGTTCGAGTCATTGTTCTTCGATGAGTACGTCCCTAGCGTTGTGAAGAGGCAGAAGTGTCAGGAGTTCGCCAGGTTATACCAAGGCAGCATGACAGTCAGAGAGTATGATGTTAGGTTTAAAGAATTATCGGTCTACTCTTTCTCCACCATCTCAACAAAGCAAGATAAAATCGAGAAATTCTACAACGGCCTTCGTCCTGACATTCGACAAGCCCTGTCGATCTTGGATCTCAAGATTTACAAGGAGGTCATTAACAAGGCCATGAGCTTTGAGCAAGAAAAGATTGAGCAGGAGCAGAAAATAAATAGGGAAAAACAGCCTATAACGTTTTTCCATTAGGACTCACAACAGGGCAACAAGAAGAAGCCCTATTATAATCAAAACTCAGCCCTCCCAGCCCCTGTTCAGAAGATTGAGGCCACGACACCTCTGGCTTAACCGTCTAACCCTAGCCATCAGGGTTTTCTCAATCATGGTCGAGGAGTTCGTAATAGAAGGGGTGGTCGTCGTAACGACAATGGCAAGGGTGGTAGTCAGCAACACAATCAGCATGGCCATCAAAACCAGCAACAGGCGCCTCAGCAGTAGAAGCTGACTTGTTATAACTGCGGCCAGCGAGGCCATGTAAGAAATGCCTGCCCCCACCCTCAGCAACCGCTGCAACCTGTTCTTGTTGTTCCAGTCCAACAAGCCTCACCTGCAGCTAATGCCCAACCCAGACAGAACCAGCAGAACCAAGGGCAACGGAACCAGGGTAGAGCGTTTGCCATCACTCAACAAACCCTCCAAGACAACAATGTAGTTGAAGGTACATTTTTCTTGTTTAATACAATGGTACATGTCTTGTTCGATTCGGGTGTCACGCATTCCTTTATATCTTTTGTATTGGTAAGGCATTTAGGGTTGCATCCTGAACCCACAGACATCACAATTCATGTCACATCACCATTAGGATCTGGTACTGACGTAAATTTACAGTGTTCTCGATGCGAGCTTTGAATGTCAGAACAGATAATATATGCAGATCTCTTTGTGATGGCTATTGAAGACTTTGACATCATCCTCAGCATGGACTGGCTCCCACCTCTGAATGCAAAGATCGATTGTATGAAGAAGCAAGTTCAGTTATCCTTGCCTACTGGGGAGTTTGTCAAGATTCAGGGAACGAGAAAATAAAAACACAACTCGACTGTTGTACTTCTCAAGGCACAGCTTCAAGCTCTATCCATTGGTGATGACAATGAATCACCAGCATTGTGCCATCTTGAAGTACATAATGTCCCGGTAATATCTAAATTCTTAACGATTTTTTTAAATAACCTTCCTGGTCTACCTCTGGTTAGGGAATTCAATTTTGAGATCAAATTCATACCTAGGGCTCGGCCTATACAGAATGTCCAACGTCGAGCTGGTTGAGTTAGACAAGCAACTGAAGGAGTTGGAGAGTAATGACTTCATCAGGAAAACTTCATCACCCTAGGGCGCTCCAGTTCTGTTTGTTTGCAAAAAGGATGGTTCGTTACAACTTTGCAACGACCATCACAAGTTGAATAACACCACCATCTGTGAGGCAAATGTCGGAACCTTTCTAAGGACGAATCCAACTCTATTTTCTCTCCAGTGTTTGATAATATATAGGATTTCACCAGCCACAGAGCTATTCGGGGGCCTTATAGGCACTATCCTGATCTTTCGAGTAATGACGACGGTTGTGAATCCCACGCCGACAGCAATCATCACTACACTGACTGAATTTTAAGGGTGAAATCCTTTTAAGGGGGGTAAAGTATAATATCCTAGGATGGCACACAAAAATAAAAAAATTGGAACTTTGGGAAGCCTACCCGAAGGTTCGGGCACTTTTTTTCTATAAAAAGAAACCTCCCCCCTCTCATTTTTCACACCAATTACTTGTGATTTTCTTTTTCTCTCTCTCTCTCTCTATCTCTCTCTCTCTCTCTCTCCTTGAGTTTTTCTCTTTTCTCTTTGAAACTCTCTTCACGGTGCAACGTGGTTCTGCTCGGGGGAAGGCACCAGTTCAAGAAGAAGTTATTATCTGAAGGTGGGGAACGAAACATAGGTTTGCGTGTCTTATAACTTTTATTAAAGTTTACATTCATTTATCATTATGTCTACTATTCATTTACACTGCATTATTACGTATAATATTCATACCCGTCATACTTGTGCTTATATATTTGGAGTTCATGTATTACACTATTACTATACAGGATTAGTGGTCAATCTGACTCAACCAGACATTGTCTTGTCCTCAGTAACTTTAAATAGTAAACAGGAGGCAGTGTGCTGCTCTAGACGATTGGTACTTGAGTAAACCTCGTGTCTCACCTCTGAAACTAGAGACTGACCTGGTTGGTCTTATTTGAAAGCTATCAGCTTGTACAAGTGATACTGAACATCCTAACTTTACACGTGGCGATACTGACCTGATAAGAATCACCAGACATTGTCAAATCTTCTCTAATAATAGTAAAGACCGGACTTGCTCATGCATTAGCATCATACATAAACACCACCTAGGTACGTAAGTGGTTTATGATCCATAAAATAGTTAGAAGCAATGCTTACTATTATTGATATTTCTCTGGAGATGGACGTACAATGAGAACCCGGGTTTACCTGGGGATGGACATTTATACGTGAATCCAGGGCATCGTTCCTGAGGAGCGATGTACAATGAGAACTCGGCTACACCTGGGGATGGACATCTGTACGTGAACTCAGACGACATACAATCATGAAACTATTACGAGATGGTGTCATGCATACATACATGTATTGATTATGATGCTTATTGTGTTTATGTACAATTTGATTATAAAGTTTCCTTTATTAATTGTTATATTCACGAACTATTTTACCCACTAGGCGAGTAGCTCACCTCATTGTTATTAAATTTTTCTCAAGAGATTAGGGTGGACTGGGTGGAGGTTTTTGGGCCCACATTTTGTAACCCATTTTTTATTCATCAAGGATTTTGAGAGGATGTTCCCTTTGCTATTTCATGCACAAAAATATATTCTGAAATTAATAAAATCAGACTTGTACATAATTGTGTTCCTGCGCACTCAGTTATTGTTATAATGCATTCGCACCCCGTCCGTGAGTGTTCCGCCGGTTTAGGCGCATCCAGGCTGGTTGTGACATATGTCACATATTTCTTTTGTATTAAGTAAAAATCGGGTACTCGATTTTTTTAACCTGTGTCTAGACCCGGCTCGATTTTTAAAACGGACTCAAATTTTTGTCTGTACTCGGCCTGATTTTTAATAAATATTGTCCAAACCCGTTTTGAAGCGGGCCGGACGAAAACGGACAAACAGGTTCGGGTCCATTTTTTCACCCCTAGCTCCAAGGCATCATGACTTGATAATCACTTTTGATTTTGGATTAAATTCAACAACTTCAAAATCCAAATTCTTGGGATTCAAATTGTTTTTTGAGGCCAAAGTATTTTTAAACAATTCTTCTTAACATGTTGTGGGGTAAATACTATTATATTGAAAAATAAACTTACCAATAAGGGTTGGTTCGCTGGCTCGGGGAGCAAACTATGAGGTACGGTTAAGGGACTTATCACGAGTTCGAGCCCGCCATCGTCCATCCCTGTTGAGAGAGGTGACATTGCCCCTATAAATCTTCGAATTTAGAAGAATTAGTCTCGTCTCAAAAGAGAAGAGGACACTTATCAGATGTCGGAAAACCAGTTCAAAAAAAAAAAACACAAACTTTACATGTTCTCATTCTTACTAATCGGTAGCATTACACTAGGAACATGCAATTTTTTTAAAATAATTTTGATAATTGAGAAAATGTGTATTCTAACTACGAAAAAATGCATGCAGCTATATATTAATGCAACTACACTATCATACTCCTTAGATATGTACGTATTAATCTTACTCGTTACAATAGGAACATGCAATTCTTTTTAAAAATAATTTTGATAATTGAGAAAAACTTTATTCTAATTATGAAAAAGTGCAGCTATTAGTGCAATCATATCATCGTAGTCGTTAGATATGTATAATTTACATACATCCTAATGTATATACCACATGATCTAATAGATATGATGATGTAGTTGAGATATGTAACATATATATTCATAACCAAGAAGTATATGATAATGCAATTACATTATATTCATCCTTTTTTGAAGTAAGAATGGAACTTGATCTTAGATTAAATAATATTTGATATTTACATGTGTTGTTATATAAAAAATGAAACTTTTCATATTCTTATACATAGTGGTCGTAGTTATTATATTAGCAACATTTATTTTTCTAAAGGGAAAAATGAAATTTTGAGAAAAGAATACGATGCAGTTGTATGCCAAAAACAGATAATATTAGACACGAGGTGAAACTAAAATGGAGTGAAACGAATTATATTTATATGTTGTATTATGCAACAGCTTCTACCTTTAAGTTCATGAACAAAGAAAAAAAAAAAAACTCTTAATTTAAGTTCATGAAACAGTACCGTAAACATTAACGCAAAGAATTGTAATTTTTTTTTTGTCTAATTTTCACTGGCAAAAAATTAAAATTTTCATTCTTATTATTATGGCAGACGAAGGGAAAGACGAAGAAAGAAGAGGTTTTTATCGTTTCAAAGCTAAATCGAACTCGCGGTACGTGATTTTCACTCTATTTTTTCGTGAAATTGATAGTTAAGCTAGATGTAAGGAGTCTCTCGAAGTAATTTGCTCTATAGGAGCCATTTTACGGTATTTTTAAAATTGGGGTTTTGACCCGACTTAAATAAAAATTTACTCGAAGGGTTGAAAAATACTCTTTAGACTGTAAAAGCCTCGAATATGTGGTTAGATTTTATTTATTTGTTCATTTAGAATTTTTATGGTTGTTAGAAGTTAGAGTTTATATTGAAAACTTTTTGAATCATATTAAAACCCGATGAAACTCTACTTTAAGGCTATAGAATGGTAGCATGGACTGTTGTGAGTCTATTTATGCTAATTTCATGATTTTTGGAAATCGTTTGACAATTTTAGTAAAATTATACATGTTTCCAATAAACAGTGTCGTAAACAATACTGTGATTATTTTCAGTGAATAAAATGGAATTGGAATCCAGTGAAACTTCGGTTTGAGATCATAGAATCGTAGAGAACTGAATTCCGGACGTTTCGATACTAAGATTGTGATTTTTGGATATAATTTGATATTTTTAGTAACTAAATATATGATTTTAGTGAGTAAAAATTTACTTTCGTAACCTCCGCAACGTGTAAAACCTTAGTGAAATACCTGTTAAAGGTGGTAGAATGATAGTATGACTGAGTTTACACGTGTCGATGTGGACAGAATAATTTTAGGAATATTCTATATTTTTAATAAAATTGATATATGTTCTAGTAAAAAAATAAAATTGAGAACTAATGGAAATATGATTTGGAAATCTATTTTCACTGTTTCTGTTCGTAGAAATATCTAGATTGACCGTAGAAATGGTATAGTAGTGTCTTCAACTGCTTATGAGACCTCAATTGAGTTGAAATCTAGATTTATGGAATGTGTATAATATTTTTTAGGTTGTGACAGATTGAGTTAGTTGGATTTAAATTGGAATTGGACTCGAAAGTGACGGTGATTGTACTTGAGTTGGAAAGTCTTGTATTGTGAGTATATTTCTTGTTTTTGTTCTTGTATGACATTGTATTATATAAAATGTTTAACTGTAAGCGTGTTATATACGTAAATGCATTGTATTTTATTGATTATCCAAAATAATTTTGGCATTTGAAGTATGCGAGACGTGCGAAGGCAAATTACATATGATGTCATTTCGTTAGGAATTAGACCCGCATAAGTGTTATGCAATGTCACACCCCGCCTGGATGCGCCACACTCGCGGACGGGGCACGCATTTGAAACAATAACAATGGTAACAACAAAGTGCCCCGTCCGTGAGTGTACCGCCGGTTTAGGCGCATCCAGGCGGGGTGTGACATTTAATGGTATCAGAGAGTACGGTCCACGGCCCGCCCAAGTCCACCAAATTAGGAGAAGAAAAATTTTACTAGATATATAAATCTCTAGAACTATATATATATATATATATGTGATTTATATATAGTTGAGATTTATATTAAATATATATCTAGAAAACTATATGATTTCTATATAGTTTGATTTGAATATATATATAGTTGTGAATTATGAAAACTCTATATATTAATGATTAAATATATATCTATATATCTATGTATATAGGAGATATATATATATACCTTGTTATTATTGATGAAAAATTTGAATGAAAATTTTTAGTAGATATATATATCTCTAGAACTATAGATATATATATATATATATATATATACATATATATATATATATATATATATGTCAATTATATATAGTTGAGATTTATATTAAATATATATCTAGAAAGCTATATGATTTTTATATAGTTTGATTTAAATATAGATATAGTCATGATTTATTTAAAAACCATATGTATAGCTTAGTGTATATGAGATATATATATATATATCATATTAAAAAAAAAATTGAAAGAAAAATTTTATTAGATATATATATCTCTAGAACTATATATATATATATATATATATGACAATTATATATAGTGAGATTTATATTAAATATATATCTAAAAACTATATGATTTTTATATAGTTTTATTTAAATATATATAGTTATGATTTATGAAAATTATATATATATATATTGTAATACTCTGTATTTCAAAAAAAAAAAAAAAATTACTAGTTGGGCGACGCCCGAACGTTCAGGCACGCCTGAACGTTCAGGCGCAATGCCAGAACGTTCAGGCGCATGACAGAACGTTCAGGCGCAATGCCAGAACGTTCAGGCGCAATGCCAGAACGTACAGGCGCAATGCCAGAACGTTCAGGCGCCAAAAATCTCTATATAAGGAACCCTCCTCATTCTCATTTCTCACACCAAAATCACTCTCCTTATGATTTTCCTTCTCTTTCCACTCATTCTAAGTTTTTAGTTTTTGAGACTCTCTGATCGAGACTCTCGGTACGGTGCGACGAAGTTCTGTCCGGAGGAAAGCACCAGATCGGAAAGAAGAAGTTCTTATCTGAAGGTGGGGAACGAAACATAGGTTTGCGTGTTTCATAACTTTTATTAAAGTTTACATTCAATTATTATTATGTCTACTATTCATTTACACTGCATTATGTCAATAATGTTTATGACCTGAATGTCCTAACTTTGCACGTCGTGATACCGACCCTGATAAGGATCACCAGACGTTGCCAAAGTCAGTCTAAATGTCAAGAAAAGACCTAACCAGTAGACTAGACTAGTTCATGCATTGGCATCATACATATCACCACCAAGGGACGTATATGGTTTATGACTCATAGAATAGTTAGAAGCATTGCTCACTATTCATATTATTTCTCTAGAGAGGGACGTACATGAGAACTCGGCTACGCCGGGGAGGGACATCAGTACGTGAATCCAGAGCATCGTTCCTGTACGTGAATTCAGGCGATGTACGTTCTTAAAACCATTAATATGTGACGGTGTCATGCATACATTCATATTGATTGATTATGATGCTCACGTGTGTATTTAAGATATTTGATATTGAAGTATGCTTTATTAATTGTTATACTCATGCACTATTTACCCACTGAGCGCGTTAAGCTCACTCCAATATTACCAAATCTTTCACAGGAAATTAGGGTGGACTGGGTGCAGGTTATGGGGCCCACATTTTGTACCCTTTGTATGAATCATTTGGGATTTTGGGAGTATGTTCCCTTGACCATTTTATGTACAAAAGTATTCTGAATTATATGAAATCAGATTTGTACTGTATATTGTATTTCTGCTGTGCACTCTGTTGTTACCATTGTGATTGTTCCAAATGTGCGCCCCGTCCGTGAGTGTACCGCCTGTTTAGGCGCGTCCGGGCGGGGTGTGACATTTAATGGTATCAGAGCGTACGGTCCACGGCCCGCCCAAGTCCACCAAATTAGGGGAAGAAAAATTTTATTAGATATATATATATCTCTAGAACTATATATACATATGTCAATTATATATAGTTGAGATTTGTATTAAATATATATATCTAGAAAACTATATGATTTTTATATAGTTTGATTTAAATATACATATAGTCATAATTTATTAGAAACTATATGTGTGGCGACCCCGCGCCCCGGACCACCAACCCCGCAGGGAATGGCATGCGGAATGCCGGGGCGGGACGCCCGGCGTAGGCATCTCCGACCACTCCTCAACTCCCGTGAGGTGGTTGAGACCCTACGAGCCTTATCTCAAACAACGACATAATATTAAAAGGTACTAAACAAAACTACCCACCGTATTAATCATCAAAGACAAGGGATAATCCATAAAAATGAACCATAAATAAAATCATAATCCCTACAGTCCATTAAAATTGACATACACATAAAGTCCAAATTGTGGGTACAAATAAAACCGTCATATGCCCACATAGTCTATCTAACAAGTCCCAACTCACCCGTACTACAATGTGGTAAGTGTTATAATTACATAATCCAAAATATAGTACTTCATAATTTAAAACACAATTCAATCAAAATGCCTCTCAACTCACATCGAGGCCTTGGATTCTCTCGCAGGCAAGGCCCTCAAGATATGACTACTCCTTTGCCCTTATTCGGGACAGAAGGACCTGAAAGAGGAAAATGAGGGTGAGCCAACGATGCCCAGTGAATAGAATTCAAATATGCTATCAATACTCATCAATAAAAACCATGTATGCATGTCAATGTGTAGCATGATTAAAAGCTCTTAACATATAGATATCAAGCATTTATAATAAGTTCGATGCAAGTAAAAGCTTATCAATTTGAATCCACATTCCACATGCCTTGGGTTACTAGTACACGTCTATTTCACCGTGCCGTTGATCCCAATCATTTCCTTTCTTAAAACCCTCTTATAACAAGGTTAAGTCCCCCTATTAGCCAGATAGATGGGTCCAACCAAAGTCATAAGGTTTTCTCAAATCAATGCATCATTCAAAACATTAGAACACATTCATGCTTTCAACATACAATATATATAAGTGATATGATGACATAAATGATATAATCATAAGTGAAGTCTACTCACAACCAAGCCTCGCGAGAGTACTTAACCACACACGATCACCAAACCGAATCAACCCAAATCAAGATCCTGAAACATTCATCAATATCCTACCATACATCAATTTCTATGCTCAATCACATAGACATTACACATCAACCCTAAATCAGTCCACATATAAACAATAGGCCTAAATCTCATCTAATCCCATCATTCAACTCAAATCACATGACTTAGGCCTCTAATGCATAGTTCTCATACATAAACCATTCTATTAATCAAAAATACTGATTTTCAATTCCTTTAGGCATAAACATGCCCAAATTGGGTCACTTGATCACAAGTAGGCCTAACCCATGATATGGTCACAACCACCAAATCAGTAGCATAATCAACTCTAATCATGCTTAATTAAACATAAGTTGCATCAATTCAATGATTCTAGGCCAAAAGCATCAAAAGCCCTAAAATATGAAATTTTCCATACTTAGGCCCTATTGTCGATTTACACTAGGTCACCATGTTCAGCCATGTATATCACTGATTTTGCATCATGGGTTCATCAACAATGGCAACTAGGTCAACATAGTTGACATGCAAGCTATTTGGAAAGGTCTAAGTTCATATTCTAAATGTAGGTCTAATACAAACAATCCTACCAATTCTTCACATGTATTATTCTGTTCAGGTGTATTAATCTACCAATAGAAATATATAATCACAAAATCCACCGTACATATTGAAGTATGTGAAGAAACAAACCTTCTGTCCAAACATCAGCCCAATCCAACGGTGGACCGAAAAGATATGTATCTTTGATGAACAAGTATCTAATCAGACAGTTTCTCCTTTCCTGCTGCAAATATCCAAACTCAGATGGCTATATAACACAAAATACTAAACGTATAGACATCTCCACCGTTCAGAATACAGAAATATCTGTTATAAACGACATACCCAAATTTGATATCCATCCAACGGTAGATTGAGGAGATCTGTAAGTTTGACCGAAATGGCACGAGAAACCCAGAAATTCCGACCAGCTTCGTTTAAGAGGTTATATCTCTCAGAAAAAGCCTCTAATTAAGATCTTCACCGTTCATAATGTATAAATATCAGTTTTAAACTACATACCCAAATTTGGTAGCCATCTAACGGTAGACTTAGGAGATCTATAAGTTTGAGCGAAACGGTGCGAGAAATCCAGACTTTCCGACCAGCTTTGTTTGAGAGGTTAGATCTCTTAGACGAAACCTCTGATCAAGATCTCCACCGACCAGAATGAAGAACCATAAGCTACGAATGTGCTGATAAAATTTGACCTCAATCTGCCCGTATATTCCAAAGATCTACCTCTTTGATGGAAACGTCACAGGGATCTTCCTCCTGCAACTCTCTCCTTCCTTCTCTTCTTCTTTCCTTTCTCTTCTTCTTTCCTTTCTCTTCTTTTCTTTCTCTTCTTCTTTCCTTTCTCTCCACTCTCCTCTTTCTAGCAATTCCTTGATTCCCTCCTTGATTCTCTCCTTGTTTTCCTCCTTGATTCTCTCCTTGATTCTCTCCTTGTTTTCCTCCTTGATTCTCTCCTTGATTCCCTCCACTCATTCTAGCACTTCCTTGAGGGCATGGGACACTTGTCCACTTTCATGCACCAACCTTCACATGTGTTGGTCTCATACTACCCATACTAACCACATGTATTTTAAATGTCCAATCCATTTAATACACCAAATTTTCAATCTCATTTATCCTTTTATTCAATCAATCCTAACCCATATCAATTCATGGTTTAATGAGCCCATGCATAAATCATAACATATGCATTATACTTTAATTTAACATGACTCATATACAATTTATGATACATATATTTATATACATTATCAAGCATCAACTATACAAACATTAAACAATCATCAAACAAACACCAAACATATCAAGGCAACACGCAGAGTTTGGGCAAAATACAATTGGGTTATGGGCTAGATGAAATAATTTTCAGGGCGTCACAATATGTGTAGTTATTATTGAATATATGTATCTATATACCTTAGTGTATATGAGGTACGTATAAATAAAAATAAAAATAAAAATAAAAAATAAAAAATAAAAAAAAATTATTTTTCGAAAAATATTTATTCGAAAAAAAACAAAAAAAAACAAAAAAACAAAAAAATTCGAAAAAAAAATAAATTCGAAAAAATTTTATTTTTCGAAAAAAAAAAAAAATTATTTTTCAAAAATAAAAAAAAAAAAAAATTCGAAAAAAATTATTTTTCGAATAAAAAAAAAAAAATTTCGAAAACATTTATTTTTCGAATAAAAAAAAATTTGAAAAAAAATTATTTTTCGAATAAAAAAAAAAAAAATTCGAAATTAAGATTTGGATTAAAAATCACTATATATGCTTTTTATAGTTTCAATTTCAATATAGTTAATTTATGAAAACTATATATATATATAGTTATAATTACCTATGTCTATACATTCATATGTGAATACGACATATATGCATCAAATCACTAATGAAGAAATTTTCATGATGGCATAAACATCAAAAACTCGAAAATAATGTCTACGAGACAACGCATAAATCTTAAAAATGTTAGGAATAAATTTTGTGTCTTTCACACAAATTTATTTTCCTTTCAGCAAAAGAATGGCCTCAAGGGAATGAACAACTTCTATTAGCAGGCAAACCAATTCCCACTAGACTAACGAAATTGTCCAAAAGAGAGGTTGTGACCATGAGGAGCATCGACAACAACGATCTCCGCCTCCGTCCAATCCTTCATGACAAACTCGCAACACTGGATTGGTTAAATATAACCAACGTCGAGGGCCAAGTCTCTTACAACTTGGTCAGATCCTTCTATGAAGCCATGAATTACGTGGGACTTCACGGAGATGAGATCAGCCCTCATTTAGAGACAACAATCATGGGAACGACAATTCCTATCAATATCGAGATTATTGCTCGCCTTTTGGAGATTCCGATTGAAGAAAGGATTATTGATCCACATGACCCCCAGACCGTTGCAGAGATCGCCGAATCTAATGCACAACTGTTCAATTCCCTCGCCAAAGAGCCATACACTCAATCAACATACACCAACCTCCCTAACAATCATCTTAAGCCATCTCTTGTCGGCCTCAGAAAGATTGTATACGGTAACATTTTGCCAGAAAGGGGCACTATGTCAAGGGCCCAACTCCTTGTGTTGTATTGCATAGCGAAGAACATAAAGGTCTCCCTCCCACACATCATCATCCAACAAATGTTGAGGGTGATTCAAAACCCTTTCAAGAAGGAATTCCTCGGCTACGGAGTCTTAATTATGAGGCTACTTCACGAGGCAGACGTTGACACTTTCGATGGAACGTCAAAACTGATCACTGAACCAGTTATCCTCTATCTTCAAAACATATGGCACCAGTGGAGGGGTAACTGACGAAGAGGTATTCGGCACGACAATAAGTACTGCCGAAAGAATGAGAGACAAGCACGGGCGTTGCCTTCGCAAATGTCGACGCAAAATGCCTGTCAGAGAAGGCCCAAATAATGATTCCAATCCACATCCTACATCAGACCCAGCCGGTAATCCAACCGATCGACCACTTACTGACGAAGAATTATATGCCACACTCAATCCACCAATACAAAGTCATGATAGACAAGGTATACAAGCAAATCCATCAACTTGGGACGTGCCAACTCAAGGCAACACTTCGTACCAAAGATTTCCAACTCCTGCGGTCCAGTATCAGCCAGTTCCACAAGTTGCTGTAAACCAACAACAACAGTACTGGGCGTCACCAAATCTTGGAGGGCCAAACATCCCAATGAGCCCATTGTTTCAAACTTTTTCATCTCAAACAAACCAAATTATCCAAGGGGTTCCGGTTAGGGGATCCCCGCGCAATCAATACAACTACGTTCCACCTATGAATCACCCATACAACCAATACTTTCCTCCAATGCCTATGGCCTACCCTTCACCTACAAGACAAACGACCCATCAACCACCAATGGGACAACCGACTAACCTACTTGAACGGTTGGATGAAATGGCATCCAATATTGCTGCACTCAAAGAAAGCCACAATAATATATTAACTCGTTTGCCAAACTCCAACGCAGAGCGTGCACACTCTCAACCTTCTGTTAGTAGTCATTCTGTACATAACAGTAGATCTCGAAGAAACGGTAGTAGGCAAGAAAGTCAAAATTAATTTTTGGCATTGTAAACATTTTCTTTGACATATATGAATGAAATTGTTTTGTTTAAAGACTATCTTTGGTGGGCCGACTTACAACCATACTTTCTTTTGTATCACTAACTTTGGAGTGGTATGGGACACAACAAACTTGGAGGATACTAAATAAAATGTGGAAGTAAGAAAACCCATGACCTTGCGTGAAAAGAAACATTTGGAGAAAGTTGCATTACTAATATTATCACTAAGTTTACACGGTATGGGACGAGTAAATTTGGACGATACTATTAGTGAACTTCTATTCAGCCAATGTTTTTAGAGACCGTGTTCATACAACTTAACTTGGTTTCCACCCTTATTACTAAATTCATGTGGTATGGGACATATGAATTTGGATAATAATCGAACAGACTAAGCGTAAGCGTATGAATGCATAAGATTGCGATAGAACGTTAGATCAGGATATTTACCGAGGCAAATCTTAGACTTCTTATGACTCGTATGGTTTTTCAATGAAATATATGTATGTTCACAACAACCAGAACCAAATCATTTTATATACTTGCACAGTTTTCTACTTATTATATAACCATTCTAACCTTGTTTGTTTTTACACCATGGCCAAACATACGAGATATATAAGATTCTTTGATTGCTCAACAAAAACCTTACACTATACTTAAAAAAATAGGTGATTTTAATATTGTAGTACCCTCGAAATTGTTGCTGAGCATACTTTAACATTATACTTGCCTACAGTTTCTTAATCTTGGTTTTATTTTCTCCTTGCCAGTGAGAAAATGCAAACAAGAAAGAGAGGAAGGCCACGTACTGTTCGTCCCACAGTTGAGGCACCTCCTAAGATTCAGGAACCGCTGCCTCCGACAACAGCACAGGCCACACCCGACACTGCCACTCCATCTGGGCAGGCAATCCCACCCCCACCCGCACCCTTTGCCACGCCTTCAAGCATTGAAACCTTCTTCGCTGGATTTATTGAGGCGATGCAGGCCACTGTTCAAACTGCCGTTCAGGAGACTGCAGCCAGTCAGGTTGCCACGGTTCAAGCCCCTGTAAAATTAGGGTCCGAAGCTCAAACCGATCAGATTACTAAATACAAGCGGCTACAACCTCTTACTTTCGATGGCACCATTGATCCTGATGAGGTGCAAAAGTGGTTGGATGAGTCAAAGAAGGCTCTTGATGCAATGGGAGTCGATGAGACTAGCAAAATTCCCCTAGCAACCTACCAACTTGTTGGTGCCACAAACACATGGTGGATCACAGTGAAAGAAGACCCAAGGGTCAATATAGCAGATATGACTTGGCAACAGTTTGAGTCCATGTTTATTGATGAGTATTTTCCCAGCGCGGTGACAAAGCAGAAGCGCCAGGAATTTGCTAAGTTATATCAGGGAACCATGACCGTCAGAGAATATGCTGGAAAATTTAAAGAATTATCAGTCTACTCTCTCTCCACCATCTCAACGGAGCGAGATAAGAGTGAGAAATTTTATAATGGTCTTCGCCATGACATTCGACAAGCCTTATCGATCTTGGATCTCAAGATTTACAAGGAGGTTGTTGACAAAGCCATGAGCTTTGAACAAGAAAAGCTCTTACAGGAACAGCGAATGAATAAGGGTAAACGGCCTGCCACATTTTCCCAACAGGGCTCGCAACAGGGCAACAAGAAGAAGCCCTACTACAATCAAAACCCAGCCAACTTGTTTCAACTGCGGCCAGAAAGGCCATGTAAAACATCTTTGTCCGCACCTTCCGCAACCTATTCCGGCTATTCCAGTCCAACAAGCACCACCTGCTGCTAATGCCCAACCCAGGCAGACCCAACAGAACCAGGGTCCACGGAATCAGGGCAGAGCATATGCCATCGCTCACCAACCCCTCCCAGACAATAATGTCGTCGAAAGTACCTTTCCTTTGTTCAATACAATGGTGCATGTTTTGTTTGATTCAGGTGCTACGCATTCTTTTATATCATCAGCATTGGTAAGACATTTAGGCCTGCATCCTGAACCCACAAACATCACACTCCATGTCACATCACCGTTCGGATCGGGTACTGACGTGAATTTGCAGTGTTCTCGATGTGAGCTTCGAATGTCCGAACAGATAATCTATGCCGATCTTTTTGTGATGGATTTTGAAGACTTCGACATCATCCTCGGCATGGACTGGCTCGCCCCACTGAATGCAAAGATCGACTGTATGAACAAGCACGTTCAGTTAACTTTGCCTACATGAGAGTTTGTCAAGATTCAGGATACAAGGCAATGGATACACAAATCAACAGTTGCACTTCTCAAGCACAACTTCGAGCATTGTCTCTTGGCGACGGCAATGAATCACCAGCTCCGTACCCTCCCGAAGTACGCGATGTTCCAGTCGTATCTGAATTCCCAACAGTTTTTCTTAATGACCTTCCTGGTCTACCTCCAGTTAGGGAATTCGATTTTGAGATCAACCTCATACCTGGGACAGGGCCTATCTCAATTCCACCATACCGAATGTCACATGTTGAACTGGTCGAATTAGACAAACAACTTAAGGAATTAGAGAGTAATGGCTTCATCCGAAAGAGTTCATCACCCTGGGGCGCACCAGTTCTGTTTGTTCGCAAAAAAGATGGTTCGTTACGACTTTGCATCGATTATCGCAAGTTGAATAACGTCACCATCAAGAACAGATATCCCTTGCCCAGGATCGATGACCTATTCGACCAACTTCGAGAAGCCAAATACTTCTCTAAGATTGATTTACGGTCTGGTTATCACCAACTCCGAATCCGAGAGTCCGACATCGCCAAGACGACGTTCAGAACTCGGTACGGTCATTACGAATTCTTAGTTACGTCGTTCGGTCTAACAAACGCCCCTGCAGCATTCATGGATTTGATGAATCGCATATTCAGGTTATACTTAGATCGATTTGTGGTGGTTTTTGTGGACGACATCTTGATATTCCTCAACCGAGGCAAACCATAAAATGCATTTGAAGCTAGTCCTCCAGACCTTGAGAAGCCACCAATTGTATGCAAAGTTGAGTAAGTGCGAATTTTGGGCGCAGAGAGTTCAATTCCTCGGCCATGTGGTTTCAAGCAATGGCATTGAGGTCGATCCTTCTAAGGTTGAAGCAGTCTTAAACTGGAAGCAGCCTACCACTGTTACTTAGATTAGGAGTTTTCTTGGTTTGGCTGGCTATTACAGACGCTTCATTACGGACTTCTCAAAGATTGCTGAACCTATGACCAAGCTCACTCGAAAAGACGTGCGCTTCATCTGGAATCCCGCCTGTGAAGCATCATTTCAGGAATTGAAGAAATGCCTCACGACAGCACCTATACTTATCACTCCAAGAAATGGAATTGGTTTTTCATTATACACCGATGCCTCTCTCCAAGGCTTAGGTGTCGTACTAATGCAAGAAGGCCAAGTTGTTGCATATGCCTCCAGGCAACTGAAGATTCATGAGGGTAATTACCCAACCCATGACTTGGAACTTGCAGCTGTTGTGTTTGCACTTAAATTATGGCGTCATTACCTATACGGTGAACGGTTCGAGGTCTTCTCAGATCACAAGAGTCTTAAGTACACATACACTCAGAGAGACCTAAACCTCCGCCAAAGAAGATGGTTGGAATTCTTGAAAGACTATGACTTTAAACTCCAGTACCATCCCGGAAAGGCCAATGTTGTGGCCGATGCTTTGAGTAGAAAATCTTATGTTGCTTGTACTCTTAACTATGAAATGGGGAAGTTGGCTACAGAGATAGAGAACTTTAACCTCCAGCTACACGAAGAGGGACCACGCTCACGACTCTCTCAATTATCAGCTACCTCTGACCTCGTTCGCAAGATTTCAGCTACTCAAGCCAATGACCCTATGTTAATAGCGAAACGAGAACTTCTACTCAGCGGGCAAGACCTTCCTCATTGGTCAGTCTCTGACGACGGAGCCGTTTTCTATATAAAATGTCTTTGTCTTCCGAACGATCCCGAGGTTCGGAAAGACGTGCTTACTGAGATGCACTGTTCGAGATACGCTATGCATCCTGGGGGTGACAAGATGTACCAGGATGTCAAGCGACAATTCTGGTTTTCTGGAATGAAGAAGGCAATTGCAGACTTCGTTGCTCGATGTCTTGTTTGCCAGAAAGTTAAGGCAGAACGACGACTTCCCTCTGGCCTTCTCCAGCCGTTACCTATTGGAGAATGGAAATGGGAGAACATCGCAATGGATTTTGTTACAGCCTTACCTCGAAATAATAAAGGGCAAGATGCTATCTGGGTTATCATTGACAGACTTACCAAGTCTGCACACTTCTTGCCAATAAAGTTCACGGATAATCCCGCCAAACTAGCAGAACTATATGAAAGAGAGATCGTACGCCTTCATGGCATCCCACTCACGATCGTCTCTGATCGAGACCCTCGATTCACCTCAAACTTTTGGAAAAGCTTCCAGAATAGAATGGGTTCTAAGATCACTATGAGCACAGCTTTTCACCCTCAGACTGATGGGCAGTCAGAACGGCTTATCCAAATCTTAGAAGACATGCTACGATGCTGCATTTTGGACTTTAATGACGGTTGGGCAAAGTATTTGCATCTAGCTGAGTTTGCATACAACAACAGCTACCAATCTAGTATCGGCATGGCACCATACGAGGCTCTTTATGGTCGGCCTTGCAGATCTTCGGTATGCTGGTTAGATATGGCCGATCGACTGCAGTTAGGCCCTGAACTAGTTCACGAGACTTCTGAGAAGATCACACTAGTAAAGGAACGACTTCGTGTTGCACAAAGTCGACAGAAGAGCTATGCTGACAAACGGCGACAGCCTCTGGAATTTGATAAGGGGGACTTTGTTTTTCTACAAGTCCAGCCCACCCGAGGTGTCAAACGCTTTGGGATCAAAGGAAAGCTCTCCCCGCGGTATATCGGTCCATTTCCGATCATTGAACGTATTGGCAAACTTGCTTATCGTCTGTCCCTTCCCTCGTCCATGCCTAAGGTTCATGACGTTTTTCATGTATCTATGCTTCGCAAGTATCGTCCTGATCCTTCGCATATCATCCCTTTAGTCGAGGTTCGGGTTGAGGAAGGAAATAAGTATCAAGAGAAAGCAATACAGATTTTAGATAGAAAAACTCAAGACCTACGGAGACGTAGCATACCACTTGTGAAAGTGCTCTGGGATCACCACGGCATAGAAGAAGCTACATGGGAACTAGAATCAACAATTAAACAGAAATACCCTGAATTGTTTTCTAGTACCACCTGATGTTGTGATACATTGTATTATTTTCACTTCTAAATACCAGGATGAAACATTGTTTACACTTATCTTCATACATTGTTTAACTTGAATAACTACGCAGATATCTGAAAATCATTTCAATGGATATCGTGATGCACACACGCAGTGGCTCCTTAGCAACCTGCGGCTACTTCGCAAGCAATACCCCTCATCCATACTTGACTTGATTTCGAGGGCGAAATCCCTTTAAGAGGGGTAGAGTGTAATACTCTGTATTTCACAAAAAAAAAAAAAAAAATTACTATTTGGGCGACGCCTGAACGTTCAGGCGCATGCCAGAACGTTCAGGCGCATGCCAGAACGTTCAGGCGCAATGCCAGAACGTTCAGGCATGTCAGAACGTTCAGGCGCAATGCCAGAACGTTCAGGCGCAATGCCAGAACGTTCAGGCGCATGCCAGAACGTTCAGGCGCCTGCCAGAACGTTCAGGCGCCTGCCAGAACGTTCAGGCGCCTGCCAGAACGTTCAGGCGCCTGCCAGAACGTTTAGGCGCCAAAAATCTCTATATAAGGAACCCTCCGCATTCTCATTTCTCACACCAAAATCACTCTCCTTATGATTTTCCTTATCTTTCCACTCATTCTAAGTTTTTAGTTTTTGAGACTCTCTGATCGAGACTCTCGGTACGGTGCGACGAAGTTCTGTCCGGAGGAAAGCACCAGATCGGAAAGAAGAAGTTCTTATCTGAAGGTGGGGAACGAAACATAGGTTTGCGTGTTTCATAACTTTTATTAAAGTTTACATTCAATTATTATTATGTCTACTATTCATTTACACTGCATTATGTCAATAATGTTTATGACCTGAATGTCCTAACTTTGCACGTCGTGATACCGACCCTGATAAGGATCACCAGACGTTGCCAAAGTCAGTCTAAATGTCAAGAAAAGACCTGACCAATAGACTAGACTAGTTCATGCATTGGCATCATACATATCACCACCTAGGGACGTATATGGTTTATGACTCATAGAATAGTTAGAAGCATTGCTCACTATTCATATTATTTCTCTAGAGAGGGACGTACATGAGAACTCGGCTACGCCGGGGAGGGACATCAGTACGTGAATCCAGAGCATCGTTCCTGTCCGTGAATTCAGGCGATGTACGTTCTTAAAACCATTAATACGTGACGGTGTCATGCATACATTCATATTGATTGATTATGATGCTCACGTGTGTATTTAAGATATTTGATATTGAAGTATGCTTTATTAATTGTTATACTCATGCACTATTTACCCACTGAGCGCGTTAAGCTCACTCCAATATTACCAAATCTTTCACAGGAAATTAGGGTGGACTGGGTGCAGGTTATGGGGCCCACATTTTGTACCCTTTGTATGAATCATTGGGGATTTTGGGAGTATGTTCCCTTGACCATTTTATGTACAAAAGTATTCTGAATTATATGAAATCATATTTGTACTGTATATTGTATTTTCGTTGTGCACTCTGTTGTTACCATTGTGATTGTTCCAAATGCGCGCCCCGTCCGTGAGTGTACCGCCGGTTTAGGCGCGTCCGGGCGGGGTGTGACATATATATATATATATATATTGATGAAAAATTTTATTAGATATATATATCTCTAGAACTATATATATATGTCAATTATATATAGTTGAGATTTATATTAAATATATATCTAGAAAAAAACTATATGATTTTTTATAGTTAGATTTAAAATACATATAGTCAAGATTTATTAAAAACTATATGTATAATTATGATTGAATATATATATTTATATACCTTAGTATATATGAGATATATATATATATTATATTATTAATGAAAAAAAAAATTCGAATGAAAAATGTTATTAGATATATACGTCTTTAGAACTATATATATATGAATTATATATAGTTAAGATTTGTGTTAAATATATATCTAAGAAAACTATATATAATTTTTATATAGTTTAAATTTCAAATATATATATAGTTAATTTATGAAAACTATATATGCAGTTATGATTAAATATATATATCTATACATTCATATACGTATACGATATATATATATATATTGCTAATGAAGAATTTTGATTACATGATGACATAAACATCAAGAGAAAAATATACAATCTTATCCAACTGACAAGGCATAAATCTTAAAAATGTTAGGAATATATTTTGTGTCTTTCACAAATTTATTTTCCTTTCAGCAAAGAATGGCCTCAAATGAAGGAGTAACTTCCACTAGCAGGGAACCAATTCCCACTAGACTCAATGAATTGTCCAAAAAGGAGGTTATAACCATGAGGAGCATCGACAACAGAGATCTCCGCCTCCACCCAATCCTTCACAACAAACTCACAACTGTGGGTTGGTTGAACATAACAAAGGTTGAGGGCCAAGTCTCTTACAACTTGGTAAGATCCTTCTACGAAGCCATGAATTACGTGGGACTTCCAGAAGAGGGAATCAACCCTGTATTGGAGACAACAGTTATGGGGATAAAAATTCCTATTAACGTCGAAATCATCGCTCGACTTATGAAGATTCCGATTGAGGAAAGAATTATTGATCCACATGAACCGCAGACAATTACAGAGATTGCGGAGTCTAATGAACAATTATTCAATTCTCTTACCAAGGAGCCATACACTCAATCAACGCTCACCAACCTCCCAAACAATTATCTTAAACCATCTCTTGCCGGCCTTGGAAAGATCGTGTTCGGCAACATCTTGCCAGAAAGGAGGCCTAATGGCACTATGTCAAGGGCCCAACTCCTTGTGCTATATTGCATAGAGAAAGGAATAAAGGTCTCCCTACCTCACATCATCATCCAACAAATGTTGAGGGTGATTCAAAACCCTTTGAGAAAGGAATTCCTCGATTACGAAGTCTTGATCATGAGGATGCTACGCGAAGTAAACATTGACACTTTAGATGGGACTTCGACAAAAATCATTGAGCCAGTTACAGCATCTTCTATCTTCAAGATATATGTTCCAAGGGGAGGAGTAACTGACGAGGAAGTATTCGGCACAACGATAGGAAATGCCGAGAGAATGAAGGACAAGCATGGACGTTGCCTTCGAAAAAGTCGACGCAAGATTCCCGTCAGAGAAGCACCAAATTTTGGAGGGCAGAACATCCCAATGAGCCCACTACTTCAAAAATTTTCACCTCATACAGATCTAGATATACAAGGGGTTCCAATTAGGGGATCCCCGTACAATCGAAACAACAACCAATATTTTCCCCCAATGCCTATGGCTTACCCTCCACCTATGGGACAATCGAGCCATCAACCATCAATGGACCAATCGACTAACCTTTTTGAAAGGTTAAATAAAATGGAATCCAATATGACGGAAATGAGAGCGACTCAGAATTATATATTAACACATATGCAAAACTCTGAAGCAGAGCGAGCAAACTCTCAACCTTCTGTTAGTAGTCGTTCTGTACCTAGCAGGAGATCTAGAAGGAGCGGAAGTAGGCAGGAAAATCAAAATTGATTACTAGCATTGTAAACTTTTCTTTTATATACATGAATGAAATGTTTTGTTTAAAGACTATCTTTGGTGGGCTGACTTACAACCATTCTTTCTTTTGTATCACTAACTTTGGAATGGTATGGGACATAACAAAATTGGAGGATACTAAATAAAATGTGGAAGTAAGAAAACCCATGACCTTGTGTGAAAAGAAACATTTGGAGACAGTTGCATTACTAATATTATCACTAAGTTTACACGGTATGGGACGAGTAAATTTGGACGATACTATTAGTGAACTTTTATTCAGCCAAAGTTTTTAGAGACCGTGTTCATAAAACTTAACTTGGTTAACACCCTTATTACCAAAGTCATGTGGTATGGGACACATGAACTTGGCTAATAATCGAAAAGACTAAGAGTAAAAGTTTGAATACAAAAGATTGCGATAGAACGTTAGCTTAGGATATTTACCGAGGCAAATCTTAGAATTCTTATGACTCGTATGAATTTTCAATGAAATATATATGTATGTTCACAACGACCATAACCAAATCATTTGAAATACTTGCAAAGTTTTGTACTTATTATATAAACATTCTAACCTTGTTTGTTTTTACACCATGGCCAAACATACGAGATATATAAGATTCTGTGATTTCTCAACAAAAACCTTACACTATACTTAAAAAAATAAGTGATTTTAACATTAAAGTACTCTCGAAATTGTTGTTGAGCATACTATAACATTATACTTGGCTACAGTTCCTAAATCTTGGTTTTATTTTCTCATTGCCAGTGAGAAAATGCAAACAAGGAAGAGAGGAAGGCCACGTACTGTTCGTCCAGCAGTTGAGGCACCTCCTGAGATTTAGGAACTGCCGCCTCCGACAACAGCACAGGTCACACCCGATACTGCCACTCCATCTGAGCAGGCAATACCATCCCCACCCGCACCCTTTACTATGCCTTCGAGCATGGAAATCTTTTTCGTCGGATTTATAGAAGCAATCAAAGCCACTGTTCAAACGGTCGTTCGTGAGACCGCAACCAGTCAGGTTGCCACGGTTCAAGCACCTGTAAAATTTGGGTCGGAAGCTCAAACCGATCAGATTACTAAATGCAAGCGGCTACAACCTTTACTTTCGATGGCACCATTGATGCTGATGAGGTGCAAAAGTGGTTGGATGAGTCAAAGAAGGCTCTTGATGCAATGGGAGTCGATGAGACTCGAAAAATTCCACTAGCGACCTACCAACTTGTTGGTGGGGCAAACACATGGTGGATGACAGTGAAAGAAGACCCAAGGGTCAACATAGCAGATATGGCTTGGCAACAGTTTGAGTCAATGTTTATTGATGAGTATTTTCCTAGCGCGGTGACGAAGCAGAAGCGCCAGGAATTCGCTAAGTTATATCAGGGCACCATGACTATCAGAGAATATGCTGGAAAATTCAAAGAATTATCAGTCTACTCTCTCTCCACCATCTCAACGGAGCGAGATAAGACTGAGAGATTTTATAATGGCCTTCGCCATGACATTCGACAAGCCTTTTCGATCTTGGATCTCAAGATTTACAAGGAGGTTGTTGACAAGGCCATGAGCTTTGAACAAGAGAAGATCTTACAGGAACAAAGAATGAATAAGGGCAAACGGCCTGCAACGTTTTCCCAACAAGGCTCGCAGCAGGGCAACAAGAAGAAGCCCTACTACAATCAAAACCCAGCCCTCCCAGCCCCTGTTTCGAAGAATGAGGCCACAACACCTGCGGCTGAGCTTTCTAACCCTAACCATCAGGGTTTTCGTAATCATGGCCGCGGAGGTCGTTATGGAAGGGGTGACCGTCGAAAAGACAATGGCAGAGGTGGTGGTCGACACCACAATCAGCAAGCCTAGCAGAACAATCAGCATGGCTAGCAACATAATCAGCAATACAGGCCTACTTGTTTCAACTGCAGCCAGCAGGGCCATGTAAGAAATGCATGTCCGCACCTTCAGCAACATGTTCCTGCTATTTCGGTCCAACAAGCACCACCTGCTGCTAATGCCCAACCCAGGCAGAACCAGGGTCAACGGAATCAGGGCAGAGCATATGCCATCGCTCAACAACCCCTCCTAGACAATAATGTAGTCGAAGGTACCTTTCCTTTGTTCAATACAATGGTGCATGTTTTGTTTGATTCAGGTGCTACGCATTCTTTTATATCATCAGCATTGGTAAGACATTTAGGCCTGCATCCTGAACCCACAAACATCACACTCCATGTCACATCACCGTTTGGATCTGGTACTGACGTGGATTTGCAGTGTTCTCGATGTGAACTTCGAATGTTAGAAAAGATAATATATGCAAATCCTTTTGTGATGGATATTGACGACTTCGACATCATCCTTGGCATGGACTGGCTCGCACCACTGAATGCAAAGATCGACTGTCTGAAGAAGCGAGTTCAGTTAACCTTGCCTACAGGAGAGTTTGTCAAGATTCATGGAACAAGGAAATGTATACACAAATCAACAGTTTCACTTCTCAAATCTCAACTTCGAGCGTTATCCCTTGGTGACGCAAATGAATCACTAGCACTATACCCTCTCGAAGTACACGATGTTCCAGTCATATCTAAATTCCCAACAATTTTTCTAAATGACCTTCCTGGTCTACCTCCAGTTAGGGAATTTGATTTTGAGATCAACCTCATACCTGGGACAGGGCCTATCTCAATTCCACCATACAGAATGTCTAATGTCGAGCTAGTCGAATTAGACAAACAACTAAAGGAATTAGAGAGTAATGGCTTCATCTGAAAGAGTTCATCAACCTGGGGCGCTCCAGTTATGTTTGTTCGCAAAAAGGATGGTTCGTTACAACTTTGCATCAATTATCGCAAGTTGAATAACGTCACCATCAAGAACATATATCCATTGCCCAGGATCGATGACTTGTTCGACCAACTTAGGGAAGCCAAATACTTCTCTAAGATTGATTTACGGTCCGGTTATCACCAACTCCGGATCCGAGAGTCGGACATCACCAAGACGGCATTCAAAACTAGGTACGGTCATTACGAGTTCTTAGATATAACAAATGCACCTGCTGCATTCATGGATTTGATGAATCGCATATTCAAGTTATACTTAGACCGATTTGTGGTGGTTTTTGTGGACAACATCTTGATATATTCCTCAACTGAGGAAGACCATAAAATACATTTGAAAATAGTCCTCCAGACCTTGAGAAGCCACCAACTATATGCAAAGTTGAGTAAGTGCAAATTTTGGGCGAAGAGAGTTCAATTCCTAGGCCATGTGGTTTCAGGCAATGGCATTGAGGTAGATCCTTCTAAGGTTGAAGCCGTTTTAAACTGGAAGCAGCCTACCACTGTTACTCAGATTAGGAGTTTTCTTGGGTATTACAGACGCTTCATCAAGGACTTCTCAAGAATTGTTGAACCTATGACCAAGCTCACTTGAAAAGACGTGCGATTCATCTGGAATCCCGCCTGTGAAGCATCATTTCAGGAATTGAAAAAATGCCTCATGACGGCACCTGTACTTATCACTCCAAGAAATGCAATTGGATTTTCATTATACACCGACGCCTCTCTCCAAGGCTTAGGTGTCGTACTAATGCAAGAAGGCCAAGTTGTTACATATGCCTCGTGGCAACTAAAGATTCACGAGGGTAATTACCCAACACATGACTTGGAACTTGCAGCTGTTGTGTTTGCACTGAAGCTATGGCATCACTACCTATACGGTGAATGGTTTGAGGTCTTCTCGGATCACAAAAGTCTTAAGTACATATACACTCAGAGAGACCTAAACCTCCGCCAGAGACGATGGTTGGAATTCTTGAAAGATTATGTCTATCAACTCCAGTACCATCCCGGAAAGGCCAATGTTGTGGCTGATGCCCTGAGTAAAAAATCTTATGTTGCTTACACTCTTAACTATGAAATGGGGAAGTTGGCTACAGAGATGGATAACTTTAACCTACAGTTGAACGTTGAGGGACCACGACCGCGACTCTCTCAATTATCAGCCTCTTCTGAGCTCGTTTGAAAGATTTCAGCTACTCAAGCCAATGACCCTATGTTAATGGAGAAACGAGAACTTCTACTCACCAGACAAGATCTTCCTCATTGGTCAGTCTCTAAAGACGGAGCCGTTTTCTATAAAAAAACGTCTCTGTCTACCGAACGATCTTGAGGTTCGGAAAGACGTGCTTACTGAGATGCATTTTTCGAGGTACGCTATGCATCCTGGGGGTGACAAGATGTACAAGGATGTCAAGCGACAATTCTGGTTTTCTGGAATGAAGACGGCAATTGCAGACTTCGTTGCTCGATGTCTCGTTTGCCAGAAAGTTAAGGCAGAACGAAAACTTCCCTCAGGACTTCTCCAGCCGTTACCTATTGGAGAATGGAAGTGGGAGAACATCGCAATGGATTTTGTTACGGCCTTGCCTCGAAATAATAAAGGGCAAGATGCTATCTGGGTTATCATTGACAAACTTACAAAGTCTGCATACTTCTTGCCAATAAAGTTCACGGATAATCCCGCCAAACTTGCAGAACTATATGAAAGAGAAATCGTACGCCTTCATGGCATACCACTCACGATCGTCTCTGATCGAGACCCTCGATTCACATCAAACTTTTGGAAAAGCTTTCAGAATAGAATGGGTTCTAAGATCACTATGAGCACAGCCTTCCACCCTCAGACTGATGGGCAGTCAGAGCGGCTTATCCAAATCTTAGAAGACATGTTACGATGTTGCATTTTGAACTTTAATGACGGATGGGCAAAGTATTTGCATCTAGCTGAGTTTGCATACAACAACAGCTACCAAACTAGTATCGGCATGGCACCATACGAGGCTCTCTATAGTCGGCCTTGCAGATCTCCAGTATGCTGGTTAGATATGGCAGATCGACCGCAGTTAGGCCCTGAACTAGTTCAAGAGACTTCTGAGAAGATCACACTAGTAAAAGAACGACTTCGTGTTGCACAAAGTGTACAGAAGAGCTATGCTGACAAGCGGAGACAACCTCTAGGATTTGATAAGGGGGACTTAGTTTTTCTGAAAGTCCAGCCCACAAGAGGTGTCAAACGCTTTGGGATCAAAGGCAAGCTCTCCCCGCGGTATATCGGTCCATTTCAGATCATTAAACGTATTGGCAAACTTGCTTATCATCTGTCCCTTCCATCGTCCATGCCTAAGGTTCATGACGTTTTTCACGTATCTATGCTTCGCAAGTATCGTCCTGATCCTTCGCATATCATCCCTTTAGTCGAGGTTCGGGTTGAGGAAGGAAATACGCATCAGGAGAAAGCGATACAGATTTTAGATAGAAAAACTCAAGAACTACGGCGACGTAGCATACCACTTGTTAAAGTGCTCTGGGATCACCACGGTGTAGAGGAAGCAACATGGGAACTAGAAGCAACTATTAAATAGAAATATCCTGAATTGTTTTCTAGTACCAACTGATGATGCGATACATTGTCCTATTTTCACTTATCAATAAACTGATGAAACATTGTTACACTTATCTTAAAACATTGTTTCACTTGAATAACTACACCGATGTCTGAAACTAACATCCATGGATATCGTGATGCACACACGCAATAGCCTCCTTGCCAACTTGTAACTACTTCTCAAGAATCAGAGTCAAGTCACTACTACTTTGCATCACCAACTCCATCACCGCACAGCGATCTTTATCGCTAGAACGTGCATGACTTTTTCGCAACAATCTCGTGCCCTCATCTTGGCAGGACCTTCTACCACAATTGCCAAGGGGTCGAATTCAAGCAACAGCACGAAAAAGTATTCCACCACTCAACCTACCTCCCCTCAAACGATGTAACCATCGCCCTCCACCACCATCTGTTATGCAAATGTAGGAATCTTCAGAGGGTGAGTCCGATTCCATTTGCTCTCCATGGTTTTATGATGATGAGGATTCCACCGGCCACAGTGCAATTCAGGGACCATACTAGCACTATCCTGAACTCGCACGAGATGACGCTGGCAGTGGATCTCAAGCACATAACCATCATAACTACTTGAATTGATTTCGAGGGCGAAATATCTTTAAGGGGGTAGAGTGTAATACCCTGTATTTCACAAAATAATAATAATAATAATAATAATAATAATTTTTTTAGAAAAAAGCACATGGCACATGCCTGGAAGTCCAGGCACAAAACACATGGCACATGGCACATTGCACATGCTTGGAAGTCCAGGCACATGGCACATGCCTGGAAGTCCAGGCACAAAGCACGTGGCACATGGTACATGCTTGGAAGTCCAAGCACATGACACATGGCACATGCCTGGAAGTCCAGGCAGCCCGCCTAGACTTCCAGGCGCAAAAATCTTTATATAAGGAACCCTCCTCATTCTCATTTCTCACACCAAAATCACTCTCCTTGTGATTTTCCTTCTCCTTCCACTCATTCTAAGTTTTTAGTTTTTGAGACTCTCTGTCTGAGACTCTCGGTGTGGTGCGACAAAATTATGTCTGGAGGAAAGCGCCAGATTTGAAAGAAAGTTTTTATCTGAAGGTGGGGAACGAAACATAGGTTTGCGTGTTTTATAACTTTTATTAAAGTTTACATTCAATTATTATTATGTCTACTGTTCATTTACACTGCATTATGTCATATAATGTTTATACTGCCGCACTTATGCCTGTACACTTGAAATTCACGTATTATACTGTTATAATGTCGGATTTGTGGTCAATCTGACTCAACTAGACTCGGCCTTATCCTCAGTAACTTTAAATAGTGAACGGGAGGCAGCGGGCTGCTCTAGGCGATTGGTTATTTAAGCAGACCTAGTGTCTCACCTCTCAACTAGGGACTGATCTAGTTGGTCTTATTGAAAGCTATCAGCTTATACATGTAATACTGAATGTCCTAACCTTGCACTTCGTGATACCAACCCTAATAAGGATCACCAGATGTTTCCAAAGTCAGTCTAAATGTCAAGAAAAGACCAGACCAGTAGACTAGACCAGTTCATGCATTGGCATCATATATATCACCACCTAGGGACGTATATGGTTTATGACTCATAGAATAGTTAGGAGCATTGCTCGCTATTCATTACATTTCTCTGGAGAGGGACGTACATGAGAACCCGGCTACGCCCGGGGAGGGACATCAGTACGTGAATCCAGAACACCGTTCCTGTACTTGAACTCAGGCGATGTACGTTCATCAAACCATTACGAGACGGTGTCATGAATACATACATATTGATTGATTATGATGCTCACATGTGTATTTAAGATATTTGATATTGAAGTATGCTTTATTAATTGTTATACTCACGAACTATTTACCCACTGAGCGGGTTAAGCTCACTCTATTATTATCCAATCTTTCACAGGAAATTAGGTTGGATTGGGTGCAGGTTATGGGGCCCACATTTTGTACCCTTTGTATGATTCATTGGAGATTTTGGGGAGTATGTTCCCTTGACTATTTTATGTACAAAAGTATTCTGAATTAAATGAAATCAAATTTGTACTGTGTGACATATATTTCCGCTGCGCACTCTGTTGTTACCATTGTTATTGTTCTAAATGCGTGGTGCTTGTTGGACCGGAATAGCAGGAACATGTTGCTGAAGGTGTGGACAGGCATTTCTTACGAGGCCCTGCTGGCCGCAGTTGAAGTATAGCGTAGACGTAGTTAAAAAATTAAATAAATAAAAACAAGTGGCTGGCGGATAGGGCAGAACAAAAATCGAAAAAAGAAGAAGAAGAAGAAGAAGAGGGAGTCGTCCGTCACGAGTTCAGTGTCATCGGATTTTGTCGTTAGTCACATGATTGTCGTTGCTAGATTTCTTATTTTAATTTTTTTTAAAGATAAAAAAATATATTTTTTTAATATTTTTAAATATTTAAAATTTAAATAAATTATAAAATATTTAAATAAAAATTATGATATAATAAAATTAAAAATAAATAAATGAAAAATGATATAAATAAATTAATAAATATTTCAATAAAAATTATGACATAATAAAAAAAATTATGATATAAATAAGTAATGAATTAAAATTTAAATAAATTTATGGTATAATAAGTAATTTTATTTATTATTGTAAAGCACGGTCAATATTCAATATAATTATTATATAAATATTATTTTTATAAGTTGAAATTTTAAATTAAAAATATTTTAACTTTAAAATAAATTTAAAATAAGAGATTGGACTAATTACCAGCCAATATGTTTAAAATAAGCTTTTATTAAAGTAGAGTAAAAAAATAGAGCTAATTTTTTTAGAGTTAAAAAAGTAGAGTTACCAAATACTATCTTAGATTTAGATAAGATTTTGAACATAAATAATAAGTAAAAAATATTTTAATTAAAAAAGTTTGAAAATGAGCTAAAATGATATTAAAAAATAAAAATTTATAAAATTAACCGATATATATTAATTTTGATGAAAATTTTTGGTCCCAATAATTTAATTAAAAAAACTTAAAAATAATATAAATATATATATATATATGGGGCCTCCAAAATTTGGGGGCTTGAGGCTGTCCCTTGTAGGCTATTCTCCAAGGTTGGCCCGGAGGATGAATTAAATGGAAAAATGATTCTAGAGTATTATATGATTTACGCATTTCGTTGCAGTTGAAAGAAAAATTTTATAAAATCACTATTAGACTAGTTACGCTGTATGAAACAAAATACTATAGCATATGAACAAACTAAAGAATAACAAAAATTTACATATTAAGATGAATATGTGGTTAAACATTAAAAGATAAAATTTAAAACAAATATATTTGAAAAATGGTGGGTGATAAAATAAGAAAAAATTGATTAACATGATTTGGACATATACAACAAAGACCTTTATATGTTCTAATTGAAAAAGTGACATATTAACAATATATGGGTAATGAGAAAAGTAGATGAAGACCTAAAATATGGGTAACAATTTGTGTTACCGTGTCGTAACCATGTATAATGAAGAATATTATAAACTCAAACATGACACGTTTAAATAACGTGTTATTATATGTGAACCCAAACATGACACGTTTAATAAACGGGTTAAAAAGGTTCATTCTAATCTATTTAACGTGCATAAATTCTAAATTAAGATATAAATAAAAAATCTAAAATCATAATTATACAATCATATAGTAAATATCAAATAAAACATTATGAAGTTATAGTTTCAACGCATAACATAAATATATTAAAAAGTCTCAACATATAATATAAGTCTCAACACAAAATATAATCGTGTTAAACGTGTCAATTTCAGGTTTAGCGGGTCGACCTGAAATTTAATTAGATCTAATTGTGTTTAATTTATTTTGACCCATACCCGTTTATGTCAAATCTAAATCCGTTAATTTCGTGTTGGTTTCGAATTGTGTTATCGTATCGTGACTTATATTGCTCTAATTATTGCTCTAACCTAAAATAACATAATACAAATAATTAAAAAAATATATAACTATTTATAATTTAAATATTAATTTAGGCCTAGAGCAGGGAAAGTAAACTTCCCTATTTATGTATTAATACTTGTTTTAATTTTGAATTTAATCACCGTGTCTTCACAGTACCTTTGTTCTTATCTTATCCCATTATTTAAATTCAAAGATTGAATTGTTTGTTTTTGACTAAATCTCAAAAGATATATTAAAAAAATAGCCAAAAATCTTTAGTCAAAAGTTTTCTAAAAAGCCATTCTAATCTAATCTTCGCACATTCAAATTTATTAATTTTGTCGAACACAGAAAGCGCACGCAGGTTCGTGAAACGGTGAAAGCCTAAAAGGTATGTATCAAAAATTGAGTATAAATAAAATTAAAATTTAAGTTTTGAATTAAAATATAAGCGTATTTTCATTTATCAGTTCACGTGGAAAAGATCAAGCCAAACATTTTTTTTACTACGTTCAAATTTGGGAAGATTAATTTGAATCCAAGCCTCGAAAAATTGATAATAAAAAATAAAAAATAAATTAAAAAAAAAAGCTGAAAGACGAGCTTCTATAAGCAGATTAAAGGTCTTTTAAGTTGAGATTAACAAGATTCCGCCACGTGTCGAACACGAATCTTGTGGCACGCGGTGACCACACGCACTGTAAAAAAAAAAAAAAAAAAAAAAAAAAACCAAGACCTTTCTTATTTATGCTTCTCATTTCTACAAAAGGAGCAAAAAAAAAAAAAAAAAAAAAGATTTGAGAAGTCTTTCAGACCTAAAAACAGTCCCAAATCTCTCCTCAATCGTTCATTTCTAGGGTTTCGATTCTCAGATTCTAGTCAAAGTTTCCTCTAATCTAATCGTTTTGATCAGGTGATTATCATCTTTCTTTCTTCTTAATTAATTAATTAAATTTTTTAAAGTTTCTCATTTGTTTGGATGATTTTTTAGGTGTTTTCAAAGGTTGATTTGATGTCTTTTATTTGATCTTCTTGTAGTTGTTAATTTTTATGATTTGAGCTGATTAGGCTTTGAATTTACTAATATACATCTCATTTCCTGTATTTTTCTGTTATTTTCTGATGGACCTGGAAGATTTCTTGGTGCTGGTTGAATTTCGTGTATTTTTGTTCTTAGTTTCTTTTGAATAATTGAGTGAGTCGAGTAGTTTTACACATTTCGAACTGGATTAATGCCTGTTTTGACGGGGATGATGTTGCATTTGCTCGGAAAATGGTGGAGTTTGTAATATTGAAGTGGTTTTAAGTTTAAGCTGTTCTTTGATATGATAAGCTTATGGAGTGTCCGAATCATATTTGTACTTAAAACATCCGGCTTGGTTTTTAGAATCTGGACTAGAATATATGAATCTTATGATTCATCATTTGATTTAGAAGAAAATGGTTTGAATTCTTATTGCGAATCCCCTAATGTTAGTAAATCCCATATTAAGTCTAAAAAAAGTAGAATCTTACACTTCATGATTCAGATCTTATGATTATTTATAATTTAGGTCTAACAATTCACATGATTCTTATAAGGCAAAGAAGTATAATTTCTATTTCATAGATCTCAAGTATCACATGATTTATATTGACTATGGCTATGCCAATATAAATAATATATAATTCTTAAGTAGAACTTTTATTCATGACTTTTGACCATTTAACCAAGATAAACATTTTAAATGAACTGATTTTATGAAGATGAGCTCTTCAATAAGAAAATCATTTTTAAAAATCAATTATCTCTTTCTTCATATCTCATAAAAGGTGGTATGGGGGATGAACAATCACAAGTATCCATATTCATTGTCAATTTGTAACATAGTTTTATCAAATTACAAATTCAAGATTGGATCAAACTCTTTTGAGAAAAATACACCTGGTGAAAAAATAGTCCTTATTAGTCAATTTCGCAACATTAAATATGGCTTGATATAGCAATGTTCACGAAAGTGGTTTTAAGTAGTGTGTTGGATATCTAGTCAGTTTCTTGATGGAAGAGTTGTGAATTGTTTCAGTGGTCAAGATTTAACAAGTTGTTCAGCTCTATGGAGGATTGAATAGAGTCCAATTGTTCTTGAATTCATGCCTGAATTGTTCTAGTTGAATGGGGCCCAATTCTTCTTGAATGTTTCTTTGACCTTATTCTAGTCCAATAAATATTATTTCCTCCTTGGACTCTATATTGTATTGTGGACTGGTGGCCTATTCAAGGTATTATGAACCTTTTTTTTTTCTTTTTTTTTTCAGATTGACGAAGGCTATATGAGTGGGTGTTACTCTAGACTAAATAAATTATTTCCAACCCTATAGGATAGACCAAGAGTGGGACCGAGCATGGTAAGTGGTGTAATTTAGCCAACCTAGGTTCATGTTGAGGTTTAGTTGTTAGGTTCAAGCCCACAGAAGTTGGGGTGTGCATTAAGAGCTTGAATTTCCAATGCACCTTCCCTGCTGCAGGGAAAAAAATTGTTTCTACTACCGACCAGTAGATGGTTTATGCAAAATGGAATCTAGAAATCATTGTTCTACTTGGGGAGAACCTTCTCAAGGATAAATAATGTCAACTTTATAATATAACTGAAATTACTGTATAACACAATCTGTATGTTTTTTTATTCAATGCTCAATTGCCTGTGATTTTTAATGCTTCTGTAATCAGATGTAGCACTGTGACCAATCTCATGATGCTTCACCTTCCTAGCTTTTATCCTTCTGCTTTTTTTGGATTGTAATTTGTTAACCACATATCATTTTATTTTACTGTTATTTTGTAGGTCACAAGACTCACAACTTTGATGTGTTGCTAAACATCAGCCTCTAGATGACGCTACAAGTGCTCCCTCTTCACTTGACTGCACACCAATGCTCATTCCCAAACCATGTAAGCAAGACTCTACACATATAATACATCTACACATACATGTGCACTTGCTGTATTATGAAATGTGCTGCAAGGCTGTGTCACAGAGTTCAATGCGATTAGTTCAAGGGTCAACCAGTTTATATTAGAATGTAAATTACAAATATATATATATATATATATATATTTAGTTAGATTGGAGTTTTTTCAATAAAAAATTACTTTTAAAGCTTTCTATAAATATTCTGAACAACATTCCAAATTGGGAAGCTGAATCTTTTTGAGTTGCTGCATGTTCCTACTTTTTATTAGTCCATGTATTATGCAATAAAAGATGAAGCTGACTTTTTAGTTTTTTTAGTTCTTCTTTTCTTTTTTCAAACTGTCGTGATAAGTGAAGATTATGAAATAGTTGGGTGAGAATGGGCATCTTCTGTTCTTTGAATGTTAAAAGAAGCAAGGGATTCTTCTGTAAACGTAACGGTTATAATTTTTGTAAAAACTTGTTTGTTTGATTAATGGCCTTTTGGGTATATAATATATATTCAATTCAAGCTCTTTTTCTTTCATTTTTGCTCCTTATGGCTTGATCCTTAGCTGGTGTCAATCTTTGTCGGTTGATTGACAACTAGGCGGATAGATCCATTACTTTCTTTCAATTTGGTATGTTAGTAAGTTTGTTATAACTTTCGGATTCTTAGATTTGCATAGCCACTATAATTTATAAACTTGGGGTTCACAATTTTTTTTTCTTTTTCTTTTCTTTTTTTAATTATAAACTCAGTTCATCAGACCAGAAAAGGGAGAATGCTCAATGCAGGAGCATTAAAGAGATGATTAGAAAAGCCTAGGCTATAGATCCTCATCCTAGTAAAGGATACCTAGTCCTTGTTTAGAGAACTAGTAAATGTGAAGAATCAAATCCACTCTACCATAAGATCCTTGGAAGCTGTATCTCTTATTTCTTGAGATTGCTTAGAGCCATCAGTACAACAAACAGTGGTAATGGATTGTTCTTTCAACATCCTGCTATACATGGAAGATTTTCTTATCTCTACACAGCTATATGCCCAAATGATATCAAAAGGAAAGTAAACTCCCAAATCCATTGCCCTTTTGCTGGTAACCTTTTGAAATTCCCTCCTTTAAGGACCTCCTTGATACTCTAGGAAGCATCCAAACTAGCCTTGGCTCCGGAATAAAGACTCCAAATATTTCGAGTGAAATGTCGACTAGGAGATTGGAAGCTAATTTAATAGAAGTTGGGAAGAATGAGTCCTCCAATATGAAGGACAAGAGCTATGGTTTACTTCTAAAGGGACATACACAAACCAAAGAAAGATACCTTTGAAGGATCAGAAACTCTTATTATGGTCTTGGGGCTACATGCATTTGTCCACCAATAAATGAAAAAGAAAGGGAATAGCGTCTTGATGAAGGCCACAGTTACTGACATTTCCTAATCTATGAGATCTATTTTAGGCTCAAGTCCCTAATGAGACTGCTGTAAGCCTATAACTCTAGAGGGAAGTACTTCACTGGACCATTATTTTTTAGGGGCATGTCATTGGGATAGAGAGCTCATGTTTAGTGGCTTCTCATTCATTTACCTCTCCCCGAAGGACCTATCCTATCAGGCTATCACATTTTCCCATTGTAAGGCTCTTCACTATTCAAAAATCTTTTGCATCCAACATCCTCATGATCAATCTTCATGCTCCACCTTCCCTTCCCTTCCCTACAAGACCCATATTTTTATCTAGTTTCCAAACATCTTCTAAGTTCTAACCACCCCTCGCTGGCTATAATCTTTTGTCAGAGAGCATCGTGTTCCCAATACATCTCCATAACCATTTCTAGGCCTATACGTGATCCTAATCCTTCTAACCCCTAGTTGCTCCACTCTTTAATACACCTTGTTGAATTCATAAGTTTATATTAACGTATTTTCATTCCTTTTTGCAATGAAAGCACCTTATTCACGAGAACATGTAAAAATGAGATATAATTGGTGGATAGACTAAGCAAAGAGTCCTCTTCATGTCCTTTTTACAAGTATCTGATTCATTTGGTTTGGATTTTGTAGTCTGAGAGAATTTTCTCATTTCTTTCTCCAATGAAGATGAAACACTCACTAGAATGGGGAACAAAAATAGTGTGTGGGGAGACTAGAAGAACGCAATAACTCGTGAGTATTAATGATAATGAATTCTTTTGTAGAATTAGTGTGCTTGAGGTGAAAAATGCTTTAAAGAACATGAAAATGCAAAAACTTTAGGACTAGATGGTAACATTGGTTCCATTGAGGTTTGAAAGTGTTTAGAGGAATTGAGTTTTATGGTTAACAAAATTGTATCAAATAACAAAATGATTAATGATTGAAGGAAAAAAAAATAAATTCTAAAGCCTATATAAAATTAGGCGATATTCAAAATTATGCAAATTATTCAATTATTAAATTATGAGTCGTACAATAGAATCTGGGAGAAACTAGAAAGTTATTGAGACTCAACTAAAAACTAAAACTACAGTCTACAGTTTCAGAAAATTACTTTGAAATTATGCCTGGGAGATCAACCGTGTAAGCTATTTATTTAGGTGAGAAGATTGATGGAGAGGCATAGCGAGAAGAAGAAATAAACCTTCCCATGGTTTATTGATTTAGAGAAAGCCTTTGAAAGGTACTTGAGGATATAATAAGGTGGTTTTTGGGGAAAATAAGTTATAAATAGGCAACTGACTTCATAAGTGATATGTATGATGGGTTTTGGGGAGCTAAGGATTTGAAGCACATTGGAATGGTGGGTATAATGCATTTCAAATTCTTAGTGTTTTCTTTCATTAAATGAGGCCAATAACCTGCTACATACTTGAGAATTAAAATAGGAGAACAAAGAGATGAAGAGAAAAAGGAGGAAGGAGGAGCCAAAACCACCACTAGAAACTTCTAGAATGGTGGCATCTGCCTCCCTTGTGGTTGGAAAAGATTTCCGACCATGAGCAACCAGAATCCTACTTTAGTTTCCAATCCCCACTATGCTGGATTTCAAAGCCCTTTTGATGTCCATGCTCTTCCACATGCAGGTGGAGAAGAAGACCGCATCAAGTCAGCTGAGCTGATTGAAATCCACCTCTCATGGGTTCTCCAATTTTGACTTCATATGACTTTTTTTTAACTTGGCTCTTGATAGAGTTAATTGGTTCTAAAATCAACTACAAACGTGACCCACTATTTATTATGGGTTAAATCAGATTTAAGAGATCCATCAATGAAATCACTTAAAGGTTAAGTTACATTATTATGACATAATACATAACAAATTGAGATAAATATATAGGTAGAAATGGGTTGACACCTTCACTCAGTAAATAATAGGTTGGCTGATGAGAAACTTGCTAATCTTAGTTATCCAACTTATTCCTAAACCTCTCAGTAGGTAAAAAAGGAAACCTCAAGTTGCATGATCATGAGCCTTTTCAAAGGTTGACTTTCCTCACCATGAAGCGTGAACACCTTTTTGGATTCCTCTATGTTCTCAGTGCATTCATTAGCTACAAGAAACCCATCTAAGATCTGTTTACCACCATTGGTTGTTCCTTGTTCAAGAGAGACTAATTAGGGTTAAGGGTGAAAAATCCCTTGTGCAGTGGCTAATATATCGGATATTAATTTAAACACTGTCCAAAGATTATTTGTCTAAAGTTAGAAATGTCCTCAGCCTCTTGGGTTTTGAAAAAAACAGAGAAAGGTGCAATTAGAGCTAGAGTCTAGGAAATTATTTCTGAACAAGTCACCTATGCATGAGTAAAACATTTTTGCATCATCTCCCCGACATCTTCTAAAAAAACTTGTTGACAAACAATTTAGACCTGGGGCATATTGCATTCTAGATCACCAATGATTTGGAGAACTTCTTGATGTTTATATTCAAGTCCTCTCGAGTTATCATTGCTCAAAAGAGAGGTCATCCAAGCAAAGTGTGAAGGGGTCCTCCTGGTACATCTTGGACTAAAAATGCACAATTTAATTCCTAATCTTCTCATCGCTCTATCTTTCCACCATGATGACAAAGTTTTGGTTTGGGATTAAGTTGTGGCTCATAAACTTAAGATGGAATCAACATATTGGGAAGCTAAAAATGAAAAAAAAGGTGGATCAATAATTAACAAAGGTCCAAAAGCATGATAATTATTAATTACCGAGCACATACAAAATAATAACTTTTAACAACTAGAAGCCTCCTCCATTAACACTCACTAGATACAAGCCTTGAATATCATAAATATCATGAAAATGCCAAATTCTAAACTTGATTGGAAATCCATCAAGCCCAGCTTTACATCCTTTGTCATTGTCGCTAACAAGGAAGAACTGACATTCAGATGGTTAGTACAAGAGGATAATTCAATTTGTGGTCCACATAGTCATGTAAATCAAATGAGAAGCATAGGTGAAAAAGTCACATTGCTGATCAAACTTTAAGTTGTCTGAATGCAAAAAAATGATGTGTTGGCATTTGTGTTAGATATTGATTGGTCCATTTTTATCAACTATTTTTGTCATTGAACTGATTTTTATTAGTTGGAGTATATTTATTTACCGTGAAAGCCTTTGAATAAGTTCCATCTCATTAACTTTGTAGAATATTCAGAGGGCTGACGCCCATGCCATTACACTTTGCAAGTCAAGTGGAACATGCCAACATCCAGCATCTGGCTTGTTTTTTCCGAGTTCAACCTATGGAAATCATATCATTCAGCTAGAACTGAGACCAAAAGGGAACTTCAAGAGAAAGCTTGTAGCCAATGCCTCCACAAAAAGAAATGATGAATCTTCAAGAGGTAGTTCAAAGCCTTCCACTGAAGAAGAATTGCTCAAATCAATACTCTTGGCCTCGGGAAATAGTCTGGCTTCCAAGAATTCAGATTTTGAAGTTGTTGAATCTGATCCAAGAGCAAAAGTGAACCTCAGTCATGATGTCTTGGAGCATTCAGATAATCAAGAAACACGTGACAAGTTAAAGGCTGTTCACTTGCATGCATTAGCATTAGAACAATGGAATGCTTCTCGGCTTAAATTGTGTCACAGGTATGATAGATTTCATTGATTGTGGATTAAGTAGTGTATTTAATTGTTGTTAGCTTTTAAACTTTTGCAGGATTCCATGATGTGTTTCCAAGCTTCCAACTTTCTATTAATAGGCCTTCTATGTTTGTATTGGCTTCATTTGCAGAGGTTATGTAGCTGGTGCAACAAACCTAATACATTATTTGGCACTGAAATGCCTCGACGTTGAGCATCTCAAGAACGAACTGTCTTCCATTGGGCTTCATAATTTGGAAAACATCAATCCTCATGTTCTTGCAAGCATTACTATGGGGATCCAAATTTTAGAACTGCTGAAATCTGATTCTCTAAACGGTAGAGAGAACTTGAACGCATTGGAACTGAAAAACACAAAAGATAGCTCATCTACTTTGGAGCATTTAGATCCAGTAAGTGAACAAGACCTCACCATAACAAAAATGAGGAAGAAAGCAGCCTTCCATCAAGAATCATTGTTGGGTAGACTTCGAGATGGGAGAACCACCCACATTATGGTAACAGTTGGCAAGGAAGCTATTGAAAATGAAACACTTGTAAGTGATCTTCTTCGAGCGGGTGCCACCACCATCCGAATCAATTGTGCTCATGGTGATCCAAGTGTTTGGAGCGAGATCATTGAAAGGGTGAGGAGAAGCTCACAGATGCTTGAGAAACCATGCCGGATTCTCATGGATTTAGCAGGACCGAAGCTTCGTACAAGTGCCATGGGAACTGCTCCATCAGTGATGAAAATTTCTCCTAAGAAAGATGCTAGTGGAAACGTGATGTTCCCTGCTGAAGTATGGTTATCTCATACTGCATCAGGGCCCCCTCCAGCACACTTGTCACCAGATGCAGTTCTTTCCATAGATAACCATCAAGTTCTTAATATGCTTGAGGTGGGCAGTGTTTTAAGGTTCCATGATGCTAGAGGAAAATTGAGATTGCTGAAGATTTGTAAGAAATTCCCTATCTTTGGTGGTGTTGGTTGTGTGGCTGAGTGCACAATGACTGCTTATGTGGAATCAGGCACAAAATTGTATTTGAAGGGAAAGAAGGGAAAAGTTTTAGTTGGGAGAATGGTTGATGTTCCTGGTGTCGAGCAATTTATTAGGGTACGAGTTGGAGATTCTCTAATTATATCACGAGACCCATGCTTGATTCCCAGAAATGGATCAGATGGATCCACAGTTGGTGCTCCAAGGGTAACTTGTTCTTCTAGCCATCTCTTTGATTCAGTGAAACCCGGCGAACCCATTGCATTTGATGATGGTAAGATTTGGGGAGTGATCCAAGGAACCAGTACATCTGAGATTATTGTCTCAATCACTCATGCAAGCCCTAAAGGTTCTAAACTTGGCTCAGAAAAATCCATCAACGTCCCAAAGAGTGATATTCGGTTTGAAGGCCTTACCTCCAAGGATCTTGTGGATCTTGATTTTGTAGCTTCTCATGCTGACATGGTTGGAATCTCATTTGTCCGTGACGTCTGCGATGTTGTTGTTGTTCAAAAGGAACTGGAGAAGCGAAAACATCAGAATCTGGGGGTTGTATTAAAGATTGAGACCCAGGGTGGGTTTGAGAATTTGCCTATCTTGCTACTGCAGGCAATGCAGTCCTCAAATCCCTTAGGCATTATGATTGCCAGAGGTGATCTTGCGGTAGAGTGTGGATGGGAGGCCTTGGCAGACATCCAAGAAGAAATTATGTCTATTTGTGGTGCTGCTCAGATTCCTGTTATTTGGGCAACACAAGTTCTGGAGTCACTTGTTAAGTCTGGTCTTCCTACACGAGCTGAGATTACAGATGTCGCCTGTGGAAGGAGGTAACTTGTGGTATATCTTGTCCCATGCATCAAATTTATTTTATTCCTAGAGTGGAGCAAATATTATTAATGGAAAAGGAGTTTTTGATGGATGATGATAATCTCAAGAATGCCATTTATTGCTAAAGAGCATCAAGATTGTAGGTTTTTTTTTTTTAAAAACATTGAGTTCATTTTACATCTATATTCATGAAAAACCTAGATACTTTGAAAATGAATGTTGATTTCATGAGTTAGTATATGCTTCCTTGTAGCCTTTTGCTGACATTAGATTAGGTGGCTTAGAAATTTAATGCACTCTACCAACACCTTTTAGACGACAATGATTGCATTACTAGGTTTTTGAAATCCCAAAATTCCCTGTATTTTTTTAACATGAAAACAATTAGGAGGAAATTTCATTTTATGTATGGGATAAAATTTTGCAACTATTCTTTGTTCAAGGATCTCTGCTTGTTGCCTTCATAAGCTAATCTTATACTTTTTGTTTAACCATTCCAAACTCTTCTAAATCTCAAGAAATTGGTAGATTATATGAATTTTTGGTTGGCATCCTATCTCACAATGTGACTTTGATCTGATTAAAGCTTAAATCTCTGGCTGTTTTGGCAGGGCAAGTTGCATAATGTTGAACAAGGGGAAATGCATTATAGAAGCTGTCTCGGCTTTGGATTCCATTTTGGACACCGGCTCCTCAAAGATAAAAACTAAGCTGAAGCCACTTGTGCTCTCCAGCCACCTATATTAGAAAAGGAAAATGCTTTGTAGACACTCTTTTTGTTGACATTGTCCCTGAGAGTTATTGAAATTGTTTCGAATCACACATCAACACGTGATTCGAGGTAATCCAACAACTCTCATGGACAATGTCAACAAAATGTGTTTAAAAAGTGTATTAGTCAAGCATTACACCCTAGTAAAATCCCTTCGTTTGGCCACTTGGGTCAATCTTCTTGTCATGTAAATTTTTGATCTATTATGCTTCTTGTGTCTAGATTTAGAAGGTTAGTTAAAAATTTTCTCTCATTATCTCATTGGTCTCCTGATGATTTTGTAGAACTTTTCTTTAGTTGGGATCCTAAGGAAATCTGTTGCTCTGCCAAATCGTTAATCTTATTGAACTGAGAAATCCACTCATCAACTCGCACAAGGTTATTATATGAGAAAGTTTGGGAACTGATTCTGACATTGCACTTTGTTTAGTAAAAGACTAAAAGTAGTGATAGAACTATGATTGTTGTTGTTATTTCTTCAGTGATTGATTAATGCATTTTTCATTAGAGGTTATTAAGATGAAATTTATATATATCATCCATTGATTCTAGACCGGCGTCTCCTTTTCCCTTTTCTTTATCACCCGTCTCATAATCGCCCAATTGCCTTCTTTCTTTCTTTGGCTTCCTTAGAACCCCTTTACAGTATCCACCCCCTCTTGGATCATGCACTTCCCTAGAGCCCTCATAGTAAGGGAAGAGCGTGAGATTGGCCCCCTTCTTTCTAAAATTATATATGATTAGCTCCAAATTCCCCTAATAAGTTTATTTGGTCTCTAGTGCCCTCAGACACTTCTTCTTGCAAGTCTGTTTTTGAGTCTTCGATTAAGAGCACTTCTTTCCAGCCTTTCCCTTTAGCTCGTGTTATTTGAAAAGTTCAAATTCCAACTAAAGTTAAGATGCTTGGGTGGCTAATGTCCTATAATAAGTTGAGCACCTTTGATATTTTGCAAAAGTGTTCTCTAGTCCTTTGATTTTCCAATTTGTTGCATGTTGAGCCCGCAAGATGGACAGCCTATGGAGCACGTGTTTTTTCATTGTATGTCTGCAAAAGCTTTGTGGAACAGGTGGGAAGCATTCTGGGTGGAAAGTTCAAAACATCTCATAGTTGTGAAGAGTTCTTTTCCCTTTCCCATCTTAATAGTCTAAGTTGGTGATTGCTAACTCTACAGCACCTCTAGAAAAAGTAAAGGGTAATAAAAAACAATTGTTTTTTTGATAAATATTTTTACTTTTTCTAGAGGTATAACCTCAAAAGAACGAGTAAAAAATAAATAAATAAATAAACCTTGACTTATTATATTAGAGTTTAAACCTCTACTATAAATAGAGGTTGGTTTTAAAGTAAAAGTAGACGTTAAGTTGATTCAACAAACATGCCCTAAATGTGAGAGTAAGGGACATTAGGAGAGTTGTATTTTTAGCAACAACCTGGTCTCTTTGGCTAGAGAGGAAATATAAGGCGTATAAGGGCACTTCTAGCGATACTCTTACAATATAGGATTCATCTAAGTTAGCTACTTCAAATTGGAATCAAAGTTGGCAAGTGGTTATTCCTTTCCCTAGTGGTGTAAAAGATGGTCGAATATTTTGCACTTTGGTTAGAGGTCTTAGTCCTTGGGGGTTTTGGCTTACCCTTGGTACGCCTCCGCAAATATGCTTGTACTTTCTTTTTTAGTCTAATACAAATTTCTTATTTCTTCTTAAAAAAAAAAAAAAAAAATTTATATTGGTCCTGATTATTGAACCAGACCAAGGAATCCCAATTTAAGCACTAGTTAAATTTTGGAAGATAATTCAATTCAGAACAAACAAGTAATAATGCTAGAGAAGAAGAAGAAGCTTCAAACAAGACCGTAGAGTAGCAGAAGAACCTTGCTTTGATCTTCTCCATCTGCTCCTGCCCAATCCTCCAATACAAATCTTCGATTGCAAAAACACGCCGTCGACTTTGATGAGTCAAGCTTTCTTGTCTTTGCTATAGCTCTATAGAGTCGACGCGTTTTTTTTTTTTTTTTTTCAAAGAATTGATCTTTAATAGAGTTTTTTTTTTATTTTTTTATAAAAGTTATTATTATTCTGTGCAACTATGTGGATTCTGTTGTACTTAAATAGTTAAATTTGTAAAATAATCTGCCTTAGGTTATTTTAATTAATATTTGTCTTGTTGCATTTTGTATTAATCATAATCAAATAACAGAAAGAAACCTTTTTTTTTTTTTAAATACAAATATTGTAGCATTAGATATGGTGCAATATTGATTGCTGAATCTCATTTCTATCAGAGACGCCCATATCCTCTAATTGGTCCTAATCTTCTAATTAATGATTCTTTGGATTGTGCAGCAACAATTTAATTATAATGACAAAGATTTTGGTCCATCTCAAGGAGACATTGCACCTATTAATATAATATGAAGACGAAATCTCATGAAAGAAGGGAATACTAAATGCAATACAATATTGAATATGGAAATATAATCCAGATAACAATCATGAATCAGAATATGCATTAAGTTTCAGATACTGTTACTCATGCTTTCACCAATACAATCAAAGGCATCCCACTCCATCGATGTAAGTGTCCCACAAGTGATTACGACACAAGGGCTCACCTGAGGTAAAAGTCACCCTACCCCACCCATGTAATGAAAATGAAAGTTTACTTAAAGGTTCGAACGCAAAACCTTTGGTAAGATAATTTGAATATGTTGAGAAAAATAGATGGATGTAAAGAAATAATTCTACAATCTCAGGACAATTTTCCAAACTAAAATACAACAAAATAACACCAAAGATTTTAGCGTGGAAAACCCTCTAAAGATGAGGTAAAAAACCACGGGACCCGTAGGCCGCTTAAAGAAACTTCCACTATAAAAATGGGATTACAAACGTCACCTTTCGGTGGATTTCTCACAAATACACAATACCTATGTATCTTCAATTTGTGGATAACACTTCACAAATTGGCTCACACTTTTTCTTCTCAAAGAAACTCTCTTTGAGGCTCTCTAGATCTCTAGAATTAGATCTCTTTGAATATTTGATCTCTCTCAGATGATTTTGAAGAATGAAATTAAGGCTCTATTTATAGAGCTCAAACAGGGGCAATTTCGTAATTTGATCAGCCAAAATATTTGACTATTCGGCAGCTATTTTGGACCTCTTTTTGGCAACCCTCGTGGGCGTTGCTTGCCGCCCCACGTGATAGTGGTTGGCTGCCCCTTCGTTCAACCGCCCACCAACAATTTATTCTAAAATTGTTGGCTGCCTACCAACTTGAGTGCTGCCCATGCATGAATTCCGCCCATGCATCCTTTCTGCCCACGTGAAAGTGAGGTGGACCCCATCAAATCTCCCCCTCCACCTCATGTGGAACGGGGCTCCTCCACACCTGCAATATCTCTACAAATAGCAAGCTTTTCTCTGGTCAGGGACTTCGTCATCATATCTGCCCCGTTATCATTAGTGTGGATCTTCTCAACTTGCAACAGTTTATTTTCTAGCACATCACGAATCCAATGATACCGTACGTCGATGTGCTTGGACCTTGAATGGAAGGTTGAGTTCTTGCTGAGGTGAATTGCACTTTGACTGTCGCAATAGAGAACATATTTTTCTTGGTTCTGCTACAATTCTTGTAAGAACTTTTTCATCCACAAGATCTCCTTGCAACCTTCAGTGATTGCAATGTACTCTGCTTCTGTGGTACTTAAGGCAATACACTTCTGTAATCGTGATTGCCATGAGACAGCTCCCCCTGCAAAGGTTATTAGGTACCCGGATATCGACTTTCTCGTATCCACATCGCCAGCCATATCTGAATCTGTAAATCCTTCTAATACAGATTTATCATTACCAAAACATAAACAATGACTAGAAGTACCTCTAAGATACCTGAGTATCCATTTGACTGCTGTCCAATGTTCCTTTCCAGGATTTGATAGAAATTGGCTCACAACACCAACAGCATGAGCAATATCCGGTCTGGTGCATACCATAGCGTACATTAGACTGCCAACTACCGATGCATAAGGCACCTTGCTTATCTCTGATTTCTCTTCTTCGCTTGAAGGACACTGGCTCGAATTAAGTTTGAAGTGGCTTGCCAGTGGAGAACTAACAGGTTTAGCTTTGCTCATGTTGAATCGCTCTAAGACTTTCTCAATATACTTTTCTTGAGATAGCCAAAGTTTCTTGTTCTTCCTGTCACGAACAATCTTCATGCCAAGGATTTGTTTTGCGGGTCCTAAGTCTTTCATGGCAAAGGACTTGCTCAACTCTTTCTTCAACTGGTTAATCTTGCCGATATTTTGGCCTACAATTAACATATCATCAACATAAAGCAAAAGAATAATAAAATCACCATCAGAGAATTTCTTGATGAAGACGCAGTGATCAGCTGTCGTTCGGTTGTACTCCGTTTGCTCCATGAACGAGTCAAGCTTTTTATACCACTGCCGCGGTGCCTGTTTCAAACCATACAGACTCTTCTTCAGCCTGCATACCAGCTTCTCTTTTCTTTTGACTTGGAAACCTTCGGGCTGCTCCATATAGATTTCCTCGTCAAGATCACCGTGTAAGAATGCGGTTTTTACATCAAGTTGTTCAACCTCCAGATTAAGACTAGCTGCCAAGCCAAGAACAACTCGGATTGAAGACATTTTTACCACCGGTGAGAAGATTTCATCGAAGTCAACGCCTTTCTTCTGTCCGAATCCTTTCACAACCAATCTTGCTTTGTATCGAGGTTGCGAGCTACCTTCTTCGCTTTTGATTCTGTATACCCACTTATTCTTGAGGGCTTTCTTTCCCTGTGGTAATTTCACCAAGTCAAATGTGTGATTCTCATGCAGAGATTTCATTTCTTCCTGCATGGCTTTCATCCACTCAGTCTTATGCTGGTCAGTGATAGCTTCGGTATAGCTCTCCGGTTCTCCCCCGTCAGTGAGCATCACATAGTCACTAGGAGGATATCTTTGACTTGGTTGTCGCTCTCTGGTAGATCTCCTTAGTTGTTGTGACGCCCCGAAAATTATTTCATCTAGCCCATAACCCAATTGTATTTTGCCCAAACTCTATGTGTTGCCTTGATATGTTTGGTGTTTGTTTGATGATTGTTTAATGTTTGTATAGTTAATGCTTGATAATGTATATAAATATATGTATCATAAATTGTATATGAGTCATGTTAAATTAAAGTTTAATGCATATGTTATTATTTATGCATGGGCTCATTAAACCATGAATTGATATGGGTTAGGATTGATGGAATAAAAGGATAAATGAAATTGAAGATTTGGTGTATTAAATGGATTGGACATTTAAAATACATGTGGTTGGTATGGGTAGTATGAGACCAACACATGTGAAGGTTGGTGCATGAAAGTGGACAAGTGTCCAATGCCCACTTGTCTTCTTCAAGGAAGTGCTAGAATGAGTGGAGGGAACCAAGGAGAGGAAAACAAGGAGAGAATCAAGGAGAGAATCAAGGAGGGAATCAAGGAAGTGCTAGAAAGAGGTGAGTGGAGAGAAAAGAAAGAAGAAGAGAAAGAAAAGAAGAGAAAGGAAAGAAGAAGAGAAAGAAGGAAAGAGTTGCAGGAGTAAGAACCCTGCGAGATTTTCATCAAAGAAGTGGATCTTTGGAATTTACGGTCAGATTGAGCTCAAATTTTGTCAGCACGTTCGTAGCTTATGGTTCTTCATTCTGGTCGGTGGAGATCTTGATCAGAGGTTTCTTCTGAGAGATCTAACCTCTCAAACAAAGCTGGCCGGAAAGTCTGGATTTCTCGCACTGTTTCGGTCAAACTTATAGATCTCCTAAATCTACCGTTAGATGGTTATCAAATTTGGGTATGTAGTTTATAACTGATATTTATACATTCTGAACGGTGGAGATCGTAATTAGAAGCTTGTGCTAAGAGATATAACCTCTGAAACAAAGCTGGTCGGAATTTCTGGGTTTCTCGTTCCGTTTCGGTAAAACTTGTATATCTCCTCAACGTACCGTTGGATGGATACCAAATTTGAGTATGTAGTTTACAACAGATATTTTTGTATTCTGAACGGTGGAAATGTTTATACGTTAATTATTTTGTGTGATATAGCCATCTGAGTTTGGGTATTTGCAGCAGGAAAGGAGAAACTGTCTGATTAGACACTTGCTCATCAAAGATACATATCTTTTCGGTCCACCGTTGGATTGGGCTGATATTTGGACAGAAGGTTTGTTTCTTTACATACTTCAATCTGTACGGTTGATTTTGTGATTACATATTTCTGTTGGTAGATTGATACATCTGAACAGAATAATACATGTGAAGAATTGGTAGGGTTGTTTGTATTAGACCTACATTTAGAATATGAACTTAGACCTTTCCAAATAGCTTGCATGTCAACTATGTTGACCTAGTTGCCATTGTGGATGAACCCATGATGCAAAATCAGTGATATACATGGCTGAACATGGCGACCTAGTGTAAATCGACAATATGGCCTAAGTGTGGAAAATTTCATATTTTAGGGCTTTTGATGCTTTTGGCTTAGAATCATTGAATTGATGCAACTTATGTTTAATTAAGCATGATTAGGGTTGATTATGCTACTGATTTGGTGGTTGTGACCATATCATGGGTTAGGCCTACTTATGATCAAGTGACCCAAATTTGGACATGTTTATGCCTAAGGAATTGAAAATCAGTATTTTTGATTAATAGAATGGTTTATGAATGAGAACTATGCATTAGAGGCCTAAGTCATGTGATTTGAGTTGAATGATGGGATTAAATGGGATTTAGGCCTATTAATTATATGTGGGCTGATTTAGGGTTGATTTGTAATGTCTATGTAATTGAGCATAGAAATTGATGTATGGTAGGATATTGATGTATGTTTCAGGATCTTGATTGGGTTGATTCGGTTTGGTGGTCGTGTGTGATTAAATACTCTCGCGAGGCTTGGTTGTGAGTAGGCTTCACTTATGATTATATCATTTATGTCATCATATCACTTATATATATTGTATGTTGAAAGCATGAATGTGTTCTAATGTTTTGAATGATGCATTGATTTGAGAAAACCTTATGACTTTGGTTGGGCCCATCTATCTGGCTAATAGGGGGACTTGACCTTGTCATAGGAGGGTTTTAAGAAGGAAATGATTGGGATCAACGGCACGGTGAAATAGACGTGGACTAGTAACCCAAGTAAACATGATTGGGATCAACGGCACGGTGAAATAGACGTGGACTAGTAACCCAAGGCATGTGGAATGTGGATCCAAATTGATAAACTTTTACTTGCATCGAACTTATTATAAATGCTTGATATCTATATGTTACGAGCTTTTAATCATGCTACACATTGACATGCATACATGGTTTTTTTATTGATGAGTATTGATAGCATATTTGAATTCTATTCACTGGGCATCGTTGGCTCACCCTCATTTTCCTCTTTCAGGTCCTTCTGTCCCGAATAAGGGCAAGGGAGTAGTCATATCTTGAGGGCCTTGCCTGCGAGAGAATCCAAGTCCTCTATGTGAGTTGAGAGGCATTTTGATTGAATTGTGTTTTATATTATGAAGTATTATATTTTGGATTATGTAATTATAATACTTACCACATTTTAGTATGGGTGAGTTGGGACTTGCTAGATAGACCATGTGGGCACATGACGGTTTTTTTTATTTGTACCCACAATTTTGGACTTTATGTGTATGTCAATTTTTAATGGACTGTAGGAATTATGATTTTATTTATGGTTCATTTTTATGGATTATCTCGTCCTTGATGATTAATACAGTGGGTAGTTTTGTTTAGTACCTTTTGATATTATGTCGTTGTTTGAGATAAGGCTCGTAGGGTCTCAACCACCTCACGGGAGTTGAGGAGTGGTCGGAGATGCCTACGCCGGGCGTCCCGCCCCGGCATTCCGCATGTCATTCCCTGTGGGGTTGGTGGTCCGGGGCGCGGGGTCGCCACAGTTGTGCTTCTGGTTGGACTTGTTCAGGAACTTGTTCAGGAATTTGTTCAGGAACTTGTTCTTGTTCTTAACTGTGAGCTTGTAACACCCCGTAATTTTAAGTCAATACATACGTTGAAGTACGCGTATATCGAGATGTATAATACACGTATTTTATACTTGTGCGCTAAATATACGCGTGTATGATTAGTAAATAAATAAAATTATGTGATGGAGTTGAAGTAAATTGATTAATTTATGGGGTTGGTTAATAAAAATGTGGATTTGATTATGATTGAATGAATTTAATGAAATTTGATGGAGGAGTTAGTTAATAAAGGGAGTCACGGTGCATGGAATCATTTGTAAATATAAATCTAAATAAAATAAAAATAATAAAATAAAAAAAAAATATTCTAGTTGCATCCAACGTGGGATGCAACTAGAATAAAAAAAACAAAATAAATAAAAATAAAATAAAAAACAAAAAAATGAAATGAAATGAGAAAGGAGTTGCAGAAGCAGAAAGGAAGAAGAACGGGCAGACAGAGAGAGGAAAGAAAGGAAGGAAGAAAGAAGGGGAAACGGCGGAGATCCGAACTTGTGGTAAGCTATTTTTGTTATTTTTCGTCATAAAATTACTATCTAAGCTAGATGTAACGTTTCTAGCGGAGTAAATTTTGTTGTAGGAGCCGTTTTACGGTGTTTTCAAGAATTGGGGTTTTGACCCAACGTGAATGAAACTCCGCTAGAATGGTAGAAAATGCTCCCTGGACTGTTAGAAACCCGAATATGTGGTTAGATTCAATTTTATGATTTTTGGAGCCGTTGGACAATTTTAATACAATTTGCATCTTTCGGATGAATAGTAAAAATGAATAGTGAATAGTGAATAGTGAAAGTAAATAGTGAATTGTAAATAGTGAATAGTGAAAATAAATAGTGAATAGTGAATAGTAAAAATGAATAGTGAAAAGTAAATAGTAAAAAGTGATTTGATGTTTTAGTAGCTACCGATATGGTAAATGATGATTCTCATGATAATCTATGGTCATTTCAGTGTTTAAATTGAGAGCTTAAGGACATTGAGGAAGCAACATTGTTGCTTGATTTTAGAGGTTGATGTTGAAAACCCGTGTAACCACTGTGAGTATAGTTTTCTTGATTTGGTCCTTGTATGGCATTGTACGCATATAAACTGTTTGATTGTACGCATGTGATATTATATATAAGGCATTGAGTTTTATGGATCATGTAAACTGATTTTAGCATTGGAGTTTGTAATGATGAGGCTTTGCGATTCCTCATTGTCATTTCGTTAGGTCTGTCCTAACAAGGGTTGCGATCCTTGAAATGACTGTTAATTGGGTAATGAGATGTTGTGGCTACCTTGTAACGGCCATACAACGGTTAGACCCGCTCTCGTGCCTTGCGGAGGAGGGAGATTGTGCATGGTGTTAGTGAATTGGGTCATGAGAAGTTGTGTCTACCTTGTACGACCATACAAGGGTTAGACCCGCTCTCTTGCCTTGCGGAGGAGGGGGATTGTGCATTATGTTATTGAAAATCATGAAATTTATGATATTGACATGTACAATATATTCATTGAATGATGCATGTGTTGAATAAGTGTTTGAAATAATTTTAAATGTCATATTTCTCTAAATGTATATAATTGCCATCTCAAGAACTATATTCACTGAGCTGTTGTTTGCTCACCCCATTTCCTCCAACATTTCAGGTATTGAGTCGAAGGGAAAAGGAAAAATCTGTGAGTGATAATCACGTGAACCTTCGTCTGGTACGTGCACGTATACATCGAGGAAATATTATTATTTTGATATGTATAATTATCACACAATATATATATGTAATATCATCTAGATGGGTTGTGTGGTAATACTATCTGATGAAATGAGATGATCATAGATATTTATCAGATGAGACTTTAATTTGTGAAGTGAATGAAATGATGATAGAGATCTATATTGAATTTGATTTGTTGTATAAAAAAAAAAAAAAAAAAAATTCTGTAAGTTTGGGATAAATTGTGAGAGTACGTGAAGGCTTACAGTGTATTGTATACTGTATACCGGTATGTACAGTGTATAGTACATTGTGCCGGTCATGACGTCAGCCTACGTCAGGGGCGTCGTGACAGAGCTGGTGGAACATCATCTTCAGTATCTGGTGCAGTTCCCTTGTTATCTGAATTTGTTGATGAAGAGACTGGTTCCAGATTAACTGAAAGTTCTTCTGATTGTGGCTTCTCAGGTTTCTGAAAATCCTCGATCGTCTGATCTTCAAGAAACACCACGTATCTGCTTCTGACAATCTTTTTGTTGACAGGATCCCAAAGTCTGTAGCCGAATTCTTCATGGGAATATCCCACAAAGATACACTGCTTCGCTTTTCCATCCAGCTTGGACCTCTCGTCTCTAGGGATGTGAACAAATGCTCTACAGCCAAATACTTTCAAGTGTTTGTAAGAAACGTCTTTTGTGACGCCCCGAAAATTATTTCATCTAGCCCATAACCCAATTGTATTTTGCCCAAACTCTATGTGTTGCCTTGATATGTTTGGTGTTTGTTTGATGATTGTTTAATGTTTGTATAGTTAATGCTTGATAATGTATATAAATATATGTATCATAAATTGTATATGAGTCATGTTAAATTAAAGTTTAATGCATATGTTATTATTTATGCATGGGCTCATTAAACCATGAATTGATATGGGTTAGGATTGATGGAATAAAAGGATAAATGAAATTGAAGATTTGGTGTATTAAATGGATTGGACATTTAAAATACATGTGGTTGGTATGGGTAGTATGAGACCAACACATGTGAAGGTTGGTGCATGAAAGTGGACAAGTGTCCAATGCCCACTTGTCTTCTTCAAGGAAGTGCTAGAATGAGTGGAGGGAACCAAGGAGAGGAAAACAAGGAGAGAATCAAGGAGAGAATCAAGGAGGGAATCAAGGAAGTGCTAGAAAGAGGTGAGTGGAGAGAAAAGAAAGAAGAAGAGAAAGAAAAGAAGAGAAAGGAAAGAAGAAGAGAAAGAAGGAAAGAGTTGCAGGAGTAAGAACCCTGCGAGATTTTCATCAAAGAAGTGGATCTTTGGAATTTACGGTCAGATTGAGCTCAAATTTTGTCAGCACGTTCGTAGCTTATGGTTCTTCATTCTGGTCGGTGGAGATCTTGATCAGAGGTTTCTTCTGAGAGATCTAACCTCTCAAACAAAGCTGGCCGGAAAGTCTGGATTTCTCGCACTGTTTCGGTCAAACTTATAGATCTCCTAAATCTACCGTTAGATGGTTATCAAATTTGGGTATGTAGTTTATAACTGATATTTATACATTCTGAACGGTGGAGATCGTAATTAGAAGCTTGTGCTAAGAGATATAACCTCTGAAACAAAGCTGGTCGGAATTTCTGGGTTTCTCGTTCCGTTTCGGTAAAACTTGTATATCTCCTCAACGTACCGTTGGATGGATACCAAATTTGAGTATGTAGTTTACAACAGATATTTTTGTATTCTGAACGGTGGAAATGTTTATACGTTAATTATTTTGTGTGATATAGCCATCTGAGTTTGGGTATTTGCAGCAGGAAAGGAGAAACTGTCTGATTAGACACTTGCTCATCAAAGATACATATCTTTTCGGTCCACCGTTGGATTGGGCTGATATTTGGACAGAAGGTTTGTTTCTTTACATACTTCAATCTGTACGGTTGATTTTGTGATTACATATTTCTGTTGGTAGATTGATACATCTGAACAGAATAATACATGTGAAGAATTGGTAGGGTTGTTTGTATTAGACCTACATTTAGAATATGAACTTAGACCTTTCCAAATAGCTTGCATGTCAACTATGTTGACCTAGTTGCCATTGTGGATGAACCCATGATGCAAAATCAGTGATATACATGGCTGAACATGGCGACCTAGTGTAAATCGACAATATGGCCTAAGTGTGGAAAATTTCATATTTTAGGGCTTTTGATGCTTTTGGCTTAGAATCATTGAATTGATGCAACTTATGTTTAATTAAGCATGATTAGGGTTGATTATGCTACTGATTTGGTGGTTGTGACCATATCATGGGTTAGGCCTACTTATGATCAAGTGACCCAAATTTGGACATGTTTATGCCTAAGGAATTGAAAATCAGTATTTTTGATTAATAGAATGGTTTATGAATGAGAACTATGCATTAGAGGCCTAAGTCATGTGATTTGAGTTGAATGATGGGATTAAATGGGATTTAGGCCTATTAATTATATGTGGGCTGATTTAGGGTTGATTTGTAATGTCTATGTAATTGAGCATAGAAATTGATGTATGGTAGGATATTGATGTATGTTTCAGGATCTTGATTGGGTTGATTCGGTTTGGTGGTCGTGTGTGATTAAATACTCTCGCGAGGCTTGGTTGTGAGTAGGCTTCACTTATGATTATATCATTTATGTCATCATATCACTTATATATATTGTATGTTGAAAGCATGAATGTGTTCTAATGTTTTGAATGATGCATTGATTTGAGAAAACCTTATGACTTTGGTTGGGCCCATCTATCTGGCTAATAGGGGGACTTGACCTTGTCATAGGAGGGTTTTAAGAAGGAAATGATTGGGATCAACGGCACGGTGAAATAGACGTGGACTAGTAACCCAAGTAAACATGATTGGGATCAACGGCACGGTGAAATAGACGTGGACTAGTAACCCAAGGCATGTGGAATGTGGATCCAAATTGATAAACTTTTACTTGCATCGAACTTATTATAAATGCTTGATATCTATATGTTACGAGCTTTTAATCATGCTACACATTGACATGCATACATGGTTTTTTTATTGATGAGTATTGATAGCATATTTGAATTCTATTCACTGGGCATCGTTGGCTCACCCTCATTTTCCTCTTTCAGGTCCTTCTGTCCCGAATAAGGGCAAGGGAGTAGTCATATCTTGAGGGCCTTGCCTGCGAGAGAATCCAAGTCCTCTATGTGAGTTGAGAGGCATTTTGATTGAATTGTGTTTTATATTATGAAGTATTATATTTTGGATTATGTAATTATAATACTTACCACATTTTAGTATGGGTGAGTTGGGACTTGCTAGATAGACCATGTGGGCACATGACGGTTTTTTTTTATTTGTACCCACAATTTTGGACTTTATGTGTATGTCAATTTTTAATGGACTGTAGGAATTATGATTTTATTTATGGTTCATTTTTATGGATTATCTCGTCTTTGATGATTAATACAGTGGGTAGTTTTGTTTAGTACCCTTTTGATATTATGTCGTTGTTTGAGATAAGGCTCGTAGGGTCTCAACCACCTCACGGGAGTTGAGGAGTGGTTGAAGATTCCTACGCCGGGCGTCCCGCCCCGGCATTCCGCATGCCATTCCCTGTGGGGTTGGTGGTCCGGGGCGCGGGGTCGCCACATCTTTCCCCGTCCAAACCTTTTCTGGTACGTCGTAGTTCAGTGGAACTGATGGAGAAAGGTTGATTAAATCGACTGCTGTCCTCATTGCCTCCCCCCAATAGGAGTTTGGCAGTTTTGCATTTGAGAGCATACATCTGACTCTTTCACAAATGGTTCTGTTCATCCTCTCTGCGACACCGTTGTGTTGAGGTGTCTTTGGTACTGATTTTTCCAGCCTGATGCCGAAACTTTTGCAGTACTCCTCGAATGATCCGCGATATTCACCGCCATTGTTTGATCGTACACACTTCAAACGTCTGCCAGTTTCTCTCTCAACTTTGACATGAAATTGCTTGAAAACTTCCTGCACTTGATCTTTAGTTTTCAAAGCAAAGGCCCACACTTTTCTAGAGTGATCATCAATAAATGTCACAAAATAGTGAGCACCTCCTAGTGTCTTACAACTCATTGTACAGACATCTGTGTGTATTAAATCTAGAATATTTGCCTTTCTAGATGGTGGGGAACTACGAAATGCAACTCTATGTTGTTTACCCATAATACAATCAACACAAGTACGTAAAGATGTACCTGTCATTCCTGGCAAGTGCTCCTTCTTGGAAAGAATTCTGAGACCCTTTTCACTCATGTGGCCGAGCCGCTTATGCCATAACTCGGTGGGAACTTCTTTCCTCATGGTATTTACTTCTTCTTTACACAGCTTGGCTTCTGTGTGGTAGAGTGATGCATCTTTCTTGCCTCTAGCTACTACCAAGTTTCCTTTGGTGACCTTCCATTTTCCTTCACCAAATTTATTATTGTAGCCATCGTCATCAAGCATTCCAGTGGAGATCAAATTGAGGCGGATATCTGGAACATGCCTCACATCTTTCAAGAGTAACCTGTATCCAAGGTTAGTTTCTAAATAAATATTACCGATGCCGATAATTTTGGATGCATCATCATTTCCCATCCTCACTCGTCCGAAATCACCTTGCGTGTAGGCTGAGAAGAAATCTCGTCGTGAGGTGACATGGTAGGATGCGCCTGAGTCAACTACCCATGTAAAGTCTTGACTTGCAAGGTTGACATAGTCAGCATCTCGAACAATGACAACTTCTTCAGTGAGAGTTGCGGTGTCATTTGTTCGGGTTTCTGCTTCTTGATTTCTGGATCGTTCCGCCTTTAACTTTCGACATTCTCGAATGAAATGTCCGGGCTTGCCGCAGTGATGACACTTCTTATCATGCCACGATCTGGACTTTGAACGTCTTCTTTGCTGACTTTGGTTACGAGGATTTCTGTTTTTACTCCTTCCGTGCCATTCTTGCTTGCCTTGTTTTTCCATGACAAGTGCTTCACTTTCAGGAGTATATCCATTGTCTTTTCGTCGAGACTCTTCGTTCAGCATTCTGTCTTTTACCATATCCATGGTAAGCTTGCCGCCATGAGCTGAGTTACTAACTGACACAACTAGAGTGTCCCAACTTTTTGGTAGAGAACTCGTCAACAACAACGCTTGTAGCTCGTCATCTACGATCATCATCATAGAGTTGAGTTGATCTACAATGCCTTGGAACTCACTCATGTGTTCCGATACACTGCTTCCATCTTTGTACTTCAAATTGACTAATCGTCGTATCAGATTAGCTTTATTTTGTACTGTTGTCCTCGCATACATTGTCTCCAACTTTTGCCAAAGAACGTAAGCATCGTGTTCATTTGTAAAATTTTGAAAAATGCTCTTGTCGATCCATTGTCTGATTTGAGCAGCACACTTTCTGTTCAGCACGGCCCAGTCAACGTCTGTGCTGGTTGTTTTTGATGTCTTGTCATCTGTTGAAGTTGTAGTCACAGCTTCCTCCTTCGGCATTATAATCGGCTTCCACAGATCTTTAATGTATAAAAGATCCTCCATCTTCGGCTTCCAAATTGCATAATTAAATGCAGTCAACCTGATCATATTGCCTGTGTACATATTGCCTGTGCTCTCCTCCATTTGAGTCGTCAATGAACAGATTTCGCGGAGCTTGACACTTTTCCGGCGATGAATTTCCGGCGATGAATAGTACTATGTGAATAGTACTCAATGAATAGTATCTCTTGTGAATAGTACTATATAAATAGTGCCCTTGTGAATAGTGCTCCGTAAATAGTACTCGATAAATAGTACTACTATTCCAAATAGTGACTGCCGACAGAATAGTACCGTATACGTGAATAGTACTGTATGTATGAACAGTACCTTCGCTGAAAACGACACAGGCTCTGATACCACTTTGTTGGGAAAAATCGATGGATGTAAAGAAATAATTCTACAATCCCAGGACAATTTCCCAAACTAAAATACAACAAAATAACACCAAAGATTTTAGCGTGGAAAACCCTCTAAAGATGAGGTAAAAAACCACGGGACCCGTAGGCCGCTTAAAGAAACTTCCACTATAAAAATGGGATTACAAACGTCACCTTTCGGTGGATTTCTCACAAATACACAATACCTATGTATCTTCAATTTGTGGATAACACTTCACAAATTGGCTCACACTTTTTCTTCTCAAAGAAACTCTCTTTGAGGCTCTCTAGATCTCTAGAATTAGATCTCTCTGAATATTTGATCTCTCTCAGATGATTTTGAAGAATGAAATTAAGGCTCTATTTATAGAGCTCAAACAGGGGCAATTTCGTAATTTGATCAGCCAAAATATTTGACTATTCGGCAGCTATTTTGGACCTCTTTTTGGCAGCCCTCGTGGGCGTTGCTTGCCGCCCCACGTGATAGTGGTTGGCTGCCCCTTCGTTCAGCCGCCCACCAACAATTTATTCTAAAATTGTTGGCTGCCTACCAACTTGAGTGCTGCCCATGCATGAATTCCGCCCATGCATCCTTTCTGCCCACGTGAAAGTGAGGTGGACCCCATCAGAATATTCTTACCACCCCCGCCAAATCGATTGGTGGTTACTTTGTATTTTTTTCATTAAAGGGAGGTGTTAACCATTGGATTTGCACTATCTTTTTTTTTTTTTTCAAAACTATGTGGATTTTGCTATAGGTACCTAAATTTGTTTCGTCCATTCTACTTTATCAAGAGTTAAGTTGCACTTCATAGTTGATCAAGAACTAACCAACACAATTCTCTTTCCTTGTCTAGGTTTGGGACTGGTTTTATTTTTATTTTTTTTAATTTTCGATAAGGGACTGGTTTTATTTAAAGATATATAAATATACTTAGCAAGAATTTACCCATTTTTTATGTAAGGTTGAATCTTGTAATTTTTTTTATTTTTCTTTTTTATGAGCATTCGATCCAAATTGCAAACATGGGTGTGTTAAATACAACTGAAAAATGATAAAAAAACGATCTTAGATTATCTTGCTAATTAAGTACGTAAGTATGGAAATAGTATTGCATGGACATAAGTGAACTCATCGCGTGAAATATTCACAAGGAAAGAAAGAAAGAAAAAAAACCAACACGTATGGTAACAATAATATACAAAAAAGAGGGAGAGAGAAAGAAAGAGTTGGTACTGTTGCTCTTTGAACATGTATTTCTATTGACGAAAAGGGATATATTATTGAGTAAATTAGCTAGAATAACATCTTCTGAAACACCCTTTTGAGATACCAATGGCTACCTTGAATCACGTTGTAATACATGATTTTTCTGAGGAAGATCAATGGTGTTACATGACATGGGCGTCTCAAAAGATGTTTCAGAAGGTGTTATGAATTTACATGCGAAACAGAAAGATCCAATTACAATAAATAATGAACATTAAGCTATATTCCGACTTACCAAAGCATATCAATCCAAAACTTATCACCAAAAGAACGATATATGAACTAATGGTCTTTGTAAGAAAAATCAGACTCAGATATATATGGCTTCCTGGAGCAGCATTGTTGGCAGTCCCATTGCTCTTGGTCACCAATGCATCCAGCGGCCTATTTTCCTCTTCATGTAGAGCCTAATCCTGCCTTATTCTGAAGGTACCGGCGCCAAGCTGCCTGTATGAAGCAGGCAGCCCATGTTCTCCACTGCTGAGAGTAAAACCGGAAAGTGCGTTGGAGTTGCCTACTGTGGAGATATCGGAATTGAGAAGCAACAAATTTCAAGTCATCGGCTGTGAGAGCAAAGGCTTCGACTTCAGTCAAGGCCTGCACTGTTCTCGTTGAGATGGGCAGGAGAAGGTTAGAAGAGGAATGGGGATCCAGTGCCCATGTGAGAAGCTCTTCTCCACAGAAATCCCCAGCTTTAAGATAATCTGAATTTAAGAAGCCTCTTCTTCCACCATCGGTGGTCACACTTAATAGCTTTCCCCTCATGATGAAGACCATCTCGTCAACTGGGTCGCCCTCTAGAACAATGAAGCTTTGTTCTATGTATAGTGCTGGCTTGAAACGATCACACATTTCATCCAATAATTTGTCATCCATTTTCTCAAACATAGGGACCTTGAAGAAGAAGAAAAAAGAAGAAAAGTAATACATAATTAAATGATGCAAGGAAAGGATGAAGGCCGGAAAGAGATGAATAAACTACACCCACATGAATGGTAACACCAAAATCTTGCACAACAAAGCCTTTTTTTTTTTCTTTGAAGGAAAACTTGGACAATGTTAAGAATCAACAGGTTCATTTCAGGAATTTGAAATTTTTTTATGTAATTTAATAAATAAACTGCATGATCCGAGACCAATTGATTAGGAACTTTTTTGAGCTAGGCTAGAGGTCCAGGGCATGTTCTTAAACAGAGGGATGTAAAAAGAAGAGGGGGAGGGGGAGAAGACCAAGATGGAGAACAAAATATTTAGGTTGAAAGAAGTGTTTGCAATCAACTCAATTGGTGTAGCATGCCCAACCCAGCCATGAAAGTTGATGGTATTAGAGTACTTATGAATAATTAGGGGTAGCATAGCAATTTTTTTTTGTTTAAGTAGCTATATAAGCTATCTTTTTTTTTTTCCTTTTGTATTCATTCTTTTTCAAAGCTATGAAACCCTAACCAACATAGAGTTGGTGTAGTTGGTAAAGAGGTGGCTTTGGAACCCTAAGGTTTCAGGTTCAACTCTTGCCACTACCTCATTCTAGGCGGTGAGGGGGATTAATGGGTCAGAAACGGACCAAAAACCTCCTCAAGAGTGCGGTCTGGTAATGGAGCTGGTTATGTAACTAACTACTAACCTTGTATCTTTTCAAAAAAAAAAAAAGCTATGAAACCC